>VZTF01000980.1:1818529-1865526 GCA_013397755.1 Cnemophilus loriae | reverse complement strand
GGCGGCACTGCCGCGGCGGTGGGCGGGCGGGAGCGGGGCAGGAGAAGGAACGGGAGCTGAGAAGGAGAAGGAGCAGGCTAGGAGCTGCCCGCACCTCTCTGACGCCCTGCCTTCGCTGCGCGGTGCGGGCTGGGGCGGGACGAGGCGCAGCCCCGTCCCCCGGGGCGTGCGGGTGCGCTGGACGGGGCGGGACGGGACGGGACGGGACGGGACGGGACTGGGGAAGGGTCTCTGGGCTGGCGGGGTTGCCCCAGGTGTGTGGCCAAGCGTCCAGCTCCGCGGGCGTGCCGAGAGGTGCCGCCCCGCGGCTCAGCTGGAGCTCTCAGAGCTCCCTCGTCCTCGGCAAGTGCACGGGTGAGTATTTTTGACAGACCGTGAAGAAATGTCAGGGCATGCCACCCTCGTAATTTGTTCCCAAAAGAGTAAGTTGTGGGTGCCCCATTCCTGGAAGTGTTAAAGGCCAAGTTGGATGGGGCTCTGAGCAACCTGGTCTGGTGGAAGGTGACCCTGCCCAGGGCAAGGGTGTTGGAAAACTAGATGATCATTAGGGTTCCTTCCAACTCAAACCATTCCATGATTCTCTGATAACCCCTGCCTGTCATGTCATATACAGGGAATACAGTTAAGGTGTCCAAGCTTTCTCCACGAGCAGGGACGTCCCCACGCTGCTGCTCTCTGCAGGTCCTCAGGAAGACCCTGTGTGACTGTGCTGCAGAAATCGCGGCTCCTCTTGCCATTTTCACTGCTCTGAGGCTGCTGGAAACGGTGCAGCCTGGGCCACCCTCCTGCAATGCACAGCCAGTGCTCGCAGCTCCTTGTGAAATGGGTGTTCCTGCTCATCCAGGGCAGACAATGAATCTCCTGTCTTTTTGAAGCTGTTTGGCACAGGCTTTGGATAACACAGGAGCTTGGGGGGGAGGTGGGGGAAGGGGGAAGGTTGGGGAGGGAGAAGGAGGCCTAAGAACCATGTCATCTGTATCAGGATTTGCACTGATTAATGGCATTGCTATCCTAAGTTTCATACCTATTCATGTTTCCAATCCTACACATGCTCACGCATCCAGTGTTCGGTTCCCTTAACAAAATTTGAAGGATTCAGACAATGGGTAGTTACACATGCTTACAATATTTTAAGAGTGATTCATGTGAGTTGCAAAGCATTTCATAACTTTATGAAAGCTTTGCTACATGCCACTCAGCAGTGGCAAGAGAGATCCCCAGTATACTGTTTCAGGAAGCACCAGCCTCAAGCTATTTATTTTGCCTCACCACCCTTGTTTGTTTGGCTGTGGCTTTAGCACGCCATAGAGACATATCTGTGGGAGACAATTTTTGTGTCCTCCATAATAAAAGTTGGCCTTCATAAATGTAGCATGCTGTCAATTCACATATATCAGATTTCATAAATGCTTTTGGTTTCTAGAGCACCTTAAAAATATTCCCCTTTTCCAACTGTGACATCTTATTGCATATGTACATCATTTCACTTCATACAATAGATTGCACTTCATAAGAAATACGAGAGGTTTGAATACAGACAGATGTTCCATTAACCAAAATGTCATGCTATCAGATAGGACAGCCACTGGTCTTTTCAAACTATTTCTTGAAAACCGGTTAAATCCCAAGTATATCAGCTTTTACAAACAGAGATCTGGAAGTATCTAAGTTCAGAGCAAGCAAGTTCTTAGAATGGCCTGCCCACTTTTTTGGAGTGGTTCAGGTAAGGAACCCAGCTTCAGGAGATCCTTTGCAATCTCACTTTGAAGAGAAGATCCTTGTGAGCTGTTTGGTGGGTTGCCCAACACAATAGGCAGTCCTTGCTCACAAGAGGTGTCCATTCTCAAACAGAGAGTATTGGTTAATTTATTGGTAAGCATCACATGAGAAAACACAACTTACACAAGCAAGAACCTAATAGTTTAGTAAAATAATGACATGTTCTTGGATCTAGTTTCCTAAAAGTTAAAAACAGGGATCAAATTTTGTAAACATTCACAAAATTAGCCTATCAGATAGAAAAAGAGAGGGAGAAATCTTCCTGTTCTTTCCCTCATAAAATTGTGTGCATTTTCCTTAATGTATACCCAGATTTAAAAACATTTTGTTGGCCTTCTAGGTGATTTTTCTGTCCTTTTGTTGATCACTTATGCCAAACAAGGGATTTTTTAAATTCAGTGTGTTTTCTAGAAATAGAGATCAAAGTGCCACCTTTTAGATTTTCTTGAAAAATCTCTGGAGACCTCTCTAAATATGTGGACAGGTAGTATGAAAAGTGCAATGGCAATTTTTGCCTTTGACTCAAAATGGTTGGAAAAAATGTTTATAGTGGCGTTCCCAGCACAGGTACTCAATAATTGATTCCTATAAAAAGTGACCAAAATTTTTATGCAGAGACCGTTGAGCTATGCAAAGCCAGAGAGAATAATTTGTGTGGGGAAGCAGACAGAGCAATAGTGTGGGTGTGTATGTGGAGGTGATGATAACAGCATGGCCTGTCACTTGCAGATGGCAAACTGAAATTTTTCAGTGACTTCACTGTGTTTTGGCTCACCCTATCTAATGTAGAACTTCATTCTGTAAAAGGATCACTATCAATAATTAATGGGATGATACTTCATCTTCCCCTCATGTTGTCTTTTTTTGGTAATTACAGGTTCCAGAAACACAGGTAAAAAATTATTAGTAGCTCTCTGCAATCAGCATTTATAAGACAGTGCCACTCTGCAGAAAACATTCTTCCCCAGTTACCTGCCCTTTTTTCCTCCCAGTAAAGCCTCTCCTCCTTTTTCCTTCAGCCTCTATAAGGTCTGCTTTCCTTATTTCTTCCTGTCTGCAGGGAGTAAACTTTGTTAGTTGACTGATGCTGAGCACTTTATTGAATAAATGTTAGCAATTGAAAATGTTACTGCATCTGTATTATTATAACATAAGCAGATTACATTACATTATTAGGCATTTACACTACTGTGAATATAGATGATTCTTTCTATTTTAAAATATGTTCATTTAAAATTTCAAGTCAAGAATGTTTGTTGAAAATTAGCCTTGCTTGTGTAACTTCTGTTTCACTCTCTTAGTGATATGTGCAGCATAGCATATCTCATCTCATACTGCTGTTTCACATATGTTATGTTATGTTATAAACCTCCCATGAGAATGAAACCATCCATAGATGATAGTCCCAGTGAGCAATATTTTTTATTGGTTACTGAGTAATTAGTGGTAATATTTAGCTCCTACTTTACCACATTGCCATACAACATCCCACATTGCCACACCAGGTGTTATGGGAATTTGCTCTCTTTTTTTTTGAGATAGTAATGAATCAATATCCTACCAGGTAGCTAGAAAGTCTCTCAGATTAGATAGTCCTGAGTCTCTACTCAGTGGTCATTAAAGATTAAATTGTGCATCTTGTTCCCCCATTAAAGTTTCCTATTTGGCATTTATGTTTAAGCCAGTCTTAATAATTTTGAGGAGAGACTCAACACTTTGCAGGAAGACTCTTCCACAGACTAAATCTTTATCAGGTAAGCACATCCATAGCCTAGAGTGTAAATACCCAACCAGAAGCTTTCAAGCTCAGATGATGATCCCTACTTTTATAACAGAAATAAGGCGTTTATCACATCCTGTCATAAATGCTTATTCATGACTAATATTCAGTTTGTGTCTCTATGTAAACTTTCATTAGTTTTAATAACAGCTTCTTGCAGTAAACCTAAACTAAATTAAGGTTACTTGCAGGCACTCTGGTTTAATAGTAAAATGGTGCAGTGTGCTGGCAAGACCAATGTCTTCACTGAATGTCATTAAGTAGGATGCATTCTGTTTAAGATCATTTTAGTCTCTGCTTTTCTGACAAAAGTAGCCTTTTCATCTCTCAGAAATTCCTTCAGTATTTGAGGACCCTACCATGTCACTTTGAAAAAGATAAATTATCCTTTTTGTAAGAGGCATAGAGATGCTAGGGCTGAGGTCTAAAATGCAGTTCTATCAGCAGAAACAGTTTAGATGACTACATTATTTAGTGTAATCCCAAACTCAGTTATTCAGAACTGCACTTTTGTCTTGTCCTTTGGTTTGAGTTCATTTTTTCTTGTTTCTTTCACCTGTTTCTTTCTGGATTTACACATTAGGATGATGCCATCCTTCTTCATAGACCATCTTTTTCTGAATGTCCTTGTACTGTGCCTGCTAGATCTTATTATCCATCCAACTGGGGCCTCTCTTATTGCCTGTGCTGTCATCTCACGATTCAGGTATGTCAGCTGATGCTTTTTGAACTTTTTCATAACTAGATGTCTGCATAATGTTGCTGTACCATGCAGCTGTGCTTGTTATATGGTAGTTCAGTAGCTACCATCTACTTAGCATTGTTCTACAGCCTAATATGAGGTCTGTCTTTCCTGCTGCCAGTCAGCAATCTCATGTACTAAGATTTTCCTGTACATTCTGCTTCCTAAGTTTACTTGACATAGTCTTATAATAGAAAACCACAGTGAATACTCTCCGTTTCTAAGGGCTCTCAAGTTAAACTGCAACATCTGAAGAGCATTCTCATCGTAGCTCTCACATTTTTTCCTGTCTATTGGTCTTCCTTGAAATGTCCTGGCTACAAACAACTTACTAGTAAGAACTCATGGCTTGATGGGATTGTAGACCAAAAAACTTTGAAATGGCTTTGTGGCAGATTGGTATTTCATTCTGTTTCACTGCAGAGAAGTGCTAAGCCAAAAGAGGAGGGAAGGTGAATGTTTGCTACTTTACAACACTTTCCCCATTCATGGGAAGGCAAATTGCATTTTCATGAGAAGGGAAACTACGCTTTCAAGGCAAAACCATGAGCTCTCATCCCTAGCCAGCGTGTAGAACTCATGACAGTCCCTCGCAGTTTTGATCTTTTTATGTTTACTCAGTGAGTATCCTGGGGCTAGGGCAACCCTGGAAGTGAGACACAACTTCATTGCACTCCAGTTCCGAAGAATAAGTCCAGAGGAACACTCTGGGGTATGTAGCTAAAGGTACAGCTAAGACTCTCTGAGCAAAATACACTTGACCATAACTCATGTTAACTGCAGAGGCTGATGTATCTTCTTTTGTTTTCTTGAATAAACTTTCTAATTTACAACATTAAAATCCATCCACCTTATTGTTTTGCTTCTTAATGGATTTCCTTTTTATTCTCGGCTTCCTGTACTTTTTTATAGAGTTGCTCATGGACTTTAATTTCAAAAAGAAGAAAACAAGTCTTGCTCATGAAATGGCTGATTTGTTGTGAAGAAGCACATGCTCCCTTTGGTCAGTACCCGATGACTTGTCAGTCAAACATCTGGGGAAAACTAAAATGTCAGCTCTTGTATTTTTCACATCCTGTTTTTCTATTTGCTGACATTGGTGCTATTATTGCTGCTTTGGCCATCATAATAAGGGAAAACAGCTTTCCACAGACTCCCTGCCATAGTACGCCAAGCAGCTACTCATGGAAAGCACTTCTTTGAAGACTGCTTTTCCTAAGAGGCTTTTTTAGCCATTGGTTAAATTAGATTGGCATTTGAATTTCATATTTTTCTCTGCCAGAATTGTCTTTGATCTGATCTCTACTAATAAGGCAGTGTTTTTTCTGGGATCTGTTTCCAGAAAGGTTTTTTTACTTCTAGGTAGTGTTGCTCTTACAAACTGCCCCAGGTTTACTTCAATCTCAGCTCTAGCCTGACCACAGTCTCATCAAGTTCTTAATTTTTAAATAGAACCTTATGTTTAAATGTGATAGGAAGCCAGAATTTCAGCAGTATAAACTGAGGAGACTCCAGTGCTCTATC
Source organism: Cnemophilus loriae (assembly GCA_013397755.1). Lineage (NCBI taxonomy): Eukaryota > Metazoa > Chordata > Aves > Passeriformes > Corvidae > Cnemophilus > Cnemophilus loriae. The sequence goes on along the minus strand of VZTF01000980.1, from coordinate 1,859,701 downwards.
AGTTTATTCCAGCTGAGGATCAGGCAAAAAATGTAACTGAAAATTCAAACAGATGTAGTTTGAGAATATTGATTTATTTATTTTAATTTTTGTAACTTGGGAAATATAGTAAATTTAAAACAAATCCCTCGTGAAAGTGCAGAAAATTAAGTGGAGAATACTTTTGCTATGTTTTTTTAAGCACAGTTACAGATTTCTGTAACACAGACATAATACACTACAAAAATTCTCCATGGAAGAGAATTTATAATTATAAGAGGTACAGCCCTTATAAATCACTATTTTCTCTTTTTTTTTTCTTTTTTGTTTTTTTTTGTTAGCAATAATTGGTTTCAGTCATGTTAATTACCAGGAGCTTCATTAGGAGATGTGATAGTGCTTATTAGCCCTGCTGTGGTATTATTTTGTCATTTGGATATTTTATCATACAGTTGTATGCCTATGTTCTTTAGCCAAATCCTTTCTTTTCAATTAGTGGGCTGATTTTCTGACCAGCAGAGCATAAGACAGAGAAATTGAGCTGACTGAGCTGCAGCCAGTAACTCAAATAAATTTTATACCTGGCAAGGCAAGTAGTTTTTCTCTCACATGCATAGGGTTGACTCGTATTGAACTTGCTCGTACCCTGTCATCCATATCCTCAGCCCAATGTCTCTCACTCCCTTCCTTTAAGGACCTCCAGTCTCTCCAAGTGAAGATGAAATTAATCTACCAGATCAGTTTTACTGGGTGGGGTGAGCTCTAAGGTCTCATCTCAGAGAGCCTGGACCCTGAAAGTTACACTCCAAAACGGCTTCTGTTGTCCTCAGACAAAGCTTTTGGGACAAAGAAGAAATAGCCAAACACACACTGTTCAGCTGGTCAGAATGGCTGGTGAACGAGACAGCAAGAATCTTACACTTCCATGCTAAATACAGAGCAGTTTTGTGGTTCCTGTGCAGTGCTAGTGAGGTGTGTCCCCCTTAAACAAATCTGTTTACTTAGGCTTAGGAGGATAACTAGAATTTCGCCTGATTTCTTACACTGAGATTTTTCTGTCTTAGTAAATGTACACAAATCTTCCACTTACAAGATGTTAGTTATATTCTGTGGAAAAAATAGCAAGCCCTGGATAATCTGCTGTTTTTCCTACCTGTAGTAGCATATGGGATATATCATGCATTGTTCTCACACTCATGTGACACGTATGTTTTCAGATCCACAACACTTCTCACAGTAAAGTTATATACAACAATATACAAACAATGGCTGGGGAAAATGGATATGATATTATTTCATTTGAATATGCCTTTCTGTTTAGAGAACTTCACTGTCTATCAAGTTTAGATTGTTCATGGACTCAGACAGCCAGTTTCATTTATCTGCACCACTATCCATTAGCATTTAAGTGCCAGGCATAGGGTTAGAAAGATTGCAGACTTGAACACAGGCTCATGGGCTTCTCTCTGGCTGAGCAGATGGAAAATAGGTGAACAATTCACTTCAGACTGAGTCATAAAGTCAGCATATACACAGGGTAAGCAGGGAAAGCAAAAGGAAATGACAGATCAAGACAACATACAGTCACAACCTGTACATGCTATCTTAAAGCAATATAACTTGAAGGGAGCAAAATTCCAAGACTGGGAGGAGAAGGATAAAAAAAATGTTGAGTGCGATGTACCTGTTCAGATGGAACATAGAGATGTTTAAGTTGAGCTGTTTGAAAGTTGGAAGGCATTTGCACTTAAGTGAAGATGGCATGCTGGTGCTTATACTGTACTAGAAATTGGTCTTACATGGTAGTTGTAGTCCTTTCATTGATTTCCTTGACCTGTCTCTTCATATCTGTGACAAAAAACATCAATTTGCTGTGAACAAATGGAAAAGAGGAAGGAAGAGAGCAAACTCATTCAAAAACTCAAGTGGCAATTTGTGGAATTTGTTCTCTACTAGTTATTCAAGTGCAATGCTAACTTCTCTCTGATTCCCTGGTCATTAGCCCAGGCATCAGTTCAAAGGTTCACGTGAAGGAAGTTAACAACACTCTTCTTGTCCCCAGCAGCTACATGTCCTTACACCAGCTTATACCAGCAAATTTGATAGGAAGTTGGATGTCATAAGAGGCCTCAGCAAAAAGGGTGTGGAGCAGAAAGAAAGATTCCAGGAAAGAGCTCCCTAGAAGGATGAATGAATACAGTTACCAACATGCTGGGTAAACTATTTCTATTAATAGATAAACTTTTCCATTTTCAGGTCCAGTTTTGTAAATTCCCCATTCTATTTTTAAAAGGTTTATGGGGCACATAAAAACTTGGTACAGTTTTCCTGATAAGTCTGCAAGATTTATTTTCAAAGTAACTTTTCCAATTTGTTTACAGGAGTACCTTCCGAAATAAAGAGTAACTCAAAGTACTTTCTTCATACACTAGTTTTTGTAAAATAGACCTGTGTTTTTTTAATATTATGGAAATAAGGAACAGGCCATATAGCTATTTATTCTGCAGTTTAGCAAGGAAAAGATTAATGGAAATGGTAGACCAGATGGAAAATCTTTTTGTTTATAGACTGCTTTATCAAAGTTATTGCTGATGATTTATATGCATTCTCTTCAACATGAAGAATTTAAATTAACAGTCAAAAAACCCAGGATATTTACATGAAAAGTGCAATATACAACTTGAAGACTGTAATGTTTCTGATAATTGCAAAATTGAAGTCAATCTATTAGCTTAGTTTTCCCTAAATTTTGCAATATTCCATCTTCAGATTAAAGTAGGTCCTACAACAAAGAAATCAACAAAACCAGGTCATATTCCTTAAAGAATAAAACAAAAATGTTTCCCGAATCCTGAAATCAGGCTCATAACAGTGTGTGAAAATGTACTGGAAAGGCATGACAGCACGAATCAACCTGATACAATGCTATGAATTAATCTTTGGAGTTGTCACTGTGTGGTAGGATTTACTGATTTCAGTGTCTCAAGTAGCAGATCTCCCCAAAGTTATATTATTGAAATCCTTATCTATGGAGTGCCAGAAAGAATAAGATTTTTGGCTTGAAATGAGCAGCATCTTTTTTGTTCATAAATAGATAAATTTAGGGTATTAGATACCACCTCAGCAGCAAGGCTGTGTGTGTTTCTGTGCACTTTCTTAGTGACACATTCATGGATCTGCTCTGGTGCTTTCCTGATTTAAAACTCCTTGTGCATGCAAGGGAAGGCTGGAAGTAAAATACCAGTTTGCTGAATTAATTTAGAAATGCCACTCTGATCTATCACTATTCCTCTTTTTAATCAAAAGACAGTTTGAATAGCAGTAATACATTGCACTCAAATTAATACCCACCTCATAATGTCCTAGCATTTTGCATGCAAACTTTGGCTAAGTACATAAGCAACACTCAATCTGAAACATGCAGCTGGTTTTCTCTGTGGCTATTCAAGTGTTTCAACATGAGATGAGCAGTGCCACTCTCATTGAAGGAAGCAAGCCCAGTTATTCAACCCTAAGTGCTGTGAAGGAGCCAAAGGGCATCAAACCAAGAAGCAGACAAGGATTCCTTTTGGACTGAAGAATATTCCTGAAGAATATAGGTGGATTAGGAATGATTCATACTCCCAGGCAGGGGATAGGCAAGCCCAGGCACTCCGGGGTGTATCACTCTTGTTGGACATGTATAAGCTGATGACACAAGCTGCTGTCAGCAGATACAGCATGCTTAGAAAGTATCACATTTATTGTGTACGTTATGTGCCATGAATTTGCATTGTGCACCCTGAAAAAGGTCAGGTTCACCATGTCCTTGAAGAGGGTTGATGAAGCACACATACATAAAGTCTACAGTAAACTCCAGTGGACAAGCCTAGGATTTCCTGATGGTCTGTGGCCCATTTGTAGGTGCTGCAGAACATCTGTAAGTCCTGGGCAAATAGTGAGACTTCCCAGATTCTCACTGGATGAGAGAACACAAAGGGAAGGAGCTATTGCACAAAACTTTGGCTACTTTTCAGGCAGGAGAGGGGGGCCAACATGGCTGTACCAGACATCTTATTATAAGGTATTTTTTCTGTATCAAAGACTGCATTGAAGTTTAGAGATATCTAAGCCAGCTGTGATAGTAGTAGCACAGCACAGGCTGTCTACATTTGCAAATACTGCAGGCTTACAGGAGTGAATCTGTAGAGCAAACAGTTGGTGCTGAGGACCTAAAATCTACATTGTACCCATTTCATGTTGCGTTTGTTTTAATTCAGATTAGCTCTATTTCAATCCCAGTTTGCAGCTTCAGTCGCCTGAGTCTGCTCCTGGAGTTCTTTGAGGTTAGTTCAAAGGAGCACAGTAAAGGGAGACAATTGAGAGATTCACTTCAGCTGCGCACTCCTCATCCAGACTAGAGCGCTAAGGTAGGTGTCCCAGAGAGGTCAGCACAAACTGATTTAGCCAGCCAAGCAGTTGGATTTGCTGGGCTATGCGGAAGTCCATGCTGCCACAGCACAACTGCTGGTAGTGTCTGAGCTTGCCAGCTCAGTTCACTCCACAGCACAGTGCAGGATTTAGTCAAGATCAAGAACGACTTCAGCAACATAAAGAGTCCAAAGACTGGGAAAGAGAAAAAAGTTTTAGAGCCATTCTCTTACTGTGTGCTGGTATTGAATCTTGCTAACAAAAACTGATGTACAAAAACCTTAGGCTGGTGGTTTCAAAAGAAGTGTTTGTCCTGATGTCATTATTTTGAGTTACAATGCAAAAGAGCATAAGGAAGCCAAACTGAGAAGTTATTTTTAAAGATTTTGGCACAAAAGACTTGCCCAGGCACACACAGGAGGTCATAGGCAGAACCATACACAGTTGTGTAAGAGGCAATGATCCAGGATTTTGAAATCATGCAGAGAGAACTAGACTAATAGAGAGGATTTACACCTTTAGTAAAAAAGAAATAGAATTTGCTTTTCACAGTAGCCAGGCTTATTACTGTTGTTGTCTGGGTAAAAGCAGGCTTCAAAATTTGTAACTGAAACTGCTGAAGATTGCTCCATTTTACATTTTAAATTGCCATTTCTTTTTGATCTTTGGATAAAGTAATTTATTTCTAGAAAAACACAGAAAGCTATTTACATTTTAAAAAATATTTAAATAACTAAATGTTAATGGAAGCAAATGTCCAAGGAAAGAAGACAATGCAAATACAGCTGAATTCAATATCATACTAAGATCTTCACCATTTGCAAAGCTTCAGAAGAAAAAGTAAGTTACAATCAGAGAATAAATGTCACGGGCCTTCATCAGTGATCTTTACACAGGTGATATTGAAAGCAAAACCACTGACATTATTGACACAAAGCCATATGGGAAATGACAAAAGCTATTGCAGAAATGTATTTGTCAATGCAGTATCTTCTGAGTTACACAGATGCTGTTGTGTGGCACACCCTGCAGTAAAGCGCTCTGGAGTCTGGAAGACAGCAGTCAAATTTAGCAACAGGTTCTTGACATGGGGGCAGAGTCCCATGCCAGAGTTCACTGAAGTTACAAAACACACATTGACCATCTCGTCTGCTGAAATGTATGTATCCATTTCCATACACAGCAGGCAAACTTACATTGCTCTCCATTCACATTTCTAAATGGGTATTTGTTTATTGATGACTGGTTTTTAAAGCAGATAGAAATGAATGTCATCTTTGCATAAAAAAATTGTAGATGTTTACATCACAATCTCCAAAGGAATGTTTTGTCTAATCCAAAATTTGTGCTACTTCTCTTAATCATCCATAAATGGATGTGCTTGAACTATTCTGGCTCATGTGAGGTTTTCTGTGACTTACACAGAGTAGTTGGATCAGCTTTTAAACAAAATAATTTAATTTGTTCCTGCAATTCATCTTAGGTAGCCTTCAGATTTGTACAAAACAACATGACTCAGGATATTTGAAATAATCGCTGTGATGAAATACTAGGTGAGAGGAATGCAGCCTGCTGCCCTGCAGATGAATTCTGCCAAGAAGCTAACAAATACCAACCAGTCCGAGTATCTTGCAATCTTAAAAATTCTGCCAAGACTAAAGAATAGGGGAGATGTGTAGCCCTAAAATACAGTATTCCCACGATAGGAACAGGCATTGAGTTTGCAGGGCCTCGGGACTGAGGCTTGTCAGATTTGCTCTCTTTAAACTTTTCTTGACCTCCCTAAATTTTGTTTTACATGGCTTATCTCTAACAGCAGTTCTTCTGAAATTAGATCTAGTTTGGTTGTAGTATGGAGCTGCAGGCCAGTGAAAAAAAGAGTCAGAGGTAAATGCATGTTAGCAAACGTAGAAAACAGAATTATGCAGATCCTAGAGGGAAGAAGAAGAAGCCATTAACATGAACATCATATTCCCTGCAACGACCAGTTCCAGATGCTGACAGCTCACCATAACATCCCAAAGCACCACCAACAGAATGAAACCACCAACTCTGGGACCTTGCAGAGCAGGGGAAAGGTGAGGATAATATCCTGAAAACGAGTAAAAACTAGGAATTGTGTATAAGTTTTAACTGCGATGTTATTAATGCTGATTTTTTCTTTGTATAGACTTTTTCCTTTTTCTGCAATAATTGCCTCTGCTCTAGTAATGATTCTTATATTAGACTGTTAAGATTCAGTTATACTAATTATAAGTTCTTGGTTTTATATATATATATGTGGTGTGTTTTCTCTTTGCCCATAAACAAGATTTTGAGTGTAACAATAGGCAGACGTCTACATCAAAAAAACATAGTTTCTACATGCTTTCTGGGATAAACTTTAAAAGGATCACCAAAAAAGAACATACCTTATATATGTATTTCTGTGTTCAACGGTTCTGACAAATTATTGTACCTGAATACAAAACAGAAAAGTCACAGGAGAACATGTGAAACTGAAAAAAAGGTGCAATTTCAGATTTTGTGGGGATAATAAGAAACACACTTTAAAATTTTTCCCTTGACACCCAAGATAAATACAGACCCCAAAAAACCTGTACTGCTTTTGTCTCCTTTTTTGTTGTTCAACCAGAGAATTCTTTGGGGTTTTTTGGTCATAAAATTTAATATTTGGGCTGATGAATGTGAAAAATTTGGCATGTTATTCACAATAGATTGAATAAACACAGGGATTTTCCACGGGTGAGGTAGGGAGTGTGTACAGATCAGTAATATTTTCCTCTTTCAGTGGATAATCATCACTGTGCAATTGGATCAGAGCAAGGATGACTCTCAACTATGCAATCTACTGAGTTTATTCGGTATTTTTAAGTTTAAGAAGAAATCTGAGTGATCATCCAGGACCGTATGATCTCAGTAATTAAGGTTCACACCAGGCCATGCATTCTGAGATGAGCTGGTGCTATCAGCAGCTTTCATCTGCTTGTCTGCTGTTTGTTTTACTGTATGCACAGATGCACAGATGAACATTGCCTCAGGAAAAAGATCTGCAGAAATCTCTTCACTTGCAGATTTGTAGAATAAGCTATTTGGATCTCAGCACAAGTATTTTCTCTCAATGCACGCGCATAATTTTCTCGTGAATGGGATTTATGTGTGCACATCAAAAGAGGAAAATCCCTAAGGGCTCAGTTTAAACCAACAATAGCAAAGAAATTCAGGAATCTCTCACCAGAGCATGCCCTGCTTTGCCTACTTTATATCACGAAGACTTTGAATGAAATCTGTGGCAGCCAGGCAAAACAGGACATGACTTGGCTTTATGGTTGTTCATTTTTTAAAGGCTTAAAATTAAGCCCTTAAGAACTTCCTGGCTTCCTAATGAGAGCACATCAGCCGTGGGAGATAGCGTTGGTGATAGCTGGATGCATGCAAGGTGAAGGAATGCTCACCCCCACCACAGGTTTGGGTGGCAGCAACGTGGGTGTACTCACAACAGTACCTCTTAAGAGGTTTTTCTTAGATATGAAGGGAAGAGGCTATGAAGTGCAAAAGAGATGCCATGCAGGTGGCATTAGCACCGTGATGAGACTAGGGCTGAGGTGAGGGTGCTTGAGCTTTGGACCATTTCAGTGCTATTCCTGAGCTGCAGAGGCCTGATCCATAGGTCTGAGCCAGAGGCTGAGTGGTGTGGGTCCCCCACCCTGGGAGCTGGCTTCTCAGGATGCTGCTGTAGCAGGTGCCCATTTTAAATAACNGAGCGGGGCGGAGGCGGAGCGCTGCGATGTGCAGGATGTCGTTCAAGGTGAGCCCGGCGCCTCAAGGGGAGAGGGGCGGGGGGGATGCGCGTTTGGGTTCCCGCTTGGCGCTTGTCATGCCGGCAGCCCGTGGAGTGCTCTGTCGTATCCGTGGATTTGGGGATTGATTTATTTTATTGTATTTTTATTTTTTGGANCCATTTCAGTGCTATTCCTGAGCTGCAGAGGCCTGATCCATAGGTCTGAGCCAGAGGCTGAGTGGTGTGGGTCCCCCACCCTGGGAGCTGGCTTCTCAGGATGCTGCTGTAGCAGGTGCCCATTTTAAATAACAATAATGATAAATAATAATAATAATAATAAAACAATAATAATTATAAGCAACGAAAATAACAATAAAATACAATTTTCTGTAATTATATAAAATCGTATGCTGATATAATTAGCATATGTTCGAATAGAATTCATTTTATTCGGTTTTTATTTTTAGGAAAAACGAGGGTAGTGTAGGGCGGAAGGAAAGAAAACAGCAACGTCCTTCCCGGGCTTTGGGGTGCCCAGGGAGTGCTGCGGTGGCAGCTGATGGAGCGGGCGCCTTTCACAGCTGACAGCTCCAAAAGGGTGCGTGGCTTGTGTTACATAAACTGCGAGCCTCTGTGGAGCTTTACGCTGCCTCTGGGGTGGCCGGGCTCCGTGCTGTGGGTTTTGGTGCAGTCAGGAGCCTCCTCCTCACTTTTTCGACCATCTCTGCTGGTGCTGGTTGTGTAATAGTTAGGAGGCAGTCTTTATCCGTGCTCTTCCTTTCAGGCTGTGGTGGCCACTGAAGCCAGAGTGGTTTGTTCCCTTTGCCAGCTGTGATTCCTGTCACTTTTTGTACTTCTTCCATCCAAACCCATGCAAGAGTAGTAATTTCAAAAGATTGCCTGAAAGAAGTTTTTTTTAATCTAAGGGCAGGATTAATAAGATTATTTGGCAAAGAGGGAAGCAAGCAGCAATTTACTAATGATGTTAAAAGATAACATTTATGATGGATGTACATCTTCTCTGTTATGCACTTTCTGGATGCAGTGCTTGCCCTTCTCTTATTGATCAGCAGTTCAGTGCCAGTCCTTTGCCGTATTGCTTGTGCTGCATTACTTGATTTGATGGGTTGTTCCCTGTACTCGCCTCACTCCTGTCAGAGTATCTCCCCTCTGGAATGCTGGTGCTTCGGTGGCACCGTGTCAGTTCAATGATGATGCAGCAGGTGGTTTCCACCTGCAGTTAAAGCCCTCCTGTGGCAGGCAGCAGAGAACCTTTGCTCCAAGTTCAGCTCAGTCTTACACTTGGTGGTGAAATCATAGAATGCCTTGGGTTGGAGGAGACCTTAAAGATCATCATGTTCCAGCCCCCTGCCATAGGCAGGGACACCTTCTACTAGACCAGGTTGCTCAAAGCCCCGTCCAGCCTGGCTGTGGACACTTCTAGGGATGGGGTATCCACAGCTTCTCTGGGCAACCTGTTCCAGTGCCTCACCACCCTCACAGTGAAAAATGTCTTCCTAATATCCACTCCAAACCTACCTCCTTTCAGTTTAAAGCCATTTGTCCTTGTCCTCTAACTACACGCCCTTGTAAAAACTCCTTCTCCAGCTCTCTTTCAGGTCCCGCTTGGGCACTGGAAGGCCACTCTGAGGTCTCCTCAGAGCCTTCTCTTCTCCAGGCTGAACAACCCCAATTGTCTCAGCCTGTCTTCATAGGAGAGGTGCTCCAGCCTTCTGACCATCTTCATGGCCCTCTTCTGGATTTGCTCCAGCAGGTCTACATCCTTATGTTGGGGGCCCCAGAGCTGAACATGGTACTCCAGGTGCGGTCTTACCAGAGCAGAATTGAGGGCGATACTCACTTTCCTCAGCCTGTTGGTCATGATTCTTTTGATGTAGCCCAGGATACACTTGGCCTTCTGGACTGCAGTTTCTGCGGTCATCCCGTTTTTGGTCCTGCATTGGTCTCACACCTCATTTCTTTTTTTTCTTAGTCTTTCTGTCCCTCCATTCTGTCTCTGTGAGTTTTTTCCTACCTTCATTACTCACAAGCATCCACCCTAACAGCCCCATGTTCCTGGTGATGCCAGCTTCTTCTTGCTTTCTTATTCTTCTTCAGCCTCCTTGTTTATTTAACTTGTGCTTCAGATCTTACTTTCTGATCTGTCCCTATCAGCTCCTTTTCTGTGCCCTATTTCTCACATTGTATTCCCTCAAGTATTCCTGTTCAAAGTAGCTCACTGCTTCCCCCTCCCTCTGAAGAACTGCAGCCCATACCTCCCTCTCTCTTTTCTGTGACTTTTTGTTTGGCATTTTCTCTTTCTTTCAGAAGATCATGAACTTAACTTGGATCCTTACTATCTGTATTTGCCACTGGCTATTCACGTTTTCCATCTTATTATCCTACTTACCCATGGCATAGCATTTATCTTTCTTTCTCACACAAATACCCTCTCTTCTACCACATTTTGCTTGACTAAACAACGTTTACGTATCGAACAACCTTTCTTTTTTATCAGGGTCCTTCATGTAGGATATATTGCTATCTAATAAAAAACTCTTTGCTCCTAAGTTGCACTAGCCTTTTCCATCATGCTTGATCCTGATTTCCAGTTCTTCTTCTTCTTAAAACTTTTTACTCAATTCCTCCTTTCCATTAGGACTGGTTTGGAAACTAAGAAAGAAAAGGAATTTTCTTGTATTTTGACAGTATAAGGAACAAGCCAGTGGGCAGGCTAGCATTCTCTTTCTCCTTTCCTTCTTTCTCTTTGCCTATTACCTCTTTTCTTTCATCTGCAAGATCCCTGTTTAAGAGCTGCACTCTTCCTCCTCAGTGGTCACCCCACTGTCACCTGCCCTTTCTCTGCAAAGAGCAAGTCAAAGGTAGGGCAGGGAGCAGGGGCTGGTGGTCACAGCATTTAAATTATACTTTCCTCCTCAATATTCCTAAAATGACACAGATATATTAGTACGATTCATATTTTTTTGTATCCCTGCAGAGAAATGGTTTTGTCAGATTTATAATATATTTTCCTCTAGGCCATTTTCAAAAAAGTGTTTTTTCTAATGTCAATTACAGCATGAATATAATGCCAGCTTTTCATCTTTAGGCTCTCATAAAAACATACGAACAATCAAAATTAATAGCTCAGCCAGATTTTAAAATAAAACTTTAGAGAACTTGATGAAGTGAAGGAAATTTTACCCTGAAAGTTGCTGATGCTGGAACAAATGACATAATGAAACAAGCAGTTTGCATGAAAGCTATTAGCTAATCATTTTCAAATGTTTATTACATTCTGCTCCCAGACTGTCAGTGCTGAGGATCGGTTGTTTACTTTGAGGATGCTTAGGGAGCAGACTAGCTTTATGACAAGAATTACATGAAAATTATGTCCAATTAATCTCTTGAAATTCAACATTACTTCTCCCTAAGAAGTATCTGATGAGACAAGACTGAGTTCATAACCGAACAACAGCAGTCACATCCTGCAGTTATAAACCCATTTATTGCTCAAAAATAATTCAGTTAATTGGGTTATTAACCCTAAAGTGCTGTCTTATATTTTGCCTACCAGTGATGTCAGTATTGCTAATGAAACTGAAGAGATATAGATCCAGAGATATAAACTGCCACGTGGTACACAATGAGGCTGTTCTTGTAAGGTGCCCAGATCATCTGAATGATTTTGCACTTTCATTCACCTTAGCAGGTAAAATAGCTCAGATTAGCATCTGAATTTTTAATCTCATCACTGGATGGCTGATGGTCTGAGTGTGCTGTATACCCTACTTTTATACAAGGAATCCCAAGCAACACAGGGGCACATGGGGAAGTAAAAGTGCTTAATAGGAGTCAGTACAAATGGGAAAAACTTAGTTTTGTGTCCTTGATGCACTGAAGAATTCTTCCATTCCTTGGGTCTGATCCAAAGTATAAGGACAACTTTGCTGGAGAGCTACTGTAGGACTTACAGGGCAGAAAAAAGAGGTAGGAATTTATGACTCATAAGGCCAAAGACTTTGAACTTCTACTTCCCGTCCAGGGTGACACTGGACATTTCGTTCTTTTCTCTTTTCATGTGAACTGGTGAAAGCAGGTAAGGAGTTCCTGAATGTGGCTTCCAGTTCCTGCCTACCTGTCCAGTGAAGGTGGTGGTGTATGGTGTGCCATAATAAAATTCAGCCTGCTACTGTGCCGTTGTAGTGAAAACTGGGGTGAATTTAAAAAATCTTTCTCTTTATGGATGTATTGCCATACCTCTAAACTTTCTAAAACTTTAAGGGATAGATTGGGACAATAAAAGATAAGGAATTTGATTTTCCATTCTGTAAGGTCTAAACATAATTCTTTTGCAATAGCTTTTCAGTGAATATCATAATAACAAAACCAATAAGACAATATTCCTAACTGCCACCTCTGTAAAAAAAAATCTATCTAATAAACCAGAGCAGAAAGGGCAACATGAGCCTCTGTGTGTTTAGGTCAATTGTTTGCTTTTACATAAAATTGTAGTGGTTCTAAGGGTAAAGATAGGAGGACACTACAGTGTTGCCAGCAAGGAGGGTATAAACTGCTATCTCTACTTTAATCAACATTATCTACAGATTCTTCAGAGAAATGCATTAGCTGTGAAAAGAAGATCAGAATTTACCTTATTGTGCTTGCTAAAATTTTGAGATTCCTGCCCTTGTGTGTGCTGGTACAAGAAATATCACTGTAAATTTATAAGAAGTGACTTACAATTTACTGAATGGTTGGAACTTCTCTCATCTCAAACAGCTGCCAAATTTCCAACCTATTAATATTAAAAATGCAACCCATGGAAGTTGCTCAGTGTGACAGACCTGAGATAGTTTCAGATTCATGAGTCTTGTGTCTGCTGGTTTCTGCGAAGTTTATTGTCTTCATGTCAGAGAAGGAAGCAATTTAAACTGTGCTGTATATGTGCATTTTAATTATAAACAATAAAACCATTAAATCCTGATTCCCTACCACATTACATGTGTGCATTGACATTTAGACAAGGAGAAGTGCCTATGTCATTTCTGAGACTGAATGATTGACTTTTATATCCACTCTGCACTCTCTTTGGGTTCTCCTGAAGGCAGAGTTTGCTGGAAAGCAATGTCCCTGGGTCTTTTAGACTCTGTTTTGGTGTAAGTGACTATTGGTGAAGTGATGCTTTACTCTTCTGTAGGTGGTTTGGGGCCTTATTAAAATATCAGCAGCATGAGCCTGCTCTAGGATACGTATCATTGCCATCACAGTGTTTCCCCCCAACACTTCACCCATGACAGTGCTTACCTGTCAAGGCAGCATACTGGCAGCTGTCTGCATCACTTTGATAAAGAGGTCAGGAGCAAAGTCCATATCTTTTTTTTTTCTGTCCTTTTCCTAAGGTGGAGCAGTCATCATTCACTCCTACCCAGGAGATACTGCACATGCCCACAGTCACAGGGTGTTAATTCCAGGCAGGAGGTAGAACAAGCAGTCTGGGAGATGCATGAGCGATACTTTTCCTGTATTGGAACTTTATGTGCAGAAAAGAAGGAGATGACAAAGAGCTAATTTGAAACCCAAGAGGATGTCCTGCAGCAGGACATGTCAGCAGGATGCTTCAGCCTAACTGTGGCCAGCCCCACCACAGAAGCAGACAAAACAGGCATCACTGAGCATGTTGTTTTCTGTGATATTTCCCTATGGATCTGGCCTAGCATCATCATTTCTCATTACAGAGCAATCTAAGAGACAGGCTGCCACGGACACAAGGAAGACTTGAAATAACATGAGGTAGCACAGGAAGACTGGTCTCTTTAATTGCACAAAGAAATGAAATTAGATTCCTTTCCATGCTCTGGGTTTGAAAGAACAGCACATTAAGCTGAAACTTGCCTGGCTTGAATGCAGAATGTATGCGATGTGTATGCGTGCCCAATGTATTTTCCAAAGTGATTTATTTCTGCTTTCTTTTTTTTTTTTTCTTTTTCTTTTCCTTTTTTTCCACCAGAAAGAAACACCACTCGCCAATGCTGCATTTTGGGCTGCAAGAAAAGGAAACCTGGCTCTCCTCCAGCTTCTGCTGAACAGTGGGCGAGTAGATGTGGACTGCAAAGACAGCGTATGCACACAATGCACCTACAGCCACAGCACTCATTTTGCATCACTTTCCATAGCCCACCGTGCAGAGGGTGTAGTAGGGATCTAGCATGAAACATATGAATGTCTTATGGCACTTCAGGATGATTTAAAACCTTCTCCTGTCAGTAATCAAGCTTGAAACGTAAGATAAAATAGCATGATGATTTACATCAGTGGCAAGGGGTTAAGAATTTGCCAGCACTCAAAAATATGTCTTACACAGTTATTTGTGGTGCTGACATTAAAAACACAGATCCTAGCACCTTGGGCTTCTCTTTGCAAAGGAATGTCATTGTAGTAATAGATCATAGTGAAGAGTTGGCTCAACTGAGGCCAGGTAGCAATGATTCTATCAGCTAGCAGACTTCCTCATAATTAGAAGAACTGCTGGCCTCCTAAATTCTCCCTCCTCCACTCAATCTCTGGTCTGGGCACCAACATGAAGGCACAAGATTGCCAAGCAAGAGGAGCCCAGACACATGACGGGTTTCATGGGAATTTCCTTACTTTAATTGACATGGGTCGAAATTAGTTTTGAGGCTAGAAATGGGTTGATAACACAGATAATGAGTAGGTCTTTCTATTCTGCCCACAACACATGGTGAGAAACTTGATTGTGCTAAGCTGTGTCAAAGAGCAAGGGGAAAATGAGGTTGAGAAGTTCCAGGTTTCTTTTGTTTGGCATTGGGACTGACTGACATGGAGTCATGCTGGTGTTGGCAAGGTTTAATGCCACTTCCAGTCTGAAACGTGAACTTGTCGCAGCTTCTCTCACTTTGAATACCTTCAAAGTGTAAGAGATTTTCTAAGCCCATTGACTTTAACCTATCTTTTTATTTGCATTTCATTTTTGCCCTTTAGGCAAGTATTTGTCCTGCAGTACTTCTGGAGCTGGTGCTATGACTGTCCTTCTGACAGGGAGGGAAGGATGTTCAAATGGAGGCTTGAAGGAAGCAGGATGGAGATCAGTGTGAAAAAATAAAGTCACTACTGTTCATTTCTTCTCAAAAAAAGGCTAACTTTGGATGAGAACTTTCACACTGCACTGCATTAATAATTGTATCAGACATACACATTTTCTAGACTAAATTATTTTTGTACAATTAAGACTGCATGGGGTTTTTTTTGTAATGTCACCCATTCCTTATTTAAATTGAGCTGTTGTGTGTGAATGGTTTTGAAGGATGTGTTTCATCCTTGTGCATGGGGTTTCTGCATATTGTCCATACACTGCATACATATAAATCCTACTTCGTTCACTGGAAGTGACCTTCTAGTGTACTGAGGGAGTTGAACACATATTTCTGTGCAGAAAGTTCTCTCTTACAATGTCAACAGTCACCGAGTGAGTTTGCTCTCATTATTTGGATAGGGAATTACTGTTCAAATCACCTAGCCCCTACTCCTGACTATGACTCAGAATTAAGTGACTCAGCTGAGTCACTCAGCTCTTGTGTCTGAGGTTATTCTTCTGGAAATGATGCAAAGGACTTTGGGATTCTCTGATTAAAAAGAGAGAAAAAAAAGCTGTTTAGAAACAAAACCCATTCTTTTTATACTTGTTGTACTTATTTTGGGACAATAAGGTATCATAAGCTCCCTCCAGCTTTTTGGCAGAGATGCTGTCTCATCCAGACAGCCTGATTCATTTCTGTAGGTGTCTGTTGAAGGTACTGACTTGTTTTTCCTTACTCCCAGCTTGGCACAACAGCTCTGATGGTAGCATCTTACTATGGCCACATAGATTGTGTACGGGAATTGGTGTTGCAAGGAGCAGATATCAATCTGCAGAGAGAGGTAGGATTCAAACAGGGCTTGGTTAAGTGACTGTTGGTTTGTTACAAATATTAAGAGTGTTGTCTGCTGCTTGTTGCCAATTGTTTCTTTGTCACTTGCTGTGCAGTGTATTTATAACACATATAACAGGCTCTGTTCTGAGGACATCAGGGAATCAGATATCTGGAGTTTACAATAGAAAATCAGATGCCAGAGGTACATTTATAATAACTCATCAAACATTTTCAGCACATTTGGTTGGTGAGGGTCAGTTACATATGGGATGTAACCCCCCAGGGTTATGCCATTTATGTATCTGCAGTTTTACTTACAGGCATAACAATATACAGCTCTCTGGATGGGATAAATAATAAGAAGACCTCTACCTTTTGATTTGCAACCTGGTCATTAAAATGGAGTGGATGCCATTGCTAGCACAGGGATTATTTTTGACTCTGTATGCTCTGGAGTTTCTGCCCTTTAGTCTGAGGCAGCTCATCTCTAACAATTACACAGCTTTATCACCTGTACCCTTCCTTGCATCTCTGCTTGGCATTCAAGGCATGTCTTGCACCATGACATCAGCATGGAGGAGACATCAGCAACTGATTTTTTTGGGAAACTGCCTTTCACTCATACTCCATGCAGATGGTTGTAAGGAGTACTTGCATTTCCTCTGGTCTGCATTTTGGCTGCGCGACGAGCAGAATTGCCTTGAGACAACCACTGGTTTTAAAAGAAGAGCAGTTTAAGGAGGGCGTGCAGTTACATGGGATGGTGGCAGGTAGTGCAGGACAGCAGTGTGCTCCAACAGTACAGGCCAGTGTTTCTTACTTTCCTTGGTTACCTGGAACCAGAGCATTAATCTCGTGCTGACATCTGAAAGTTACTGAGTCAGTGAATGCCATGTTTGATGATATAGGTGTCTTTGCATTTACTGGCCTAAACTTGCTCTAACCATGATTGTCAGTGTCTTTCAGTGGGGTCTTGTTCTAACAAAACATGTACTTAAATATGTCCCTTCCCTTAGGTAAACATTGCTTGGAAAGCAGCAACAAAAGAAAAAGTTAAGAACAGTTTTATGGAGCTGCTCTTGATTATCACTCAGGAAATACTGATTCAACAAGCCAACAAAAAGAAAAACACTGAAAGCCTCCAAAATCACTCTGTTGCAGAAAGGAAGAAAAAGAGATGAAGTTTAAGCTCTAAAGACTAATGGCACTGTTTTGCAACTAAATGCACATACTCCAGCAAGTGCTCTTGTGCTCTGAAGTTGTTGTGAAGCTTGGGGAAGTGAGAATCCCATAAATGTGCCCAGGAGAGGAGGCTCTGAAATGGTCTAAATGGGGCCACGTACTATTGTAAAGGCTTTGGGCACTGGAGTGAATTTCATGTGTAGCTCTCATTTCCTGTACTTTCTACATGGGGTGAGAGAGCCCAAAGTCAGTAAACCTTGCATTTTTCCCTTCCCTTCCCTCTTCCTTCTGTCTAGCCATTAAAATCTTACATGGTAATTTTTTGGGTCCTGATTCACTCACATATTAATGACAGTATCTTCTACAACTTGTTTCAAATATGGGATTTCAGTTCTTCTTGGGTTTTACTCAAATGTATGATGCCAGACAGATTTTTCAGTGCAATGGGAAGAAGACTGAGTTCAGATACCTGGTGTCCTCTGGAGTCTTCAAATTCATCATGTCTTTTCAGCTGACATTCAACTGATTGAGCTCAATACTTTTTAATTTGAAATGTCTATGCTTCAGTCAAGTGTGTTATGTGTTTGTTAGTCTTTTAATCCATTTTTCCTTTACAGTCAGGTGCAACTTCTCTGTTCTTTGCTGCACAGCAAGGCCACAACGATGTAGTGAAGTTTCTCTTTTCATTTGGAGCCTCCACTGAATTTAAGAATAAAGTAAGATGATGAGTCTATTTTTGCATGCTGATACATTCTGACAGTCAAGGCTGAGTTTTTTGTATTCACGTGAAACATGACAGGGCAGTGTTAAGATGATGAAATTTCCTCGCGTGAACATTTTTTGAGTAATATGACTAATGCAACATTGTGAAGTATTAACTTTGGACTAGCTTTTCCTACCTAGACTTAGTGGCATAAGTTCATCAAGGTCCCTTGATAGTGATATCAGTCTTTCCTCATAAGCCATCCTCCAATACAAGACCAAAGGGTCTTTTTGTACATACCAGGTAGGATCCTGATTTAGGTGTTTATGTACTCCAGTTGCATAAAACTTATATTTCATCCACACTGGGATGTCTCTGGATGCCATCACAGGATAGATAAGAGTATAATGCCTTCAGTCATCCCTAAATTCCCACTTACTCATCTGGGACAAGAAGATGAAATGCACCTCAGAGCTTTTATTTCTTTGTTCAGGCAGGTCCTTTTCCAAAATCTTCTTAGAATAACCAAAAGCACAGGTGGCAAAGCCTGGGTTCCTCACCCCTCATGGGGTCAACGGGATCAGCAGTTCATCACTGACAGCAGGTCATCAACCCAGCTTCTTTGCCCAAGGCAGTGTTAGCACCTCTGCTTTCAGCAAACGGGGGAAAGCAACATATTTTCATTAAATATACTTGTGCTTGACATGCTGGATACATTTTGAAGCATTCCCATAATCTGGGCTGGAGGACACTTGCCAGTCGCTTACCCTGGGATCCCTAGTGATGTCTTTGAAGAAGGAACAGTTCTTTACCCCACAGCAATCCACTTCTCAAGATATTTTAGTCTGTGATTTGAATGATTCCCTCAATCCATACCTGCTTTCTGGAGTCCCTGGAAATACAGGCTCTAAATACTAAGGGAATTGATGGAACATCAGAAACTCAGCTCCTTATGCTCCAGGGGCTAAAAATCCTGATGTTTTGTGGCCAGAGTTCACACATGCCCATACAGTAGCATTCTGATACCCCAGGGAGCTGTGCTTGTGGTTAGCAACTCTCTGACCACAGTAGCAATCAGTAATAAAAGCATGAATGAAATTGTGGCTGTTTAACACAACATGGAGTGCAGCTGCGAAAGTTGGCAATGAAGGAGGTTGCAGTGTTAAATACAACAGCTGGGTCTTAAAGTGCTGGATAAGCTCATGTGGGACAGATTTATTGGGTAAGGTTGCACATTAAAATAAATTTTGCTTCTCTGACTTTTATTTCAGGGTATGGGTGAGGGTTAGGAAGATTCAGAGAGGTCATCTTCTCTTGCATTCAGCTGGGAAGTCAGAGGCTCAGTACCTTATTCTGTCTAGAGGGACAGTTACATCTTCACTCAATCTTTCCACAGCCTGTGAACTAGGAGTTTGTGAAGAGGCCAAGATTTGATCCAGGGTGTAAACAGCAGGCTTGAAATTGTCTGATCTTTCATGACAATATACAATCTTTTATGAAGCATGCAAAATATATTGATGTGAAACAGCAGGACAGATAAAAGAGAGCAAATATCTAAATTATAAAAGAATATTTCTGTGTTCAGCTGCTCCAAATGGCTTCCACCTTTGGATGAATGCAGGTTTGGGGTCTACTGTTGCTCACCTTTAAACTTTAATTCCAGCCCCTCTTTCCCTGTTTGCCTCTTCTTCTGAACCCAGACCTGACTTGGCCCATATGCCAGTCCCAAGTATCTTTTAAGTTGCAGGTTGCTCTTCCTCTCCAGGCCACAGCTTTCTGCTACATCCAGACAAGCTGGTTGAAAGATAACACCAGCTCCCAGTGGACATAACATGGGAAACTGGCGTGTGATGTGCGTGTGAGATGATTTTCCAGCAGCATCACCCAGTGTGTGCCTGAGCAGGAGGCACCAGTCAGGTGTAGTGGACAGTCCACATCTTCCACTGGCCCGCTAGTGTGGTTTTGTATCAGTTCAATCTTCTGATTTAATTATGTGGTTTTCATAGCTTGGAATAATTCCATCGTTCTGTTAACAGGTGACCAAGGTGACAGGCTCCTCCATCCCTCCCAAACCCCAGAAAAAATATAGTTGATAAAATATGCCTGTTAAGATTAGGGACAAGGCATTTTCTCACTAAGATACTCAGTTGGTAGCAGCACTGGCAAAGACATGGCTGATCTTGTCTGTTTTTAAAGCGCAGTGCAAAATTAATCCATTTGCAAAGAATATATATATTTCTATTATAAATTAAGACATGGAATTGGAATAAGCACACAAATTGAATGTATCCTAGAAAACAGAGACTTTAACTAAGGAAATGCAAAGCCCAACATCTTTTTCATGCACTTATCTGTAAATTGTGATTACTGTATTTGTTACTCATATACGAGAATTCTGGAGAACTGTCTTAATACAGGCATGCAATTCTTGTTAAGCCTTGTATCATTAGAATTGATATTTGCTATGGCAGGCAAAGTAAACCTATTCTAAAACAGTATAATAAAGTAATTAGCAATAAATGCTGATGTTCTAAAGAGAATGAATAGTACTATTGAAGGTTAATTATTATATAATTATTACATATGATATTAGTCATTAATATTATTCTGCATTGTCCCAGTGTGACATCCATAGAAATATTTAACATAGGTTGAAACTTTTTTTCTTTTATTCTGATAGATGTGATAAGCATGTGAGTTCTTAAAAAACATGGTGGCACATTTTCTGAGCAGTACTGCAGGTTGAACAGTATGTCAGAGGCTATTTTTCAGCAGGCAGTGATTGCAGAAGATCACTTCCCCTCCTCTGTAGCATATTTAAGAGATGGTAAAACAACGTATAATTCTAAGCTACTTTCAGATGATGATGACAGAGGAAAGGGGTCGGCAAATAGACTGGGAAGTCTACACCACTTAGCGTGGTCTTACCCAGTGCTGCTGATCCAAGTGTTTTCACTGGAGATTGGAAGCTGCTGTTGTGTGCTGGCAGTGAGGAGGACAGACTCTGGGGAGGCCAGAAAAATGGTTTCAGGGGAAGAATTGCAGAGGTAGCTGAGAAAAGTGTCTCCTATCTGAGCTGGAAATATTTGCAGTGCAGGATTAATAGAAGCTTCATTGTGTCAGGAAAACAGGATATGAGCAAGAAGTGAACCCAAGGCAATGTGCCATCTCTCAGAGGTTGCACAGACAGCCTCCTGCCCACTGCAGAAGGGGTGATAGCCCCAGGAGTGCCTCAGTGCTTGCGCACGTGTCCAGCTCTCACTTGCTGCCCTGCTCAGAGTTTCCAAGAGGCTTGCCAGTACCAAAGACGCTGCTTCAGCTTTTTACTTACCTCAGCTGAAGCCAAAAAGGAAAGAGGTAATCACGTGGCTGAAAGGGATGTTAAAACTCTGTCATTTACTTTTTTTTTTAATCCTGCACAACTTATCTGCTCTCTCTTTGGTCTGTAAAACATTGGGGTCTTCAGCTAGAGCTTGCTGGAGTAAAGCGTAAGAGAAAACAAGATGGAAACTCAATAGAGGCAAGAGGAGGACTGAGTTTTCTCCTCCTAATAAACAGCGGACCTTTGCACTGTTTGACAATTCCTTGATTTAACTAAGTGCGGTCTTACCACACGGTCAGTGGAAAAGTTTCCTGCCCCCAACTTCCCTTTCTTACAGAAAGATGTAGATCTGATTTTTCACAGTGGTACCCCCAACTTAGAGCATGCAGAGAAATCCCAGTCCCTTCTATTGAATGTATTCAGCTTCATATATCAGACAGACAGTAGAGCAGGTCTTACAGCTCAGTTGTCTTCCTGATCAGGGACCAGATCTATGAGCCCAGGAGTTACTACCCAGTTCCCTCTGACCCAGTAAGTATCTGATTCAGAGTGGA
Organism: Cnemophilus loriae; assembly: GCA_013397755.1. Lineage (NCBI taxonomy): Eukaryota > Metazoa > Chordata > Aves > Passeriformes > Corvidae > Cnemophilus > Cnemophilus loriae. The sequence continues at coordinate 1,837,839 of VZTF01000980.1, read as the reverse complement.
CAGATGGAATTGGGCACCATCCAATGCTCTTCTTCCAATCCCCAGACTCTCATCAGACTGATCTAGGAAAGCTTGGTCACTTTAGTCTGAAAGATCCAAATGGTGTATTTTGGAGTTGTATTATTCCTTCAAAAAAAATGTATCTGTCTTAAACTGTTCATTGGGTTGAACCAAACACTTGGTCAGGATCCCCTTTTTGAGTTAATTAGACATATCTCGGGAGAGTGTTGCCCTTCTTAAACCCCAAGCTGTCACGTCTCCCAAGGTGGGCTCACACATTGGGATTCCAAGCGTTGGGCTTCAGCTCTGCTGTGCCAACGGCGGTTAGCTTGGCAGGCCTGCCTTTTACTGGGGACCTGTCATTTGGTTCCCTACAGAAATTATGTTAATAACCAAACAATCTTCTAAAAATAACAGGAGTTTGTGGAGAACACAAGAATTTTAGAAAACAAAAGCCAGACCATAAAGCAATAAACAAACTTTTCCCACATGCAACTAACTGAGCATGTCTATTTACCCTCCATACAGGGAACTTTAATATTTTTAAGCTTCCTAAAACTTTTCCTTCCCTGCCTCTCCACAGAGGACCTTCAGTCTGGATAGCATAGTTTCTCTTCTTAATTCACTAACTTTTCTCTCTCAACTTCCTTCAGAGAAAGAGTCTTTAAAAATTTCTCAGGTTTTTTTTTTGTTTGTAGCCCTTTGATCTGGTAAGTCACCACTTGAGCAAAGTGGCTTTCACCTGGCTGGAGAGAGGAAATAGGTTTCATGAAGCTATTAGCTTTCTCATCGTCTTTTAAGTGTGTATAAGGTGTTTTTTAATCCAAGCACAACTGTGATTGCTTTTGTATTTTCTTCCAGCAGGTCCCATTAGATTATGGTTGTTTAATTTGGCAGGAAAGTCTAATTTCTCATAAGAGAAACTTAACTCCATTGACCTGATTGCACACTGTATTTACTCAAATAATCCAGAATTAATAGACAATTCTTAGACTGTCACACAACAGCCTCACATCTCTGGCTTTGCTGACACCCAAGCCTTCTTTTCTTTTCAAAGTTGTACGTAGGAAGGGTGAATATGAGGTTTTGGGGGTAACTAAAAACAGTGCCTGTGGGTTGGTTCAGTCATGTCAGAGCTTGAGTTTTCACAAGGCTATTATAGTCACGAAATTGCACCAATCGTTAATAAATTTGATTGGCACTTCCCATTATGAAAGATCCATTTGGTCACTCAAGCTGTATCTTCTTTTGTAGGTATCTGCCTATGTGGAAAATTTCAGGCAACTTTGGAGTTGTTTCAGAGAACAAGTCTAGGGGAAAGCACAGTCTTGTGTCCACATTAATAACAGCTCTAGAAACCATTTACCTGAAATACCTTAGATAGCTTATCATGTGGAGGAGAGGCTTGAGACTGGGAGAAGGCAGGGAAGGAGAGAGAGGACCTGTGGTGGGGGCATTTTCGGGTGTGCATTGTCTTTGCACGATGGCATGGTGCCATCCCAGGCAGAAGATAAGAACTTCCTCTCTGTATCTGTGTCAGAAATATTGGTAATTTTTGAGTGGGGCACAGCACACTTAAGACAGCAAGACCCATGTTTGCTGTCTCAGTTGTTTCAGGTGGTTTGGAGTCAATACCCAGTGACACTGAGGGGTTTCTCTTCTCAGATGGCTCCCACAGGAGTGTTTCTACGAGCAGGGATTGATGCATGTGCCTAGGTCTCCCTTTAGTGGTGATGTGCAGCAACTCTCACTGCCTGGGACTGATCCTACCTGCAGGGATTGCTTCTCAAGCAGAAGTAACAGCGCTTTCACTGATGGTCATGCCTTTAGTTGGACTCACATTTCCACAGTTAGCTGGCATACTTTAAAATGCTTCCTCCCTACTCAGCTGCAGGCCAACAATCCACGGATAAGAGGCAGGACAAAACAGGGCACAAGGTTTTGGCCAAAGAAGAGCAGATGATCATAGGCTCTGGGACAGTGGAAAGGTGTGCTGTCCTTCCATCGGTGGAGTTTGGCAGGCATAAGGAATTGGGCTGTAAAAGGAAGAGACGTGGAGGAGCTTGGAGCTGTGAAAGGAACAAAGCTTCTAATGGCAAGGCAGAAGATGAGGAACAAAAAGTAGAGTTTTCTTAGTTCTTGTCCCTCCCTAGAAAAAACTCAGGAGAAAAATTTATATAGTGACTGAGCCAAGTTGAAAGATTTACGTGGCAACACTTGGCATTAAAGTCATGAAAGATTCAGTAGCTACTCATTACAGAACTGCTGTGAGCCAAATTCTGGAAAGTCTTAAAGTTTGGCTCTTTTTTTTTTATGGTGATGTTCAGCCCAGCACCTGCCCTGTCACCTGACTGTACCCATTCTTTGCTTGTTCACAGGACGGAGGCACAGCTCTCCTGGCTGCCTGTCAGTACGGGCATGCAAAAGTAGTGGAAACTCTGCTGAAGCACGGCGCCAACATTCACGATCAACTCTATGTGAGTTATTTGACACACACAATATTGACAATGGTGGTGGTGGAACAAATGTGCTGTTGCTTGGACAACAGCAGACACCCTGGCTCCAGCACAGACAGGCATTTGCCAAACGCTGCAGTTTTATAGTACTCTGTTCCTCTAAGATGTGGATTTTGTTAACTGTCTGCTTTTCATGGTGCTGAGAGAAGTAGCACAAAGTCAGAAAAGATTATTTGGCTGCGTTTTGGTTCATTATCTGTGTGAAGGATATGTACCAAATCTGGAACAGACTTGTGCTACCCATTAGCCTTGGATGAAAGAGCAAGTCATGTTCTACCATAATTTGCAGAAGAGTGAATAGCTCCAGAGCCTCTGAAGTACATTAGTTTTCTGCCAGAAAGAATAGTAAAAACGAAAATCTTTAAATGACTTCAAAGTGCGTTTTTTTTAATATCAGTTAAAATTATATTATTTGGTATTTGCGAATCTCCAGTTTGCCAGTGTTTTGGGCAAATTAGGGTTAAAATGGCTGAACTGATGTTGTTTAGTTGACTTTTCAGAGAAAAGTTGGATTGAACCAATGAAGCTCTGGATTTAATTTACTCCAACAGAGACACAGATAAGTTGAGCTTTTCGGCATTCAACAGAAATGAGTAGCAGATTTTGCCTCTGCTTCCCACCACTCTTTCCTACCCCAGGGCACTCAAGATTGACAAAGAGGAAGTTGTTTCCCCGAGATGGATGAGTTTTTTCAGCTGTATCCGTTGGCTTTGGATCCGCAGGATGCTGTTGCACTCCCAGTTCCTACTGGCTTGCACGGTAGCTGAGAGCTGGTGACTGCAGAAGTGGTCATAGGGGGATCCCCACCTCAGTGCTGCCTCACCCCTCATTTACAGAGAAGGCTGTTCCACCCTTGCTGCTGTGCAAATAGGAATTGTCTTTCTGATCTGAGGGCAGTGATTCATCCCTCTGCAGGGTAATCCCAAGGGCTGCCACTCAGTTTAAAAATAACTATGCTGCCACACCTGCAGACTCTTACCCAGAGGTCAAGGCAATAAAATAACTTCCTTGTTGCCTCTCCTGGAAATGAGCAATATTTACAATTGGATTTAAAAATGTGCTTTTATTGCTCACAGACATTGGGCAAAGCCAGTCAGAAACAGTTGTGTAATAAAATAAGAGTACAATCTCTTGAAAATAATTGTTGTCTAGCTCTTTTTGTGGGCCAAGCTGCATTTGTCAAGTGGAACCTGGATGGCAGTTTCACTGGCAGCCAGATGAGAGGGATTTTGAGCATACATTTGGATACTCCTCCCAAAACCATCAAGATCAATGTTTTAATCTTAAATTGACTCATGTGAGGGGTCAGGAGAGCAGGAGACAAAAGAATACCCTAACTAAATGGTATTTCTTGCAGAAATATGTTCTAGCCTCAAAATAGCATTCTCATTACAGCATCAATTCAAATCAAATAGGTATCAGTGAACGCAAGGTTCTCTATCTTGACTGATCTTACAATAAAGAGCTTTTTTAATATTACACAACCTCGTTTACTTTCTAAATTGAAGTGTTCTTTGTCTCTGGAGGAAGCCTGCAAAGGCTCTGGTACCATCAGGTTTTTTCATACACTGACACAGCAACCAGAGAAGACAGCCCATCAGAGGGCCCAGGGACAGGCATTTATAGTTCCAGCAGACACCTCTTTCATTTACCAGGGCATTTGTCTTGAAATCAGTGTCAAACATCCTAATTTCAGTCCCTGGGGCACTATATTCAGCTCATGCTTCACCAAGTCTGTGCTGAGCTTTTCAGCTAGAGGAGTAGCTAAGCACTCTCTCTGCAGACAACAGCATTTAGTCCCAACATAGTGATATGCCAACAAGGTCAACAACAGGCTTTCACTAAAATGCCCTGTATTTTGTGATATGCATCTGCCTGAGTTGGCATGAGACGTGTACTTGCACATCTGAGATGCAGGGAAGGGGTTAATTCCTGTCTCTATCTAAACTAAAAGATTCTCGCCTCCTGGGAATACTTGTCCTAGCACATCCTGTGCTGCATGCTGTGGATATAGGATGGGTAAACACCTGTCCCACCCTCAATACAGATTTCTACTTAGAGTTGGTTAGATGGATTATAATGCTGTTTGAAAATGTTTCATCAAAAACACGTAATGAAATATGACTTTTAATTTTTTTTCCTATGGAAGAGGTTTCTCTGAAGTAAAATTCTGAGAACATCTGCACATGAAAGACATGTAAAGAAAAATAAGACCCTGTAATTGTTCACAATTTATTCTTTCACAAGAATTTTCCTTTTTGCAGGAAAATTCTGGTTTCTGATATGGCTATGAAATACTTTTAGATTACTACGTTACAGGTGAAGTCTCTTCTACAAGATGTGCCAGAGCAGTAGCATGGTGGTTTCTGGAGTGCCACAGTAGTATGGCACAGGCCTTACCCCTTCAGCCTCAAGGGCAGACTTCAGTGCTGGGGTTTGCAGTCTTGCAAAGTACCTGACATGTTTCCACCATGTATCCATGTAGCAGAACACTTCTGCATGAACATATAAAAGCTAAATGAACTCATATTGCTGTACAGGAACTAATTTCTAGTTATGAAGGTCAATGCCTCAATGAACTAAACTCTTAGTATTCCAGATGCAGGATTTAATGCTGGATTTGATATATGATGGGAGCCAGTACTTGTGCATACTGAATGAAAATGTTGCCGTAGTTTTTTATGAACTAGACTTTGCGTTTTGGTAGTTATTTCTTGAGCATGGCTGTATATCTGCTGTTACAAAGCATAGTGACTAAAGAATGAGAACTTGATTCAGTGATTTGTTTTTGTGTGGAAAAATGGTATCACTTCAACACAGTGTAAGATGGATGTGTTTGTTCTTAGGATGGAGCTTCTGCAATTTTCCTGGCGGCACAAGGAGGATATCTGGATGTCATCCGATTGCTGCTTTCTTCAGGAGCAAAGGTTAACCAGCCACGACAGGTATGATCAACACTTCAGGGCAGAGCTGGGTTCTAATTTTCTAGTTATGAAAATTAACACTGGAATTTTCTCCAGACACTGGGTTCCTGTGGAGCTGTTTTGTTGGAAGGCAATTTGTGGCTATGCCCACATTCTGTGTTTTAGTTCAGATTGGTAGCATGATTTTGAAGGCAGTACCTCAGTCATTTCTGCTAGAAGTGAAACTGAAAGCTCTGCTCTAGATTTACACCTTACACCCTATGAGTCACCATCCCTGAAGGTATTTAAAAGACAGCATAGATGTGACACTTGGGCACATGGTTTAGTGGTGGACTTGGCAGTGCTGGGTTAACAGTTGGACTCAGAGGTCTTTTCCAGCCTAAATGATTCTATGATTCTAGAGCAGATCAAAACACTGACTGCTCCTTTAAACGGGTTTGAACCACATGCATGTTTGGGTCAAGCACCAAACTAAATCAAAATAAAACCCTCCAGCTCTACGGAATGTTGATGTAAGGGCCTTGCACTACCTCTTGCAACTACCAATCTGTTTGTGTTGTACCATGTTACTTTTGAAAGTCTTTGGGAAATCTTTTGAAAAGCTTTTGAAATCTGGGGGTTCTAGGAGTAGGCAGTACTAAATCCTATTTTTTGAAATCTCCAGACCTTCAGACGTGGCTCTGGTGTCAAAGTTTATCTTTGACAAATGCTTTTATTTTTAGTTTTACTTTTGTTTATTTGTTTGTTTGTTTTACTTTGTGTCATTCCTGTGCACTGTGAAATTCAAGCATGAGTGTTGCCTTCATCTCTGGAAGTTCTTGATACATATGGAAAGCTTTTCTCCCCATTTCCACCTAGTCACTCTAGTGGGCCTGATGTTGCAAACACATACAACCAGTGGCAGCTGTAAGCATGAAATTAGCTCCTCTGCAAGCAGTAGGGCTGCTGTTTGATCATTAAATGGGAAGTATGAGCTAGATTTGTGGCTGGTTCAGAGATCCCTGCTAGGGGTTTAGGGGCTGGATCCACCGTGCATCACTGGATGCTGGAGTAAGGTAAGGGTGCAAGAGGCTTTCTAGGTTTTAAACTAACTGTGGGATAGGTAAGCATACATGGTATACAGAGACGTGTATGAAAGCTCCTTTGGTTTCCAGATAAAGGAGTTGTTCCATTGTTTAGCAGTTTCTTGACTCTAAAATCAGTGCCTAAACAGCCAGAGGTGGGAGTTGCACAGCTAGCTTTACACCCAGCATGTAGAAATGTCTGGTTAGAGATGGGGCTTCTCAGGAATCTCTACCTGCTTTAAGAGACCCTCACCTGTGGTCTGCTGAAACCCTGCAGGCAAGGTAGCTGTCCTGGGTCTTCACTGCACATTTGAAATTGATGGGATAAGGTCTTGTCCTTGTAATCAGTCATGCATGTCTGCCAGGTGGCTGTGATCACCGACTGCAGCAAGTGAAAAAGCAGCAGGCAAGAGCAAATGAGTGCGAAAACTCTAATAACAGTGGACAACGTGGCATGAGACAAGCTCTGCCAGGTATTTTCAGTATTTCCTTTCCTCTGCACCAAAAGCCTGACAAATTCTAGCCTTGCAATAGACACTGATCTATATGTTTCTGCTGCATGTGTAGGTCTGTGTATAGTCCTAGCTGTGGTGTAAGGAAAGAGGATTAGTATTTTAAGTGCCTTAACTAAAACAGTTCTCCTGCTGTCCCTACCCCCACCTCCGAGCACCAGAGCTATGCGGGCAGCTACCCCCTGGAATGATGCATTAGCTGCTTCTAGGTTGCCTCCACGCTGTCTCCCTAGAAAAAGCTTAAGAAATGTTAAAAGCTGTTAATTAATACAGTCTAAAGTTTCAGAGTAGAAGGAAGGACCAAGGTATGCATTAATGCCTCTTGAGTAAGTCAAAATAGGGTTGGGGAGCCTTAGGTTTAGCTGAACCCTGTTGCCATAAAAACTGCATTCTGCTATCTGTAATTATAATGCAGCTAATTCTTTCTGACACTATTTTTTTAGCTCTCTAATCCAATTTCTACAACACAATGTTTCACGAGGCATTTTTAAATCTTAGTTGAGGCAAACACTTGTCTCTGTGTGAATGTTCCTTCTGGCTTCTCTGTTTCTTCTCCAGCAGGACAGGCCTTCTTTGCTTGAGGGTACCTCCGATCCCTGCTAAGATTATGCCTGGATAAGTGCGTGGCATTTGTATTTGGGCCCACTGTAACCCGAAACATTTCCTTAACAAATGGAACATTTTTACTGTTTAATTAGTCAAGTAATGGTTGGATGGACTTCAGTCTCTTTCCTACTAACAAATGGATTTGTACTTTGTTAGAAGGTGGTGTGTTGGTCATGAGGAATGTAGCTCTAGAAGGGGCAGTTTCGATGCCAGACAACTCTCACTCTCATTTACAAGCTGCATTGCTCTCAGTGTAGTAGAAAACTTTTCCAGGCAACATTACCTCGAATACAGGGCTGCAGAGTGCCAGGTGTGAGTTCCTGCTTCTCCTTCCTTGTGGTGTCCAGGTTTTCCTCTCTACCTTGTGAATTTGGTGGCTTAACCCATGGACTTGCGCACATGCATCTGCCTTCTATGTCTCCTCCTGCCGCTGTAGTGGGTACCAGCTCCCCCTCAGTCTGGGGTCCCACCTCCCGTCCCATGGGGGTATTTCTGACACCACAGAGCATTTGGGATGGTCCTGGCTGTCCATGTGCAAGCCCTTCAGCTCAGCTTTCACAAGACCAAATAGTGAAACTTCCTGGGAAGTTTCTTCCCTGGCGATGTCATTTCTCTTGGGTTGTAATTGCCTTCTGCTCTTGCCAATATTGAGGAGGCAGGCAGGAATTCTTTTGTCATCTTTTTGTCTAGACAGAGCTGGGGGCAGTGTCTGAAGCCTGCTACAGGAGATGTTTCTATGCTACTTCGACTCACAAAACAAAGCTGAAAGATTCTTTGCCAATGCTGTTTTGGCAGCTTGTGTCCCAAGGCTTTATTCTGGCTGGCTAAACAGGTTCAAAATAATCTGAAAATTAATGATTTTTTTCTTAGCACAAGATATGCAATTACACATACATGTAAGCCAGTAAATCTATATAGGATGCACTTCAGCAAGCAGGCAATTTGCTATTGGCAAATTAGGTGTAGCGGTGCAAGTGAACTAATGGGCAGAGCAGTGGAGGAGATGACACTGAGTAGCCTGAGAGTAGGGGTTCTGTGCCCCTGGAAATACCTACTGGAAATTTGAGGGGTCTTTCACCCACCCTCATCAGGCCTTTTCTAAAACTTCAAGCCATAAGCAGAAGTTGAGATTCAAAGCTGCAAGACGAAGTCATTAGTTAATGGGTAAGAGAAAGAACATCAGCAATTTCAGTCAGAGTATGTTTGGAATTTCTGGTTGCTGGATGTAATAAGGTGTTGTCCATATACACTAGCTTGTAACCAAATGTGGAAAAAAGAACACCTTACAAACATACAAGGTGTTTAAAATTATTCTAGGAATGTAGTGGTCTGCAGTCTGCTGGGTAGGCAGAGGGACCAGGAAAGGAAAGTAGTTTTTGAACTGTCTTTCCCTGTTCTCACTTTCTTCCTGACTCATCTCCAACCCCTAATCTGTTTACACATGTATTCTCATGTGACCTCTTAGTAAAATGTACTATCTGCTTTGCATCGTTCAGCAATGTGAAAATGGACAGAAAGCTCATCTACTCCATTAATATTATAGACATTTGCATAAATCTGAATGCTAGATATTGTTTGCTTAAGAGAAAGAAGCTGACCATAGTCGATGTGAGCCCATCATCATCTTCACTATCTTTCTTCTCTTCAGGCTAAGTCCTCCAAGACAGCCGCTCTTCCCCATAATGTAGTTTTGCCTCTGTGCTGTAACTGAGGTGCTGAGAATGATGTCTGACAGCAATACTATTAATGACAATTAATGGTAGCAGTGATGTTACCCAACATTTGCATTTCCTTTTGCTCCTTTTCTTTTATACCTGAAAATAGGGGTTGTTCCTACCAATTTCACTGTGAGTAAAAAAAAGCTACTATGTTTCCTATGCTAAGCTTGTGTTTTCATTGCTAGTATAAATACAAGCATGGATTTGCACAGCATTGTTTCTTCACACAGATTAAATTGTGTAGGCTGCTCTCACATATTTTCCAAGTTTTACAGGCTTTTTCAATGCACCTATTGCTGTTTTCTAGAGCCCTCTGGTGGGGGGAGATTAGAAAAATATGAAGTGTCAGCTTAGTGGTAGGGAAAACACTTTAAATTGGAGAGAGACAGTTTTTGCCATCACACTAACATCACATACTCTGTATACAAGACAGCCTCTGTTATTTTTGAATCACAAAGAACACACATTGTATTAACAGGATATATACCAGAGTGAGGTCAGTCACTCATTTCAATGAGTTAATTTATAGAGAAATTATACAAGAGTGGGCAAAGATCATGTTCCTCACCATTCGGGAATACTGAAGATCTCAGAATGTGCATTTGTTCCTTCTCAGAATCAGAAAAAGGGAAGCCCAGATTATTATGTCAAAGGAAGAAATAACTTTTCTGTTTCTTTGAAAGGATTAATTCACTAGTCCATAGAAAGTAGAGAACTGGTTCAACAATGGTTTTCTGGGTTGCATGAGCAAGTCATAGGAATCTTCAGCTGGCACTGGGGAGCAAGACTATTTCCTTGATCAGGGTGGCAATATCTTCTTTTATTTAAAAAGTTGATTTCTCCTGAAACTTCCCATTAAGGCTGTTTTTGAAGTCTCGATTTAGTTTGTCTTCCTCTTTCGAGCCAAGCCTTCAGGCTGCAGAGGGTGGTGAGGGGAACTGGCAAGACCTAAAGGTGGAAGCAGCTTCCCTGCTTCGTGGGGCCTCACTTCTATGTTAAAGTCCATACAGGCAAAGCCTTTTTTAAAGGCTCTCGAGAATCAGTTTGGCACCACGTAACTGCTGGAGTCCTCCTGCAGTCTGGAGAATCAGGCCATTTAAAATCAAAAAGAGGAAAAGACACAAAACTAAATTCTACTTGCAGTGAGAAATACTTCTAGTGCTTCAACTCACCTTTGCCTTTGGGAGGGAAACCCATCACAAAGTTTAGCTTACTCTGAATGTGCATTTTATTTTCTGAGGTTTTGCACTCAAATAAATAATTGCATAGGACAACTTCTCCAAAGCAGCGTATTTCATGCTGGATTCCTTGATAATTGCCTTGTTTTCTAGTGGAGTTTTAAAGATAAAATTTGTGAAATACTCACCTTCACTATAAGGCAGGATGTTTTTACCAGATTCCCTGAGAGTGGATAACGTAATTTAATACTGAAAGTTGATGATCACCTTGCATTGCTCCCTAGTTTCTGTAAACAGCTTTCACTCCCTATGCGCAGGCACCCAGCTGCAGAATCTGCTTGTGCATGCTGAGGTTTGTCTATATCCTCTGTCCCATCTAACCATCTAGAATTCAAAGTACACAGGATACCTTTAGCCCTTATTTTTCAAACTTCTCTGTGTATTTTAGGCATGGCTGGTGCCTTACTGGGCTTTAATTTCACAGAGCAATGCACATTTCTGGCTAACTATGCAAGAGAAGGCAGTAAGGGTGGCTCTACTCCACAAACTGAAGCAGTTCTAACTTGATACACCAACCTACCACATGGTTTTGGACACAGCTTTGCATTTGTCTCCCTGTAGGATTTGACTGAGTAATTGAAATACGTCAATTACAGTAGGCTTGGGCAGTAAAATATCGGAGGGCACAGAACACTGAAGTGAAGCCATCAGCAGTCATATTCTGTTTGCAGGACGGGACAGCTCCCTTGTGGATTGCCTCGCAGATGGGTCACAGCGAAGTGGTGCGAGTGATGCTGCTCCGGGGCGCTGAGCGAGATGCCGCGCGGGATGTGAGTAGCACTTCCTCCTGCGCTCTATCTGCAGCTTAATGCCTCCTTTGGAGGGCTGTAAGTCTGCCTGGATGGAGGCTTGGTGCCTCCAGAGTCCATCCTGTTTGTCAGGTTGCAAAGTCTCACCACAGGTTATTGTGTCTGGGACAGCTTCCTGGAGGAACCTTCTGAAATAACGTAATGGAAATGTCCACATAGTTGAGACAAAGATGGTGGTTCATTTTATCCTGAAGTTTTCACCTGCCAGAGCAACAATCCTCCAGGTACCCTAAAACCAGCAGCACATGCTGTGGAGGTGCCCCCTCAAAGATGATGAGCAGAGGAGAATCTCCTCTCAGACGCATGGGGCGAGCTGGCGTTTCCCTCCAGCTTTTTCTTCCCCTCCAGCTTCCCCTGCAAGGCGAATGCAGGCAAGGCATTTATGACATTCCTCTTTTTTTACAGGATGGTACAACTGCTTTACTGAAGGCTGCCATTAAAGGCTACAACAATGTGATAGAAGAGCTGCTGAAATTCTCTCCCACGCTTGGCCTGCTGAAGGTTAGTAGTGAAACAGAGAAATTTTTTAGGCAGAACACAAGAAGGTAAGGGGTCTGATGAAAGACTTGGCATTTATGACTACTCTAGTGGAAAATGATAGGAGTTTGAGCCCAAAAAAGTCAAGACAAAAATGAAATTATCTTTTTTAGTCTTCATGTCACTCACAGATCTTTTTAAACAAAACTGTGAATTTAATTATTGGAATGAGGAAGCACATTATGTCATAGAAGAAATTCTGCTTTTTGTCACTTGATTTTATTTCTTCTGTAAGTAGATTGCTCTTGACTGTATAGTTTTAACATTATACCCAGCCTTCTACTGGATTTAGTCATCAAAATAGTGTCCTAAAAGATCTGTTGTGAGCAGATTCTCTACTTGATTTTTTTTCCCTCTGAATTCATAAAGTGACTTGAAAAATAACAGATACTTGGAAGATGCTTTTTAATGGCTGACCTAATTTTATGTGTCCATAAATCATATACTTTGATAGCCTCTGTGCATGCAAATGATTGGCAAACTTAATGTACTTGAAAATGTAGGTGGCATCAACTTAGTTATTAATTTCAAGTATGAAATTGCTTCCACACATATTTGAACTGTCAGTTTGCAACCACAAACAAAAGGCCAGCCATAAAAAAACCCCGACAATCAGCTGCCTGACACTGAGGCCATTAATCATCAGAGAGAGAAGATAAAATGCACAGATGGCTTCCATTACTGCTTGTGCTTCTGTTTCACTTGCTAATGACTGATTTTGCCAGGCAGAAACAAGTGCTGTGTTCATGTCGCCTCTGATCTATCGACAAGGGTGAATATTAAAAGGAAGTACTGCTGTGGTAAAGTGAACTTGACTCTCATTTTTATTAAAGCATTTAAAATCACCTCCTTCACATCCCACTAGGCTGCCAGCACCCTAAATCAGACCCTGTGCCTTTGATGATCTAATCTCTTCTGTGTTACTTCTTTCTCGCTCGTAGGTCTGTTCTTTGCAAACATTTGTGTTTCACAGCCTTTTGCTTTCCTTCCCATGCATGGTACAAACACCTCCACTGGCATTTCCTAGAATGGGACCTCTGCTCTCCATGCAGCCGTCCTGAGTGGCAACGTGAGGACAGTGGCGCTGCTCCTGGAGGCAGGAGCGGATCCATGCCTGAGGAACAAGGTAGGTCCTGGCACACACAGGGGGAGCACCGAGCTGTGGAGCTGTGTGTGCCATCGAGGTGGGGGCAACCCATGTTTCTGTGTAGAACTCAGGGCATTGCTAATACAAAAAAAAAAAAAAGGAGAAATCTCAAATTACATGCATCTTTCCCATATCTTACTGTAGATCTGTTAGTTTTTTGAATTAGTTTTGCATTATTTTGATAACAGCAAGTTTTCAATAGAAAACTTACCTACCATGGTTTTATCCTGTGAAGTGTTTTAACATTACATGTTTGATAATTTCTGTGAATATGTCTTCCTCTGACATGTTTCTGAACTATTTGCTGCTAGTGTTTGATATGGGTTTGTTAAGCTGCAAATGAATGGTGTGGCACTGACTTCTGGTTTATGACTGGGTGAGTGAAAGTTTGTAAAACAAGTAATCCAGCACATACCTTGTAAATGTTTTGGTCATTTAATATAAAATCAGTGGCTGTTAACTTCTGCGTCATTCCACTTGATGGCAGCACAGCTCACACCACTCACACAGTAGTCTGTATTCATAGATATTTTGGTTTTATACTGTAACCTGAAAATGTACAAGATTTTTCTGCTACTGACAGTGATCTGCAGCAGCAGGGTGTGCAGTAGAAGAAAGTGTGTGGCTGAAACCTCTCCTACTGATTCTTTTTTTTTAATTTTTGTAAACAACATGCCCTTTGGCAAGACCGAGTATATCTGCAGGACAGAATTACTGATTTTCAGAAGCAGCTTCATCATAAATACTTTATGTTACCGAAATTGTATTCAATAAATAAAAAACCCAGCAACAAACTCATACTCTATTACCAACTTTACAGCATAGCACTCACTATTTCACAGCAATTAACGTCTTCCCTTGGATTTTTACGGACTTTAGTACATAAGGACCTGCTTCATCTTCCCCAATAAAATCACCAATTATGCTGTCTTTTACTTCTGTGGCAGAAGCATAGGGAGCCCAAGGGCATTTAGCCTGGACAGTCAGCACAAAATAAGCTGTCACTCAAATTGCACTCTGGAATTGTTTTGAAGACTTAAGTGAGACTTGAACACTGAAAGATGGTTTCCTAAGATATATTCAACAGTGGTGCAGACAACGCTAGAAAAAACCCACGTCATTATAACGCCCAGTACCATCTTCTGTAGAGTGTAAGGCTTTTCAACCGTGATTGGGAAATACTCGTTCATTTCTGCTAACCTCAAGCGTTTTTTGTTCCAGGCAAATGAACTGCCAGCAGAACTAACAAAAAATGAACGCATCCTCCGACTCCTCCGTGCAAAGGAAAAGCAAAGGAAAAGCTAATGCAGCCCTGTAGCAGACGCAGTTTGACAGAGATGTGCCCTGACCACAAGTAGCATGACAGTAATCCTAGGTTGGAACAGTTTGCAGAACTGATTAACCTGTGCAGTACACGCTCCCTGAACACACCAGGCCCTTGCCACAGGATCACCACGGGCTGGGGCCTCCGCCCGGCATCGCTGAACGCGGGACCATGACGAGAGCAGGGGGTGGCCCAGGAGCTGCGTTTGCACCACAGCCCTGTCTGTCCTCCAGGATCCCACCAATCCCAAGCATCCCAGCACAGGCAAGCACTCCTGCTGCTGCAGACACGCATCCCCACGCTGTCATGGCCACACACCTGTAACAGTGTGGGTTGGGAGCACTCGGCCCTTGTGCCAGAAGGATATCCAGACCTTGCAGCTGTTTGGATTCATTTGGTCGTGGAGTGGCCCCATGATGCCCCTGCCCTCCCTTTGCTGACAGTGACCATTCCTCTCTACCTCCAAGTGCCACATGAGACTAGAGGTGAAATCCTGCCTGAACGATCACAACAGCAAAAGTTCTGCTGTCAGTCCAGGGCTGAGGTAACATTTTTGCTACTACATGAAGCTCCATAAAAATGATCAAGAGTATTACAAATGATGCCAAAAGCTACCAACCAAACAAAAAGCAAGGGGATGTCCTCTCAGCTGCAGCATCTTGATCTGCCAATCTGTCCAGCAACAGAAACACAGCGGAGCAGTGTTTTTGCGATGCCTACGCAGCATATGGGGATCCTTCCCCAACCTTACGTGCATTCTTGTGGGTAGAGGAGGACTGGTTGCTGAGCAAACCAACCAGGGCATTTTTCCACAGGTGCAAGTACATCAGAAATTCAGCTGTCAGGCACAACAAACTGCACAGATGCTACACAAGTGGTATTTGTATGTTCTGCACCTGGATATGTGACACTATGGTTTAGTACCCAAAGCTACTATGCAAAGCACTCGTTCCCCAGGTCTGTGGCAGGCACTAAGGGTGAAATGCACAGTGTACAGGTGTTTCAACAGCTGGTGAGAGGGTTACATGTAGCCATACCTGAACAGGCCCACTAATTAATGCAGACATGGAAAATGAAGTCTGAACAGCAGTTTTGGCCTTTGTTATGGTTAAGACACTTAGACATGCTACTAGTGCCTGTGTGGGGAAGGCAGTGCAAATTGCAGGTGGTTAGTGAAGAGCTGTGTTTTAACCATGTTGCTCTAAGACACCCCATTAAAACGCAGTCATTTCTGTAGTATAAACAGTGTGTACCATGGCCTGTTAGCCACAAAAACACTAGACATTAATTTACAGTGAGTTAGGGTAAAAAGTTCATTCAGTACATAAATCCAGGCACTTCACCTGCTTTCAAACCTTGGCAAATTACTGAAGAATTGCATTAAAAGTTGAAGACAAAAAAGATTGTAAGGACACAAAATAATTCTTGCTTAAGAATTGTCTGCCTAGGATTCAGCTGAACTGCTGCACTTTTGCTTTGGTGAGTTAAAAGGAAATCTGTAGGTGAGCTAGCACACATGAATGTAGTTTACGTATTGCAAATTAGCCATATGTATTATCAAATGTTAAAGTTATTCTTTTTGTGAGTAAGTTAGGTAAGAAGTCAGTGTTCTGGTGAAGAGAACAGAACCAGGTGTACCTTTTCTTGCATGCTGGAATTGCTATTCAATTCCTATTTTGCATTAAATAGGAAAGCTTTACGTTTTCCAACAATGGAATAAGAAAAAATTATTTGTTTAGGTAATTTATGCTGCTGTATTTTTAAATTAAAATAATGTTGTGCCTAACAGAAACTTGCAGATGAACTGGTGTAGAACCAAAGAATTATGCAAGATGCTTAGAGGATGACTGTATCCAGGGTTAAGTTCTGCAAAAGACTAAAAAATACTGAGCATGCAGAAATTTTAAGAGCCTTATTGGGATCTTAAATTGTACAGCATTACAAGGGACTGCACTCTTAACTTCTTTAACAAACAGCACTGGAGAGGATAGGTTTATTTGGAGCCTCCAGTGGGCTGAAGATGAACATATTATTTTGGAGAACAGTAGAGGGACTCTGGGCAGCCTGGCCTCAATACTGAACTTCCACCCTAAATTTTCTACAGATCAACAACTGGTAACAACCACACTCTTAAGGAGAAAAGCCCTTTCACATTTGTAAAGGAGGTGAATAATCATTAAAAGGTCTTCAATAGCTATGCAATAAATACTCTTAATATCAGACAGGCTGTAGTAATCACAAAGTCCTCCTAAAAAATGTGGAAGCATCCACTGTTGGTGAGGGTCTCCTATTTTTTCCTGATAGCAGAGCATAGGAGAGAGGACAAGGCAAGCCAACAGTTGTCCTGCAACAGCTGAAGTAAGGAAGCTGAGACAACAAATGCAGGCATCCAGTACCTACAGGTGGCCTTTCCTTTCTGCCAGGTGTATTTTCTTGGGAGAGTTGTCTCGTCCCAAAGGGAGCAGTTACTCAGCAAAGAGCTTCTTCAACTATGCCTGTCCATGGGAAGATGTCTGCTCCCGACCACTTAGAGTGGGACTTTACAAGTCCTGTGTCCAGCTGCCTCTTTGAATGGTCACTGCAGCTGGGGATCTCACTAAACATGTGAAGAACACCTGGGTCCCTGGGTCCCATACAGAGCATCTGCTGACCTTCTGAGAGGATGCAGTTACCAGGTCTTTTTTTTTTTCTTTTTTCTTTTTTTTTGAGTCATCTTGTGCTATAATGGGCTTTTCTTATTTCTAAACAATATTTGAAATGTGGGGCTAGCACAGGTTAAAGGGAGAGATTTGTTGCTCTCTTCTTGCTCCTGTTAGTGCTGGCTGATACAACACACAGGCTGTCTGGGGGGCTCCGTCATGGAGAACTGGCACTGAAGTCTTTCTCTGCGCCATTCAGGCTGAAGTTGAATCTAGCTTCAGCAAAGACACTACTCAACCAAAATGAGACTTCTGGCATGGAAACCTTATTTTTGGGAGCATTTGTTTCATCTTGGAGCCTTTGGAGAGAGGGATGGTTTCAGTTTTGGGCTCCCTGTAACCCAAAGGTGCTTAATCTGCCTGTATATGGGCTCAAAAGTTGCAATACTGTTTATCACCGTGCAATTAATGTTTTCACAAAGAAACCTTAATAATTCTTAGTATTTATGTAGCCGTTGTTATCTTTAAAGTGTTCAGTAAATACTGCTGTGGTTTGTTTGTTGTATTAAAACGGAAGCCCTTGGTGCCTGAAGTGATTCACTAATATTGACAGTAGTTCTTTGCATAGTTCTGGTGCCTTTTGTGTAAGGCTTTCCAAGTGCTCTGCAGACACTATTACCTTTGTAAATTCCGAAATGCATCACTGAGGGAAGCAAGGAAGTAAATTATTTCATTCACACCCCAGTGAAATACAGCAGCTGTTCATCAGTTCATGTCAACAGAAAAGAGTAAATTTAGACATTTATATTTAGAAATTATAGGGCACTAAATTAATTGCATAGATGACAGGATGAAGATAGATATAATATAAAGATGTGAATTAGAACTGGGACAGAATAACACAACAGATTTTTTTCTGAGTTAGGTTTTGAGGTTTCTTTTCCCTTTAAAGTGTCATATATATCTCCATTTTACACCCAAAAAGAATAAGCTCCACTAGCACACTGATTTCAGGTTTGCTTCTCTGCACATTCAGAGCCAGAGGCTCAGCCTGCTATCCCCTCTACATTTATGCAGGTGCTATTAGCCTAGTGACTTCCCATCAGCTGCAAGTGAGTACAAAGGATGTGCAACCAAGCAAAAGGTTACACCAACGAGTCAAGGAAAAACATAGAGCATTTTTCTTTTATTTCGCCAGTATCAAGCCATTGTGTGATAGAGATGAGCACAAGGAAAAGCCTGCAGGGTATAGAGAGAAATGACATCCCAGCACAGACATAGTAGTGGTGGAGCCTCAGAGGTTCCAAAATACATGGAGCTCTTCATTTAGATTATCACTGCAGTGCAGGGTGCAGGGACATCTATTCAGTAATGATACAAAAGGCAATATTGTTCCACTTGACTTGCACTCGCTCTTCTTCTCCTGGAATGAAACCATCTCACTATTGATTCACCCACCTTTGTTTAGCTTAGAAGAGTTGAGAGGATTAGAGCATGAGAACAAATAGCTGCAGGTCATATTTAATGCACTTTACAACGATGATTATCTGCCTCAGAGTAAGAGTTAATTGCAAGAATAATTCACACTTCTCTGTTCAGCCAGTCTTAGTGACTATTGGAAAATCCACAAGTTAACCAAATTTGGTGTCTCAGAAATTTCAGAATTGTTGCACAGAAAATGAGGTAGCACAAACCCCAGCCCATTTGTACTTCATTTGATATGAACACTGAACAGACATAAAATACAGCCCTTGTCTGGAAACCTCGAGTCATTGGTGTTAGAATGTTAATGTTTGCTACGAGCCTAACCAAAGGTAATACACAAGGCTCTTTTTCTCAGCAACAGAATATTGTACTGCACACCTGAGACTAAATGGAGTTGTGCCTTCTCACAGCAGCTCTGCTTTTGGCCCCTGGGAATGTCATGAGAGTTTCATACTGTTCTGAATTCCACCATTTTTTTTGACCCGACCTTTTATGCATTTGATAAAGCATATATAAATTTATGTAACTCTGTGTGAGACTAATATTCTGCAACAGGAATGTTGCCTTGCTAAAATACGTTTTTCCACACAATTTCAACAAAAATATACTACTCAGATAATCTTGTTCTGCATACTTTTTTCTTTCTTTGCTTTCTTCTGTATTCTACTCGTTGTACAATACCAGAATTAGTTTCCTAAGTTTCCTATTTACACAAAGACCACTTTGTTCTGTTCCACTTGATTGATTAGACTGTTATTGTTTTCCAGGTCTTTACAGATGAGATAGAATTC
>VZTF01000980.1:1767166-1818499 GCA_013397755.1 Cnemophilus loriae | reverse complement strand
AAAAAAAAAAAAAAAAAAAAAAAAAGCAAATGGCCTGGCTTGGGAACAGGAAAACTTACTTAATTTAGCATAACACAACAAGGTTTATTTCAAAGATCCAGACATCACTGACAAACTCCCCATTACATTAATATCCATTAGGTCACATCTCTCTGAAGGGAAGATTATAAAAAGTAACATAGGAACCAAAGGAATAAGACTGTACTTTTAATTAGTTAGTCAAACATGTCTTGGTGGTTCTGTTATTACTCCTAGATGTAAAACTGGCCCTTACATTGATTTCATGTATTTCAGCTGAAAAAAGTCAACATCCTGTTGATATATTTATTATGGTGTGCAGTGGATTATGTGCATTATAAAAAGGAAAAAGTCTACACTGAAGCCCATATTTTTGACACTGTGTTTGACATCCCAGGCTTTTTGCCTTATTCCTACAATTTTCTGTTGTGATGAGCTACATTTTGAGTAGCTCATCATCAAAAATTCCTATGGCCATAACTCAATAAAGCATCTCACTCTATTCAGAGAATATAAAGGGAAAGTGCTGTGACTTGTTCGTGGCCTAAATCACTACAAAGGATGATTTCTGGGAGTGAAAAGTTCCTTAATTTTGCACATGAAAGAATATCAAAACAGTATCAAGAGGCTGAAACTAGACAAATTCAAACTTCAAGCTGTGGATTTTCAAGACTGAGGATAATTACTTCAGAAACAAATTGTTGAGATGGTTCCTTCATTGTTTGAGTTTAAAAAAAAACCCAACAAACAATTATTTTTCATTATAAAAGATGTGTATCACCTGAAACATTTTGTGTTTGATGTAGGAATTACTGGATGAAATTATATGATACAGGAACTAACATTACTTGATCATAATAGTCCCTTTGATCTTAAAACATATGAATCAATACACTTTTTGCTTTACCTCCTCTGTGACTTAGAGAGATGCTAACTCTCATGAGATCAATAACAGGACTATATGCCTTGCAACTGTGGCAAGACGAAATCTGAGACACATACCTAAGTTGTCTCTAGATAATCCATTTTGCTCTCACAATGTTGAGAAGGCATGTTAGCATTTAGGCTTTAATGTCCTACTTTTAAGGTCAAGTCCTACGTTTAAGGTCAAGTCAGTTGGTTCAGAACTGGCACCAGAGCTGCATAGTGCTGTACCTTGCCAGGGAACAAGGATCAGCAGAATGATCTGGGATGTGCTGTTGGGGAACATAGCTGAGTGAGGAAGGAACAAGGGACACAACTTTTTGCTATGGCAAATGGCTTGGATGCACAGATGGAGCATGACACTAACCTACAGTGCAAACCTGAAACAGTCTGCAATTTTATATGGATAGCACAGATGTGTTCTTGTGTGGTATATACATGCACATGTACGCATATATCCAGCATATGGATATAGGCTCTCATAATCCCCTTGGAAAGGTGATATCACAGCCTCATGATCTGATTGCCTGGAGTATATTGCATAAGGGGCAGAAGAATTACTCCGCTTTCTGAAGACTCCAAGAACAGTTTCTGCAGGCACTGCCTTGGGCATGCTACTGCATCGGACCCCACTCACTGGGACAAACTGTTTCAAAACTGACAAAATGTCTTCAAGTCAAAATCAGTCTGTTCCTCAGGTGAATTGTAGCTCAGAAATCCATCTTCTGTTCCTCCTGACAGATTTTGGTAGTGCCGTTAGGGACTCCTCTGTGACAGTTCTGCCCCACTTGGCAGCAAATTATCCACTTGGACAGCAAATTCTCACCATGTGGCAGCGTGGTGCCATAAGGGCTCAGTAAATTGATGGTAATGCAAACCATACACAGCTGTTGGTAGGTCAAACTTCGAATTTGTCAGCATATCAGTGCTTATGCACAATGTCTGGCATGAGGACACACTGCACCTATTTGCTCACAGCAATAAGTGCAGAGTATCTGCAGACTCTGCTGCAATAATAAGCTGCATTCCTACAGAGTTTTCCTTCAACAGCTCAGTGGTTGACACCTGGTTTTGGAGCTCTTGGGCCACATATTGCCCCGCAATTAGCACCTCTTTATAGAAGAGGAAATTGCAGAGGCTAGGTTGGGACCTGCCCACTTCATCCAGCAAGTTTGTAGCAAAGCTGGAACAGTGAGTTGATTAAATGCAAGTCCCAAGCTTTTGCTAAATCAATAAATAACTTTACTTGAGTGTAATAAAAATGAACAAGTTTCAATTACTTCAGTGATAAATGCAGAACGGATGTGATTTAAGGAATGACTATAGAAATGTCTAAGGTATGCTAGGTAAGGACACACTGGCACAGGCTGGTGGAGCAAAATACACTAGGGCAGATAAAAAGATGATAAATAGACTTGAGTAAGCATCACCTGACACACTACTTGCATATTTAAGTGAGCACTGGCAGCATCAGACACATTGCCCTCAGCCCCCTCATTCTGATTTTATTCCCCACGTTTAATCTGAAGCCAAGAGCATCTGACCAAAGTAACAGGTACGCTGAGTTGTCTATAATTAAAAGCCAAGCAGGCCTCCACAGGTGAGAGAGGCAGACAAATTAGAGCTGATCAAAAGAATATGATTCATTTATAGCACCAAATAGGAAACACCAGGTTTGTTTAGTACTAGCATTATTCTGGTTTAACTGGAAAAACAGTCTTGGAACAAGCTACAGTGGTTTTATCTGAGTCTGCAAAAAAACAGAGGTATGACAAACTGGGTGAAACTTCTCACTCACCTGTTGCAGCTTGTCTGCACACAGATTGCAAGACATTCCCAAGGAGAACATCCCACTTTCCCATGTGCTTGTGCAGGGTGTTTGCTTACCATAGCTCCCAGTCCTCGCAAGTGCCTTTGGGTGCTATTGCAATAGAAATAATAAAGGCTCATTATAAATTATGGAGAATAAACAGCAATAGACATTTTAATTGATTTTGCTGCAAAACAGTCACGTACTGTGTTTCCATTGGTAGGCACAAGTAACTCTACAGACAGATTGCCATCTAGAAACTGCCAGGTCATTACCACCAGGTGTTCAGTTTCTACTGGAAGTGGTAACACAGGCTTAATTTCTGCATTGAATAAAGGGATGGATACACAGTAAGGCCTACACCTCTGCAGGCAACACTTCTGGCTTTCCATCAAAGACACAGAACAGAACGAAGTTATTTCACATGAGCTTTCTGGCAGGCAACTTTACACGTTTTCTGGCAAGCACCTTTTACAGGGTGTCCAGTGAGGGAAAGGGCTGATTTGACCCTAGTGGACAATTAAAGGACTTGTTCAATGAATTAATAGCAGCTTCTTCTTCCAGGCAGGAAAAATTAGTTTTGTATACACTACTGAGAACTAGAATAAGTGTTTCCCATAAACCTTCCAAGTCCCTAACAGTTATGTATAATCCTGGGTTTAAAAGGGAACCTTCTAAAACATAACTTGATAAATGTCCTTCTGAAGGAGCAGGCAGGAATGGGAATGTTCTCTTTTGGGCCATGTGTATCACAGACAAGGCAATGAGCTGTTGTCAGCACGCTGACGTGGATTAACTATTCAGGGCTACTTTATCCCTGCCCACAAGGAATGAGATAACCTTAAGGTAACACAGTCAATGGTGCCAGCTTTGTCATTGATAACACTCATGCAATTGTGCTGAAATGCGCATGAGCTGCCAGGGATAGCTCTGCATCCTCATTCCCCAAGTGTGGCACAGAGCCACGACCAAGAAGATAGCTGCAGTAGGACTGAAGGTATACCCTGCTCTGGTCACCTGGCTGCCAGGGTACAGAGGCCACATAAAAACAGATACTTGTTTGAGTTTCAGCATCTGCCATTACACAAGATTTCAGTGTTTGTTAGTTGGTCTTCATACCTACACCACTTCAGCTTGCAAGTGCAAAAAGGCAGCACTCTGAGGGACTGCACTGGAGCAACAGCGTGAATTTAGTCAGCCATCTAGAGATATCTGTAAGAGAGTTAGATAAATATTAAAATACTACCCTTTCTCTCTGTTTGTGCTGTAGGTAGTAGACAAGTGTGATGTTATGGACTTAATTATTTTATGGTGAAAGTTGTCCTTGCAGTATCTTCCCTCTTGCTTGTTTCACAACATTGTTCATTGGTTCTCTCTCAGCTCTCATTCTTAAATCACTTATTGACTGTATAATTTATACAGAAAGAAAATACCATTTCTGTTCAGTCAGTTTTGCTATCCTTCACTTTTTTCCACAAGCACTGAAACAAGGTTCTTGCATTTTTTTTTAACTTGTAGCTAGGCAAGCTATGCCCACTGCATTTTCTGCTTATGTGGAGTGCCTGGAAAATGTGACAACTAGCTCCCCTGCTTCTAGGATCACACTGCATAGTCCTGAACAAATTTTCTATTTATGACATGAAAATTAAACCACAATATAACTTTAACTACTTTAGCTTTGTTTCGCACTTGCCAAATGCCAAGTCCTGCATTTAGGGTGGAGTAATCCCACAGAAAAACACAAGCTGGGCAGTGGCTAGATGGAAAACAGTTTGGAAGAAAAGAATAGGGTGGTTGGGCGAAATGCTAAACATGAGTCAGCAGGCTGCATCATCAGCAAGAGGGTGGTCAGTAGGTCAAGGGTTAAGGTTCTTCCTCTCTTTGGGACTTGTCAGACCACAGCTGGAATGCTGTGTCCAGGTTTAGGCTCCCCAGAACAAACAAGAAAAAAACCCAAAAAACCAAACCAAACCAAACCAAAAAAAAAATCCAACAAATAAAACCCAAACAAAGAAAAAACAAACAAACAAACAAACAAACAAACAAACAAACAAGATACTGACATACTGCAGCAAAATCCATTTTACTGTCACCCCAACAGCCGGGGCTGCTGGAGCTGTGAGCTGTGTTTGTTCAGCCCCAAGCAGAAAGCTGGTTCTAGGGACATCTCACTAATCACTGCAGCTACCAAACTCCATCCACTGGAGGATGTGGAGAAGGGGGAGTCACACTCTTCTCAGTCAGGCACCATGACAGCATATAAGAGGCAACAGCCTCACGATGGAACATGGGAAAATCTCTTTAGATACAGGAAAAACGTTTTACTCCAAGTGTAGTCACTCAGTGGAAGAGTTTGTCCAAAGAGGCTGTGAAATCTCCATCTCTGAAGCTATTCATAGCCGGACAATTCCCTGAGCCACCTGCTCTCAGCAGGGTTCTGCTCTCAGCGGAAAGTCGGATTACGTGACCCCCAGGAGGTCGCCGGCCAACACGCCAGCCCGTGAGGCTCTGACACCCAGACTAGTCCGCGTTTCCGTCAGCAGATGGCAATATCAGCTAAATTACATGTTTTATTCCAGCCGAGCAATGCGCCTTACCTGTCTGGGAAGGCAATAAAGTGTCGTGGAAGGCAATAAAGAGGTGGGGAAATCAGAGACGGCACGCACGGGAATGCCTCACGCCCTGCTTTTACTGTGCCTCCTCCCAGCCAGGTCCCGAACTGATCCCAAACAGAGTCAAAACAAGCAGAGCCCAAGGTAACAGAGCCCAAACACGCAGATAGCTTTGGCATAGCGCAGCCAGCACTCCCGGAACTGCTGATTGCGACAGCGCTCAGGCCACCCGGTGTCAGCGCGTCGGGAGCGGACCGCGCAGCGGGCACAGCCCCGGGACAGCGGCCCTCGGCCGCTGCACTGCAGCTGCACGGCACGCGGGGCAGCGACACCAGTCCTTGGAAATCACGAATCAGCGACTTTGAAGCCAAAATAAGGCGCTGTTGCCAAATCCAAAGGTTTTTAAAGCGACTTTTGATGTTTACAAACTACGCGATTAACACTCCTGCGCCCGGACAATGCCGCTGCCCGGCTGCCGCTGCAGCTTGGGCGGGATGGTCCATTCCAGAAGGACACGGCTCCGCTCCCACACCTGGACGAGCTTCCCGACGGGGCCCCACAGAGCATCGCGCCCTGTGCGTCGCAGAGCCGCCGTGGCGTGATGAACGCCCCGCCCGCCGCCGCCGGGCCAGGCCGTGCTGGGGAGGCGGTGCCGGGGGCGGTGTCTCTAGGCAGGCCGCGCTAGGGAGGCGGTGCCGGGGGCGGTGTTTCTGGGCAGGCTGTGCCGGGGGAGGCGGTGCCGGGGGCGGTGTCTCTAGGCAGACCGTGCTGGGGAGGCAGCGCCAGTGTTTCTGGGCAGGCGGTGAGGGGGGAGGCGGTGCCGAGGGTGGCGTTTCTGGGCGGGCAGTGAGGGGGAAGGCGGTGTCGAGGACGGAGTTTCTGGTTCGGCCGTGCGGGACCAGGCGGTGCCGGGGGCGGGGCGGCGGTCGGAGTTGGCGGCGGCGCTGGGGCGGCACTCGGCCTCTCCTCGAAGGGGCTGGCGGCTCTGCCTGGGCGGGCGAGGGCGGCTTTTCCAGACTGCGCTGGCGCGGCTCCTTCGCCGCCGTCTGCTCCTCCTGCTTCCGTTCGCCGCCGCTTGGTGCTGCTGCCCACAGCGTCTGCCGGTCCTTCGCGCTCCAGCCCGCGCCGCCATGGGGACCCTTCACGGCAGCCCCGGGCGAGGCGGCCTCGGCTTCCTCGTCCTCCTCTTGCTTTTGTCGCCTGTGCGGGTGAGTCCGTCCCGGCAGGTCGCCGTGGGATGGGGAATGCCGGGCCTCCCGGCATCGTGAGGAGGAGAGGGAGCGGAGGATGGGCAGCAGGATCCTGCGGCTGTTGCCTGGGGCGGGGGTAGCCGCGGTGTTCCCCCGCGCATCCCGCAGCTGGGGCTGCCCCAGGCGGTGGGGCTGGATAAGGGCGGCGGTGTCCCAGGTTAGGCCCCTGGGCTCGGGGCGGTGCGAAGCTGAAGCGAGGTACCGGGGTGTCCCCTCCTCGTTCCTGACGGGGCTCTCCCGCCTTCTCCCGTGCCCCTGGTTGCCGTCGGGACGGGGTTGACAGCCAGTGGCGCAGCAGGCCCGCCGGGGAGCACCCGCGAACTTCAGCCTCTGCCCAGTCCCCGTCCCCTGCGGTCGCACCCGGCAGCGGCAGCCCCTGGGATGCCGCGTTCCCGTGGCGTGCCCTGGTTAAGCAATGCTCAGTGCATGTGAGTGGCCACGCAGTCACATGCTCGGCAGAGGCTTGCAGATGTCCTCGGTGTCTGGTTCACTTTGCTTGGGGTGTAATTTACGCTAGGTGACAGCTTCTTGGAAGTAATGATCTGTGCGGAGTGAGAGCTGCTGTTTATTCATGTGCCAGTAGTAAGACTACATGTTTCCTTAAAATTGACGGCTAGAGTATGTTGGATTTCTTGATGCCTTAGGAAAAGATATCGTAAAGCATTCTCTCTTCTCAGTCGTGTTTTGTTATGCTGTAACGCAAGATAGGAGCGGGATACTCCACATTCCTCTGGAGAAACAAGGAGTGTCTTGTAGGTCTTAGTGGTTGGCTTTGTTTTCCTCTCTACCTACGCTGAAAAAATACTTTCTAGGTCAAGTTTTATGATTAGCCCTTTTTAAACATAGGAGTTTGTCATCTTGTGTGTGCTGGGGTTCTCCTGTTCTCATATCCTCTTCAAAAAAAAAAGTGTTTTTAAGAGCTTGAACATAAAACGAGGAATTCATTCTTGTATTACCACTGGAGAAGGTGATTGTTAGTAGTGACTCATGGTCTTCACGTGAGTAAGTAATGGTACTTCACAGCTAACCAGTGCACCTTTATGTAATGTTTTTTGGAGGGAGATATAATCTTGGAGCAATGAGGTGTGTCCTAGGCTGGTAAAGAAATGACAAAATGCTTTCCTTATCAGGAGGATACTGACCTACAGGAACTTGAAACAAGTTCCCCAAATATTTAGGGGAATCCTTGTAGAGGCTTTGTGGTCCCTCAAAGTAAACATTGCAAAATTACCCTAACTATGCTGGTCTCAGTTGTGTGCTGTAAGAAGGCAGAATCGGGTTTTGTTGGAGATTTTTGCTGTTAACTCTTATTTACAGCCTGACACTTCACAAAGAGGACCTTGATATCTTTCAAAGAGAAGCTGGTCCTTCAGTTAGACTGAGCCTATATAGTGTTAGGTGCTTGCTGAAGAGAAGCATCGTAAAGGTAAACTGTTCTCTCCCTCAAGTGTACTGGTGGTGTAGTGGTTTTGTGCTTTCAGTTGTGATGTTTGTAATCCACAGTGCCATATGTTATGTTTTTTCTGTTTCAAAGCAGTCAGTGGACTGGAGTGGCACTTCAGCTCGCAATCTTTCCATTACATATGCATTCACAATGAACGTGAAATGTTCAGCCTGTATCTTTCACTCTGAACAGTGCATAGTACAAAATTTGTGCCAGCTATCTATTACTATTTTATTTTCTTATGAACATCCTAATGCACTAGATGGTATTTATGTGCTTAATGGCCACTATTGCAATTGATCTTTGTATAATTATTCTAAAACACAAGCTGTTAAATCACTGGCTAATCAAGGTTGGATATGGGTTTCCTATCAGCAGCTGGGATCCCAGGCTGTAGGGTATATTTGGTTTTCTGAAATCCCATGGGAAAATGTTAATGACAAGTGCTGCTCGTGCCAAGTGGCCTGCAGTGTGGTGTTACCTGACCTTGGACATGAAGTTCTGAAATGCCTGTGTGGAGCAGTTTCCTTGTCAGGGATGGCAATGTAGCCAAGTTAAGACAGTAACCACTTGACCTAAATTACTTCCTGGAAAATCAGGAGTGACTTGTTCAGCCTTTCTGGTTGGGAAGTGAGGAAGCTGCCTTAGAAGGGAAGAGATGATTGAAGGGAGTGACTGGTAGAACTGAATAGTACCTAGCTGGGCAGTAGCCAAAACAATCCAGGTGTTGTGCAGAATTACTATTATTTACCTGCAGGACATCAGAGCTATTTTGGGGCAGATGGGCTTAGTTGCAGACAGGTGCTAGTTAGGGGCCGTGCACTTTCTGATCATGCATGCATCCTTGTCGCCTAGCATCAGCTTGTTCCCACAGATACTGTATTATTACTGTTTTATTGCAACTTTCTCTTCCTACTTTACTGTGACATCTGAGATGCACTTGGATAACTCCAGAACTGTGGCTTGCTTTGCCTGACCAGGAGTAGTAATGATTTTTCCATCTGAAAGGGAACAGTCTCCTGCCTATGAGCAAAGGAACAGGAGGAGTTTGTCAGATAAAGCATGGCTCTGAACTGGCTGCCTCTGAACAAGTTACTGAAAGAGGCAAAGAGTGAGAACTAAACCTGTAAAGTTTCCTTTAGTCCATGGACCTCTTTCCCCCACAGCAATGGTTGTGAGGTGATATGCAACGTCTGGGTCTGATCTGTGAACTTGACCTGGTCACCTGTTTCCATAAACCAGTCTTCTCATTTATTAAGGGTGCTGTAGTGTTTCCTTAGAACTCTCAACCTAGTTGGCAATAGCAGATATTAAGGGAATGCAGGGGAAGAGTGTGCTCTTTCCTGGACTGACCTTTTTGCCCTGCAAGATCTCAGATGCATCATCCTAGATGAAGGAAGGGGAAACAGCTGTATCTGATGCTCTTGCCTTTTCCATACATTAGTAATCTTAGTTTGAAGAGCCAAACAGTGTTTACTTGTCATCTGGTATTTGTAACACCACAAACAGTTGCTGGTTCTATGTACAGCATTGTCATTGTTCTTTGTCTGCTTAACAGCTATGTATTCATTGGTGGTGGTGGTGGCAGCGAATGTTGCTGGAAGCATCAAAAATTACCAGTTTGTTTCAACCTGCAGCTGAAGAAACTTGGGCTGAAGGAAGTGTGTTTATGATCTGTTGGAACACTAGTTTTATTACAAATGAATGATATTGCCTGGGAACCAGAAAACTCTAACAGAACTTTTGTAGAATGCCCATACTTGCTCATGTGCAAGTTCTTTATAAGGGCTCCTGGAGCCTTGGCCTGAGGTGAAATTTCTCTTCGAACAGACAAAGTCTGCCAGAAGTAGGAATAAAGTTTTCTGAACTCTGAGGGTGTACTGAGGGTTAGTGTTAGTGTACTGACAAATGGTTTCTAAGATATACTAGAGGCAGGAAGGAACAGCCTTAATCTAAGGTTATGTTGCTGTTGCTTTATGAAATACTTAGGAAAGTCTCGTTTTAACATATGAAGTACTTAGTCATGTGATCTTAAAAGGAAAACACACAGAAAAAACCCAAAGCCATAAACTGAGCCCTGTGTTACTTACAGAGTATTTTAAGTATTTTGCCTTGTTTAGAAGGCAGTTGGGTTCAACATAGCATTTCTCTGTTACTTTTGGGGCTAGGCTTTCACCCACTTAAGAAACTTAGTACCCAGGTGAGCAATTATCTGGCCTAAATGTCTGACTCTGCGAGCAGCAGCTTTGTTAAGTATGACTTATTTACAACCACACTTACACATCCTTATCTCACTCTACCCTTGCAGGAGCGTTCTTCTGAAAGAATGGAAAGAGCAAAGTACTTGTCTTATGCTGTAACTTAATCTAGCTTTTACTAGAGGGTTTTCAGGGGGAAGAACTGTCAGCTCTATCTTATCTGTGGTAGTGGAGTAGTTACTTAGTCACTTGTATTCCTGAATACTGCCTCAACCATAGGAGACCAGCCCTCTCCCGTATTTTGTGGCTGACTCAGTGGTAAGCAGGCTCTTAACTTGTTAGTGTTCAAGAGCTGTGTTGTTGACTTCAGGCTGTTGATGTCTAATGATTTGGTGGTTTTTAGGCTTATTGACTTGCTCAACCACTGTAAATAAAGCATCCCCAAAGCTTAGTGGTTCAGGGAGCAAACTCACACTTTTATTAGTGAAATCCTGCTAGGTCATGGCATAAATGTAAAATCTTAAGCTGTTTCTGAAACTACGTTCTTGGTGTTAACACTGAAACAGAGTATTCAGACTTGCAGTTCTAGGCCTAAGTGCTCTTCCAGTAGTTTAAAGCAGCTGATCTGTTCAGCTTTTCTTGAACAGGCTGAAAGTTTGGGTAGCAAAGGCTGTTTTTTGCATTGTATGTTTTATTGCTGCGGAACTTCAGGAATATGATTT
The DNA here is from genome assembly GCA_013397755.1 of Cnemophilus loriae. Taxonomy (NCBI): domain Eukaryota; kingdom Metazoa; phylum Chordata; class Aves; order Passeriformes; family Corvidae; genus Cnemophilus; species Cnemophilus loriae. The sequence continues at coordinate 1,807,521 of VZTF01000980.1, read as the reverse complement.
GAAATTCTTTATCCAAATTCAGATGTAAACTAATACTAGGCTGAACCTTGTTTTGCTTTATTTTTCTTTTGTGTTTAGCTGGATACCTTTTGGTACATGACCAAGTGTCATGTGCAAGTGAGTTACTTTATCTTCAGTCCTGAAAATGATGACAAAAAGCCTTGTAGGTAAACTTATAGGCATAATACAGATTGTATTTTGTTTTGTATCCTTGTAGCTATAACCAAGGAATTGCTGCCTTGAAATACAGATTCTGTTTTTAAAACAATTGGAGTATCAGTCAGACTGATGTGGTAGCTGAAATTTACTCACATTTTTCTATGCAAGAGGTGCCCTGATAAGTTTTTTGTAACTGTTAACTGCATTACCAGTTTTCCCACACTTTCCACTCTGGAAGAAGCGAAGTCTTTCTCTGAAGAGTAGGTTGATGAATTTGTGTGTTTTAAAAAATAAGAAGTGTTAGATTACAAGACTTAATTAAGTACAGAAAGTGTTTTTTAGAAAGAAACCGTTCTAGACTAAACATGGAAACCAGCCTGATACTGAAGAAATAACTAATCCTTTTCTCACGGGCAGTGTGAAGCAGCTCCAAATTCTTTGCCCTTTTGCAAGAATAGCAGTGAATCTGTGCTTCCTCTTGAAGAGACAATTAACTTATGATGCTGGTACAAACAGTAGAACCATTTTCACTGCTAGTAGATTGTTTGCTATTAAAACTGGGGCATACAGGTGTGAGGAAGCACAGTTGAAGATGATGACTTCTAAATTTGCACCAAAATAGTGTTAACTTCTTAGATTAACTTGATGCATGAACAAATTTATGATCTAGTTTTGAGAAATAGTCTACAAGTTATGGAAGTTTGACGTTTTGTCTTATGCTGGTGTTAAGCATTCAGTGTTTGTAAGTGCAATCTTAAGGAGTGTTTTCCAACTCATATAGTAGAATATGGCAATACTTAACAGCTGGTTGTGGGTTTAACTAGAAGACGTGCTAGAATAGACAAGTGAAATGGTGATCTAGATGAGTGGTACTTAAACTGACTTTTAGACCTGACTTGCCATGAGTAACTTTGAATCAGCCTATGTTGCCCTGGTTAGGTTAAAGAGGAAACAAGTCTTGATTTGGGTAAATTGGTGATGGTTGTTGTCCCTGATAAACAACCAACTACTGATGTACTTTTTGAAGAACTATCAGTGTTGTTCAGCACAAACATTGATGTTATAGAGGCACTGTGATTCTGGGTAGCTCTTGGGTATTATCAATACAGCCTTTCAGGGGCCTCTCTGGTCAGTAAACAGTACTATTCATGGTCAAGCACAAAGCACAGCAGTCTGTCCTTGCAGCAACAACATATGGTGTCTCTAAAAATGCTAAGTCAAGGTTGTTTGGGAGATCAAAGTAGGTCAGTTATCTCTCAAACTGTACTAAGCAAACTCCTGATCAGAGCTGGCAGAAGTGTTGTAAATGTTTGTGCAGTCTGCTTTCTGCTTGCAGCCAAGGTGGTAGGAAAACATTGGAGCTATCTTAAAGCTTTTTCTGCAAATAACTTGTTATTGCATTAAATGTTTTAATTTTCAGAATAAGTATTTTGGCTTAGTATCTCAGATGTCTGTGTCAGTACCACTGAAAAACAATAAAAGGCTGTCAAGATGCCACTGCCCCTTTTCAATTTATTTTATGCACATAATAAAAACAAATCTCTGAATTTTCAATGGCCCCTCAGATTAAAACATCTTTAAAATTAAGCTTTTTCCTTAGCACTGTAATCCCATTTAAATGTTCCATGCTTAGGCTTGAAAGGGGTGATGGAGGGCATCCTTTGAGATTGTGTCAATATACATATGGCAAGTGCAGAGCTATGAAGTTCTATTTCAGAATCCTCTCTGTGCTATTTCCTCAATCTGTCACTGTAATGAATTTTCAGGAAGGATCAAGAGGTGGCAGAAGGAAGTAAAATTGCACATAAGCAGTGAGTTTCTCTTCATGTGCACTGACTCATGTGCTCTAATGTGACAGTTTAACCTACCAGTTTTTTGTTGTCTTGCATGAACAAATTATTTTCTAAATCCCCTTGTGCTTGAAGATGCTTTTCAGGTATTGATTTAGGTTTTTCTTAAGTAACTCTTAAACTTGATCTTAACTATAGGCAGTGCACTTCCTGTTTCTGTAATGATCTAGGGAGCGCGGGGAGCTGAGCTGAAGATCAGTGGTGATGTGCACCATGTCAGAAACATCTCCTTTTGTTAATGGGTGCTTTACGTAGTACACACTGATGTTTTAATTAGCAGGAAGTTACCTAATCTGGACTGCAAGTGGCTTTTGGAGTAGTAGCTTAAATTCTTAAATTCTACAATAGCTGAGATATTTGGTAACTACTCCTTGCGGTTAATCACATGTCTTGTTGATTAGGTACTTCCACAAACATGTGTCTGGTATGGAGAATGTGGAGTTGCTTCTGGAGACAAGAGGTACAACTGTGCTTATGATGGGCCGCCAATAGCACTACCAGAAGATGGCTATGATTTAATGCAGGTGAGCTTCTCTTGGAGGTCTGCCGCTAAACAAAATAATTCTCCAGCACTTTAGAATTCTGTATTGGGTTCTGTTGGACCTGTGCTATGACCTCTCATCCTAACCTGATGAGAAAGTAGACAGATTATCTCTGATTTCTCAGGTCCAACTGGGTAAAGGTAGTTTACCTCAGTTCTTTTTCAGATATACGAGAAGTCTCCGAAACGTGATTAGAGGCTGTCACAGACAAAACCTTAAATATAGGATTTGTTCACTTTCTTGCATATTTTCCTCACCAATTTGACTACTCTTTACTCAGATTGCTTTTTAAAGACTCTCCCAAAATATATATTCCACAGTTATGCCCTTCTGATCTCTAAAGGACAAGACTAAACTGTTTCCCTTCAGATGATCATTCCTGATAAACAAAGGTGCTGACTGACACTTGTTCAAATGGAGCAAATTTGGTCAAAATTAGCTATGCCTAGTGTAAGACTGTGTTTCCTTACTTGGTCTTCAGCTGCCAAAGTGACAAAACCACAGTCAAAATAGTTTATGTATTTCATGCACAACTTAGGATGATATTGCCAGACTTGCCTTCTGGCATCTGATAGTTCAAAGCTTTAAACTGTGAAGTAACTACAAAGTTAAACAGTGGTTTGACTGGTGACAAGAGTGACTTCATTAAATATGTAGATGAGCAAACTACTGTTGTGTATTGTTTCTGAAGACTTAATGTACAGCTCTTATATGTTACTACCAGTTATACTTGTGTTAAATGCATTCGTCTCTTCTATAAACTGAACATGAAGTAGCTCTTCCAGGTAATCAGTGATTTTGTGGTTAGTGGCTTGCCTTCTGAGACTTTAAAATCTGATACTGTCCAGAAGGAGTACTAGAGGATAAGCTGCAGGAATACTTTCAACTTGGATAAACATGTGTTTTCCTCTTACCAATAGGCTCTCAAATGCCATTATCGTTCTATATATAGACCCTGGTGACTAAAGATCATCTGAAGGAGCTTTTCAAAAGGAAGTGCTGCCTTGAATAAAAGAAGTGAAAAAAGTGATTCTTCTCTCCAGTCTCTAAACAAGAATCTTGTTTGCTGGACTGTTTTTCTGCTATGCATCTCTCACAGCAACAGCTACTGTGTTCTGAAATATGCTGAAGCAGAGCCTATGATTATAATGAGTTCTGAAGTCTTAAACATGCTTTTTCTTCCTTTCCTCTTGATTTCAATGTTGTTTGATTGGTTTTTTTTTTTTTTTCTGTTAAGGAACTCTGTCCAGGTTTATTCTTTGGCAATGTTAGCACTTGCTGTGATGTTCATCAGCTTCAGACTTTGAAAAATAACTTGCAGCTGCCTCTGCAGTTTCTCTCCAGGTATGCTAATGAATGGCAAAGCAACTAGTTTTGTAACAGAATAACAAAGCACTTGCCTTCAAGTAGACTGTAGAAAAAGTGGTAATTTTGTTTAAAGGATTGTTGGAGCAAGCTGTTGGAGTGACTTTCTCATCCATAGCAGCAGGCTGTAATGTCATGCAACAACTACTTGCAGTCTGGATTGACTTAGCTGGTAGAAAAAACATTCCCTTACTTTGTCTCAACCTACTTTATCTAGTGAAACCGTCAGAAGAGGGTGACACAAAGTACCATTTGGTCTTGTTCTAACTAAGATGTGAAGCAGTCTGAGAAGTCTTCCTGCTAGCAACAGTCAAGTTTTTCTTCAAATTCTAGTAAAATTGTTTGAATCTGCTATTTGAGGCAGGCAATTTTATTAGTGAATTATGGTGCTTAAAGTTGTTCATCTGTAGCGTCAACAACAGTTGTCGTATTGCTGATTAAAATCTTACAAAATTTAAATATTTTGTTCTGTCACTCTGAGCAGAATGTTTATATTTGCAAGGCATATCTGGCTTGACCTACATAGCACCTTATACCTCTTAATCTGATTGCTGTTCATTGGCTTTCCTACCCAGATGTCCATCGTGTTTTTACAACTTGATAAACCTCTTCTGTGAACTGACTTGTAGTCCAAATCAGTCTGACTTTTTGAATGTTACGAGCACCATACCTTATTATGATCCCATTTTAAAAGAGAACAGAAGTAGCATTACAGAGCTGCAGTACTTTATTGGAGATCGATTTGCAAATGGTGAGTAAACAAGTGTGTTAATTTACCTTGGCTTTTGTCCAGGTAACAAGACCAGTACTTTTTCAGAAAGAATTGGGAGGGGGAAACATCTCTTTGGCTGTCTTTTTGAAGTTTGAGTCATCACATAGGTAACAGTAGGTCCCTGTTAAAACTTGTGGAACACTTAACTTCTGCCTGAGCAGGGGACAGTACACTGACACTGTTAAATAAAAGTGTTTTTAAAGGTTCAGCTGAGGGTGAACAGCTATACAAATGGTTAATAGCTGATAACCCTGAAGACTTCAACTTCAGAAAAATAAAGTTGTTGCCGAGTATTGACTGTCCAAAGCCTGCTTGATACTAAAACAGTCTGGCAAGTATGATAATGAAGTTTGTACAGAGTTTACTACAGTGGTTCTCTAAGAGGCACTCGGTCTTGAAATGGACTGTTCTAGTCCTTTGTCAAAATCAGGTGTTTTTAGAGAACAATACATTTGGGTTGTATTTTGATTTTGTAGCAAGCTTAAAGCATTAATTCAGTCTTTTTATGCTTTTTGCAGTAACATTCAATAAAATTGATGCACTTGAAAGTCATATATGGCCTACAAGTTGAAAGTACCTTAAATGCTTTTCGTAGCTTTCCCTGAAAATATTAGGTAATGTTTTCTGTCAAGCAGAAAAGTAGATTCTAGCATAATGCCGATTCAGGTGGCTTTCTCAGAGCAAGGTAGCTGTAACAAAGCATTGCAAACTTGAATACTATAAATACAAGTGAAAGCATTACTTTACTATCCTAAGATGTTTCTGCTTAAAAGCTGTAAGTATGTTCCTGGAACTTGGGAGGTCTGTAATGTTGGAAATACTTGGAATGCTTACTCAAATAATAACATAGATTTAATGACTCTTCCTAGCAATGTACAATGCCTGCAAAGATGTGGAGGCTCCATCGAGCAATGTTAAAGCACTGGGGTTGCTCTGTGGGAAGGATGTCAAGGACTGCAATGCAACCAACTGGATTGAGTACATGTTTAGTAAAGACAATGGGCAAACTCCTTTCAGCATAATTCCAATCTTTTCAGGTAAGACACTGAATAGTCCTTGCCTTTGAAGCTCCTGTCAAAGGCTGGGTGCTATGGCTGAAACATTGATTTTTAAAACAGCTGCCCAGCAATGAAAGTCTGCAGTCAGAGGCTTTCAAAACAATATGAGATTAACTTACCTTTTTTTTAATTTCTGCTTGGAAACAATGCTTTGTGCTTTTTTTCTATACAGCTTCTTACGGTAGAAATCTCTAAAACTCAATGATGGACTGAGTTTAGGCAACTGGCTCCTTGTATTCCTTGGGAAACAGGCAGTACCCTCATCTTTGAGGATTTCTTTATAAGGAAATTGTTGTTACACATTTCACAATTTGAACAGATAAGGGAGATGACAAATCATTGCTGGGATGATAGAAGTATGTGCTTGTTACTTTTACAGACTGAAATGTTATAGACATGACCAGTCATTTAATTATTGGACAACTGTAAATTGTTGGTACTTGCTGTGGAAAAGGCAGTGGATTCTTCATCTGTAAGACCAAGAAATGCTACTCTACAAAGGGGCTGGGGGCTTTCAAATAAAGGGTTAACTCACTTCACTGGGAAGGTCTGAATTTTTCCTGGTAGTAAACTGGCTCTGCAACTTGTGATTTGTCATAGATGTTCCTGTCCATGGAATGAATCCTATGAATAACGCTACCAAAGGCTGTAATGAGTCCATGGATGATTCAACAGGACCATGCAGCTGTCAGGACTGTTCAATTGTTTGTGGTCCAAAACCTCAACCCCCTCCATTGCCTCCTCCTTGGCTATTGTTTGGTTTGGATGCTGTATATGTCATCATGTGGATCTCATACATGGGCTTTCTACTCATATTTTTTGCACTAGTTTTTGGAGTCTGGTGTTACAGGTAAAGCATTCAAAATGCTGAGCTCTGCAAGTCACTTGTTTATCCCTGAGAACTTCTTTGCCCTGGTCAGATGCTGATCTCTGGACTACTTCAGGCAGCCAAAAGTCATGTTCTGCAGCAGATGCCACATATACCTACTGGAAGTGTTCTAACAGTTAAAACCAACTGGTGGAAAGTGATTGCAGAAGTTGGTTTAGTTGGTGCACACCTGTCATAGCATTCCTAGCTACAGAATCACATATGCTATTCTTCAGCTTTCATAACTAAGTATGCAGAAGTCTGGGAAAACACATGTTCATAACAAAACAGTCACTGCCCTATTGCAAATTAAGCCATTAATACTTTTTCCTAGTCTCCTGTTTTGAAAAAAACTACATGAAAGCTGAGCTTCCTGTAATTGTAGCATATCACCCTTGATCACATGGCTAGAGCACCTTTCCTATGAAGACAGGCTGAGAGAGTTGAGGCTGTTCAGTCTGAAGAAGAAAAAGCTCTAGGGATTCCTTACAGCACCTTCCAGTAGCTAAAGAGGGCCTATAAGAGCTGGAGAGGGACTTTTTACAAGGATGTGTAGTGACAGGACAAGGGGTAATGGTCTTAAGCTGGAGAGTGGATGTGGATTAGATATTACAAACAAATTGTGTACTATAAGGGTGTTGAGTCAGTGGAAGAGGTTGCCCAGAGAGGTTGTGGATTCCGCATTCCTGGAGGTATTCAAGGCCCAACTTGATGGGGCTCTGAGTAAACTGATCTAGTGAAAGGTGTCCCTGCTCATGGCAGAGGAGTTGGAATTCGATGATCTTCAAGGTTTGTTTCCAATCCAAACCACTCTGATTCTGTGGTTCTTCAGTTATGACCAGGAAACTGAAATTGCTCCATAATAAGAATTAAGTCTGCATGAAAAAGGATAGTGGGTATGACAATTCATGACCTGTTCAGCAGCCTTACCTTAGTGGGCAACTTGAAATGCTAAGTGAGTTTGAGACTCCTGGTTCATATTTCTAATGTGCAAATCTCCTGCAAATATCAACTTAGGATCAATTTAAAGAGATTCTCTGTGTTGTTAATGCTAGTGATCTTCTAAGTGTGCATAAAGAAGCTGTGCTTGATGTAAGCTGGAAGAGTTTATTAAGACATCTGACATGGCTGTATGTGGTTCCAAAGGATCATAAAGCTGGAGAATGTTGTACAAACAGTACAGATGCCTTTTTGGACAAGCTGGATAACACAGCTTTTTGTCTTACAGGAGGCGGCACTTTGTCTCAGAGTACACCCCAATTGACAGCAATGTAGCCTTTTCTATGAATTCCCACCGTGACAATGGTATGTCTTGGATAAGAGTAATAGGTTTATTACAAACTCAAGTGCATCCCTTTCCTATGGATGGGCTCTGGAGTTTTGGCTTTGTTAGGCTAAAACTCCATTCTTAGAGGGCCTTCAGCCTTTTGACCAGCATCTCTCTTCTTTTAGAGTAGTACTTACCTCGATTTTACTGGATGCTGAAAGCCCTGGGTACACACTTGATGGATCTAGCTAAGCTCCAAGGAAGTTCTGGAGGGCTTTGTCATAGGGGTATAGGGAGGGCAACATGATGCTAAAATCAGTTTGATCATGTTTTGACTCATTCATGTATCCATGTAAAGCGTGCTATGAAAGAACTGTAGTTTAACTTGTGTACCAGTTGACGTAGCTTGTTTTATCGCTTACATATCTTTTAGCTGCTTCTTCCTTTATTTGCTACACCTGCTGCTGTCAAAGACAACCTTACACTACAAGGGACAATGTAGGTACAAGCTGTTTTCTGCCCCCTTGGCCTCAGTCAGGGGTTGGTCCCAGGGTCTGACTGTCAGTGGAGACATAGCTTCTGGTGCTTCCTACAAACAGAGCTAGAATAAAATTTCATCTTTCTGAGTGGACTCCAAGAAAATGCTGCTTAACTGGCTTCTCAAACATTTACTGTTTATTTCTTGCTCTTGCAGGAAAAATTACCTGTGGTGAAAGGCTTGGTGAAAGGTTTGAGAATGGCCTGAGGATGACATTCACATCATGGGGGGCTTTCTGTGTCAGAAATCCACGTCCTGTTATCCTCTTCTCTGTGGTCTTCATTGCAATGTGCTGCTCAGGCTTTGTGTATATTAAAGCAACTACAAATCCTGTAGATCTCTGGTCAGCCCCAAGCAGCCAAGCTCGCAAGGAGAAGGAATACTTTGACACACACTTTGGGCCTTTCTTCCGTACTGAACAAATTATTATTCAAGCGCCAAAGAGCCACCCAGACACCTACTCACCTTACCCGTCAGGAGAAGATGTACCTTTTGGGCCTCCCCTTACCAAAGATATTCTCCATCAGGTAATTGGGACTTTCTAAGAGCAAAGACTTAAGCATATTTAACACGTATAACCACATGGAGTTGGCTTCCATCTGCAATGTTATGTATCCATCAAAACAGTCACTAGATATTCCTGTTAAAAATCATAGCCTTACTATAAAAGCTTTTTGCTGAAAACCTTTCTGTTAGAGAGATGCTTGCAAGCTAAGTCCCAGTTCATAGTATGAACACAGAAATAATGTTTTGTAATGTGCTTCTATTGACATGTGCCACTGTCTCTGGAAACTTGCAGGACTATAACATGCACTTAAGTCCTTGCAGGGTAAATGCTTTCTTGTGCTGCTCTTAAACTATGGTTTGTTTTTTTTTTTTAAAGGTACTGGATTTGCAGGATGCTATTGTCAACATAACTGCTTCTTATGACAATGAGACTGTAATGCTGAAGGACATCTGCCTGGCTCCTCTTGCTCCCTACAACAACAACTGCACTATCCTGAGCGTACTCAACTACTTTCAGAACAGCCATTCTGTTCTGGATCACGCTGTTGGGGATGAGTTCTTTGTCTATGCTGATTACCACACTCACTTCTTATACTGTGTTCGGTAAGCAGTACAATTACATAGTTTTTAATCAACTTGCCAGTTAAACCAGAGCCAGCATCCACACCAAAACAAGTTTACCTTAAACATGTTTTCAGTGCTTCTGAAGAGGTCTGAACAGAAGACCAGTTTCTAAGCTTTCTCTTTAGTTTATAGTTCAGTTGGTTAGAAGGTACTCCTTGTCTTAAAGGCTATAAGGCAGACACCTTTAAAACTGTATTTAAGTTCAAAGCGAATGTAGCACAAGGGCAGTGTACCACTAGCAGTCTTGTCCTGTTTCTGTCTTGATTTCCAGTTATAATACAACAGCTTTTTCCTGTTTTGTGCTGTGCCTCAGCTGTCAGGCAGAAGCTAACAATTATTGCTGGTGATCTCTTTAGGGCTCCAGCATCACTGAATGACACAAGCTTGCTTCACGATCCCTGCTTAGGAACATTTGGTGGACCTGTATTTCCATGGCTGGTGTTGGGAGGATATGATGGTGAGTGGCAAAACAGTATTGCAGTGTAAGTCTGAGAGTACATACTTGTGTGCTGTCCTTGGTGTTAAGGTGCATTCTCATTTAACACAGGTATTTAAATGTACTCCAGAGAAACTGGAGTTTTGTTAAACTTTCAGTAAGTAAGGAAGTTTTAAGTAAGTTTGCAGTAGACCAGTGCTGGGGTTGGAGGCAGACTACTCTGGAAGTGCAAAATGCAAGCAATCTGTAATTGGAACATACTTGTCAACAGGACAAATGTTCAGTCTGCTTTGGGCCTGTAAAAGATAGACATGAAGTAGCTCAAGTTGATGTGCTGGGATGTATGTGTATTTTGCTTTGAGTTAGAATAAAGTTTTGGCACTGATCTGGCAAAGCAGTTAAGAATAGATTAACATGTTCACAAAGGAAATTCTTTCATAATTACTCTGAAGCCAGGATTTTGTTCAAGCAATTTATCTAATTAAATATAACTTGGTAGTGTATTTGTGTTTAATATATCTAAAACAGTCTTTAAAGGCAAGCACTTCTTTATTAAACTGTAGGGGATTTGTAACGCCGTGTGAGGTGTGTTGGTGGAGAGATTTCTGCTTGTCCCAAGAGGAACCTGTTGGCTAAGGAACCCCTGGCGGTGCTTCTTGGCACCCCACAGATCAGCTCTCTCACCAGTGCGGTGGAGACACGCAGCCGCTCTCACTGAGCTGGCCAGCTCAGGCGTCACTAGAGGCAAAAGAGTCAGAGGCGGCCTTTGCTGAAGCCCCGGAGTTTATTACTTATCTGTTTCGGTGCATTCCGAGGAGGCAAGGGAGCAGGGGAAAGGGCGAGGCAAGGGGGGAAGGGACCAGGGGTCCAGGGCAGCAGGGGAGCAGAGGAGGAAGGACGAGGCAAAGCAGCAAAAAGGGCTGGCTTCCGTTTGGGATAGCCTTACATAGGATACAAGGAGGGAAGTGAGGTAATACAAAAACAACCAATGGGGGTAAGGAGGGGGGGGGAGCGGGTGCTGGACTACATCCTTTTAAGGATACAAGGAATGTCTGTCTGTAGGCCAATCAGACAGACCGAATCTCCATAGGGTCGATGGGAGAGGTCTTTGTTACTGAGGTACAAAGGGGGGTTTTACATTATTAGGCCTGCCCACCAGCGGGTTTCCTCAGCACCTGGATTCTCGGGTCCCCCAGCCACCATACCTGTTGGTTCAGCCGACACAGCAGATTTGTATTTGCTTTGAGTAAAATCTAAGTATGCAAGAGGTACAGTGTTTAGGAAGCCATATTTCTCATTAGATGGAAAGTCATACACAGTGGTTATACAGTAGCTCTTTGTCTAACCATGCAACAATTTAATGTTGGGGTGTTGTGAGCATGTTAAATAATGAATAATTACTCTGGAATACAATCTGGAGTGCTTATCAGCTTCGGTTCTTATTTCAGTAGTGTGTTTGAGAACTCAGTGGTGTTCAGTGGAGTTGTAGGGATGGGGTTGCTTTGGGCAATGCTAATTTGTATCTGCTATACTAGAATGTAAGTTACATATTTTAAAGCCAAACTTTTTTTTTTTCTTCCATAGATGATAACTATAATAATGCTACAGCTCTTGTTATTACTTTTCCTGTCAACAACTACTACAATGACTCAAAAAAGCTGATGAAAGCCTTGGCATGGGAAAAAGAGTAAGTAGACTCCCTGTGTTCTGAAATGCATACATGACTTAAAGCAGCTTTAAATGTAGATAAACAAGAAATACCTGCACTGCACTGACAGTTTTTCAGTATAACTACAGGGATGTTTTGAGAGGCGGCAGAACTGGTTGAAAACAGACTGTGCTGATCATAAGACCTTCACGTTGTCTGGCACACTTCATTTGCTTTGAGACATAGGTTCTTGTCCTCTTAGTGACCATCTAGCCCAGTAATACTTGCTAATAAGTAACTTTAGGAAGGATTTGTTATATTTTATTGTGGCTAGAATTACACAGGCAGACTCTGTAATTTACTGGACCATTAACCATGAGTGGAAAGGTCAAGCCTGATGCTGTAGTTCTTTATCTTCAATTTTTAAAAATGTCATCCAGATGAGCGTCTAAGGCTTTCATCCCCTTTACCACCTTGAAGAGCTAGCTTGCACAGGCCAGCTGCGCTGGCTGTCAGTTCAGATAAAAAATACTGTACTAGAAAGTTCCTGACAAAATAAAAGTATGACAAGCATCTGCTTGTGTCACAAGCACCTCGAGTTGGGGAACTGAAACAAGGGGTTCCAGTACTGTAACTAAGCTGCAGTCATCTTTCATGTGTATATTCCTAGGTCTTGCTTTGAGGAAGATTGTACTTAGAGTTTGAAATAGCTCATGTGAGATACCTATTTGTCCTCAAACTCTGGAGAGAACATGGAAAGTATTTCAGCGTAGTGTATTTCTAGTGCTTAGAGTAGAGTTCTAGGTATGTGTAGCCAGCAGTTCTCTTTTAAAACTGAGGAAGGTCCCCTCAAAGTACTGTCTGGCCACAGTGCACTCTTGTACCACACAGATGATGTAAATTTGCCATCAGCTGACTTTCAAGTATTTCGAGTGGAAGATGTTTGATCCTTTAAAGTGTGATTGACCTCTTGGTTTTGTTTTTTTAGATTTATTAACTTTCTGAAGAACTATAATAATTCAAACTTAACTATATCATTTTCTGCTGAACGGAGTATTGAAGATGAGATCAACCGTGAAAGCAACAGTGATATTAGCGTTGTGTTGATCAGCTATATTGTGATGTTCATGTACATCTCCATAGCTTTGGGACATATCCAAAGCTGTAGAAGACTGCTGGTATGTGTATAGTTTTCTTTGCTATAAAGACTGGAGCTATAGCTTGCTGATAGCTTTAAGTAACTTAACTATTTTTGCAGAATGCTGATGTTCACTTTTTTTATTAGAGCATTGAGTCCTCCTTGGGGAGGAGTTGGGGGGAGCATTGTTGTCGTAACTAGACAATTCATGTGTGCTTCATAGTCTCAACTAAGTTCTTTCACTTAATGTTCAGTTAACATCAGCTTTAAGACTTGTAACTTCAAGGTTGATTATTTTTTTAATATCTGGATATTCAAAAAAACCCAGAAAAGTTTTCTACTACCTAGACTAAGTGTAAGAATATGGCTTTTGCCTTTGCTATGATCTGTTCTGTGGGATGATGCTTGTTTGGATGACGTTCAGTACAACTTTTTTTAGGTAGATTCGAAGATCTCTCTGGGCATTGCAGGCATCCTGATTGTACTGAGCTCAGTAGCATGTTCTATAGGCATTTTCAGCTACTTTGGAATCCCACTGACACTGATTGTGATAGAAGTAATTCCTTTCTTGGTGCTGGCTATTGGAGTGGACAACATCTTCATTATGGTTCAGACACTTCAGGTATTTATTCTTTCATACAGACTCTTCTAAAAGTGCCTGTCGTTTTTGAAGGCTGTAAAGACTTGGAGCAGGAAGGCTTCTGCATTCCAATGCTCAGCTCAATCTGAGCAGTTCTGGACTTTCACAAGATATCTAGTGGAAGAGAGCCAAGAATCTGTGTGTGTTCTACCTTCACAAAAAAAAAAACCAATTTGTCTCTGCATTTTCTTACTGCTGCTTGATATCGAAATAGTTGTGGAACTCAACTGGTATTTTGATCACTTGTAATTTTAGCATATTGTAAGCAGCAGTCATGAACTAAGCTACATGTTTAAGACTAGGGACTTCTGACACTAAGTCTTAGTGCGTAATCAGCTTTTTAGTTTGACAGGTTCAATAACCCACTGAAACTGGCACTGCCTCTGTCAAGTGGGTAGTTTTATCTGAAGTACTGAACTTCATACTATATTTTAAATTTGAAGCAAGACAACAAGTAATGTTCAGGCTGCTGTTGTTTTAGAGAGTCTCACCTGTTTTTTATCTAACTCTTGTTAATGCAATGAAAACAACAAAAGATAGTTTAGGATATTTTAAAGTTTTAGGGTTTTTAAAGCCATATGAAGTAGCTTTATAAATTGCATGATTCCTAATAATAATAAATTATTACGTTAAAACAGAGAGATGAACGCCTTCAGGGTGAAACTCTGGATAAACAGATTGGCAGAGTCTTGGGAGATGTGGCACCCAGTATGTTTCTCTCATCCTTTTCGGAGACTGTGGCATTCTTTCTTGGTAAGATTCCTTTAATATTTGAAGATAAGGGCCTAATAACTGTGTGTTGCAGGAATAAATGCAAAACTAAAATATAAAAGCAAAGTAAGAATTTGTACAGGCAGTTTAGCTTAGTTGTTCATTGTTATGGTCAAGTTAAACTTCTACTGGGGATAAGCATTGGAGTACTTTAAGAATCTGGCACAGTTAAAAAGATCCAATTCTGAATCTGTCAAGCTTTTCAGCATGAAAGGCTGGAGGTTTTTACTGACAAGCCTAAATTTGACCTTGGGAATAGATCAAATATCAGGGTGTATGAACTTCTGCATTGCATTTAGTCATCTTGCCAAAATGCCCCTTGGTTGGAAAAATGCCCCTATGACACATTTATGTTTGAGGTTGACTTTACAATATGTTTTAGAGGTAAGTCTTGTGTTGCTACCCTACAAGTATAATTTGGCCTTCTTTCATGATAGCTTTGTTTACCTGCAGTGTAATTTGTTGTTAGATCAACTTGCATTGGAATGGCTTAATATTGAAGCAAGATGTTGCCTGACAGCACTCCTTAACTGCCCTGTTACACAGTCTGCGCCTAACTTTGGAATTGAGAAATGTCTTAGAACCACTTCTTTGCACAGACTCAGTGCTGTTAAACAGGTCAAAGACAGCAGCTGTAGCCAGGCTTGTATGGGCTGTTTCCTTTGCTCTGGATAAATAAAGGCTCTTTGCCCTGCTGTAAGGCTACCACTTAAACTGGATGTTTGTCTAGAAAATGCTTGTGCATTTGTAGGAGAAGGGAGCTCTCTTAACAAACTGGGTCACTTCCTCCAGGGACACTGTCTACGATGCCAGCGGTTCGCACGTTCTCCCTGTTTGCTGGAATGGCTGTGCTCATAGACTTTATTCTTCAAGTCACTTGCTTCGTGAGTCTCCTGGGCTTGGATATTAAGCGTCAAGAGGTGAGTATAAGTGCACCTGTAACTGCAGTGTAATGGGGATGATGACATCTGCAGAACTGCACTAAGTCTGGCTTTTAATCCTTTGTCAGAGGAATAGACTGGATATTCTGTGTTGCATCAAAAGCAGTGAAGAAACGGGCGGAGTCCAGCGTTCTGAGAGCATGTTATTTCTGTTCTTCAAAAATCTGTTTTCTCCATATCTGCTTAAGGATTGGATGAGACCAATAGTGGTATGTATAGTCTATTTCAAGTAAGCAGTTGTCTAAACTTGAGCAAAAGAGCAGTGAGCCTGAAGGTCTAAATAGGGAAGAAAAACCTTCAATACAGTGAAACAAATGAAGCTTCTAGTATTTTTGTTTTCAGCATTAGTATAGAAATAAGCTTTTGTAACTGCAAAAGTATTTCAGTAAATAGAGGCTCGATCATGGATTGTCCAAAGCCCGGATTTAAAAGTGGCATTACTGACAATCAAATTACTTTAGCCTATGTAAAAAAATGAACATGTATTGGCTTCTACGCTGCATTAATCCAGAGCATTGTTGCTGAATCTGTGATTCAGTTTAAGGTTACCATGCTTATTTACAGGACGTATTTGTATTTTTCACTGCTGATTTCTAAGAGTAAATTTCCTTACGGTTTCAGAGGGACCTCTGAGTAGCTACGTTTTACTACCACTGTTGTACTAAGCCTGGGTAGCATATTTAAACTGGAGCCCCTTTGCATGGTTCCTATTAGCTTAGCAAATGACTCCTATTGCTTGTTGTTTCTGTACAGTTCTCACTTCCATGGATCTGCTTTTTTTGCAGATAGCAGTGTTTGTGGGTATCCTTTCATTCAGTGTAGCAGTTATGCACAATGTAGAGATTGGACTGGATCAGTCTCTCTCAATGCCAGATGTAAGTCTTATGATCGTGTCCCTGTTCAGCAGTTTGTGGCTGAATTGAAACCTTGATACCCTGTTGTGCTACCTCAACATTCCATAATAGTAACTCAAAACTTTCCCTTGAAGGACTCCTATGTAATAGATTACTTCAGCCACATCAGCAAGTACCTGCATGCGGGTCCCCCTGTCTACTTCGTCCTAGAAGAAGGACACAACTACACCTCTTTGGAAGGGCAGAACATGGTGTGTGGTGGAATGGGATGTAATAATGATTCACTTGTCCAGCAAGTCTTCAATGCTGCGGAAATTGGTAGCTAGTAAGTCTTTCATGCTTGTCTCTGCATAGTCCTGTGGAAGAGATGTAGCTGACCAGTGTGTCCTCCTGATTTAGCTCAGGCTCAGCTGTTGGTTGTAGACTGACATTCTATTGTGTTTGCTTAATATTGTGGGCTTGGGAGGGAGGGGGTTGGAAGTGGCTGTGACAGTCTTCTAGAGTGAGGATAAAACCTGTCTAGACTGGTGGGATACATCAATGTACTTGGGTTTGGAAAAGGGGCTTGATCTTTCAAGGAATCTGGGAATGGTAGTAAGAAAAACTTGTGAAAACCTCTCAGCAGGGTTATGATGTTCTGTAAAATGACTGCATGCTCAGCTTCTAAACCTGGTGAATAAACTAGGCTAGCCTAGGGAGGCTAAGCAGGAATTTTATCTGCAGCTAAAAACTCAAGGAAGTCTTTTCCCAGTTCCTTCCACTGTAGTTCATTTCAGCCTAACTGAAGGAGGAGCTTTGCTTGAAAACTGAGACAACAGGATGTGGAATAGGACAGGGAGCAGAGTGGGCAGGGGAATGGAAAGCTGAGCTTGGCAGTAGAACTGGATGCAGTGAAAAAGCTCCTGCTGTTTGCTAGCTGCAGTGTTCTGAGCTACCTGAGCATTACGGCTCTTGGATGGGGTACTAGAGCATGGGACTATATGGAGAGCTGAGAATGAGTTGACATGGCATAAGTTGGCACTGGAGAGATCAAGTGATATGTTTTGGAATTAAATATAAAATCACTGATGATGGATATGTGGTGTTATTTTATTTAGCACGAGGATAGGCTATGCCCCATCGTCGTGGATTGATGACTACTTTGACTGGGTGAAGCCACAGTCGTCCTGTTGCAGAGTCTACAATACCACTGGGCAGTTTTGCAATGCTTCAGGTATTGGCATCCATCTTGTTGCTAGTGGATTAGCTTAGTTTACAAATTTCACAGCCAAAACGTTTTCTCATGGTATGAGTCAAGTAAATACCTTTCTTTACTGTAAGGAGGAACCTCTTGAGTTGCCTTCTTAATTTATTTGAACTGCTGTTTGAGTGGGCTTAAATATTCCGCTGGAATGCTGCAGGTTGAAAACAGCCTGCTTAGACAGCCAGTGTAACTTGCTGTAAAAATTCTGATCCTTCTGTTGGTTTTCTGAGAGCACACAAACTTAGTGCTCTGGTTTCATTCAGGTCCTTCAGTTTCTTTTAATCTCATCGGATCTAATGTAGATAAATGCACAAGTAGGAGTTCTCTGACAGCCCTTGCTTTAGTAGTAATAACTCAAATTAAGGACTACAAATCTTATATGGAATTTCAGGATGGATCAGTTAGTTCATCAGTAAAAACGCTTTTTATGGAATCGCATCCTGTACTAATGCAAATCAGAAGTTACTAGTGTTAGGAAAAAGAATACTTGATCCTGTAGCTGACCTTCTTCCTGCATTTCTTCAGTCAGCGATCCATCCTGCACTCGTTGTCGACCACTGACTCCAGAAGGCAAGCAGAGACCACAGGGTGAAGACTTCATGACCTTTTTGCCAATGTTCCTATCAGACAACCCTAATCCTAAATGTGGCAAAGGGTGAGAGCCTTATTCTATAGACCTTGCTTAGACCAGTGTGTCAAAGATATTTGTTCTGGATTTTGTCTGCAAGGTTAGACACCTAATGTCCTCCTAAAAGCCATACAAACATGGACATATTCTGTCAGTTCTGTACTATTTTCTGAAAAAAACAAATGCATCATCAACTAAATGGAATAGCAGCTTTCCCCTGTACAAAGAGAGACAATGTCTATGGTCAGTCTGTTCTAGAATATCCTGTGCAATCTTGAAATGTATTGTGCTCTGAAGCTTTTATAGTTCGGGAAACTGCTGGAAACAACTACCAGCTGTTAGCCCTCTAAAGGGCACCTACAAGAGAGCTGGAGAGGGACTTTTTACAAGGGGGTATAGTGATAAACAAGGAGGCATGGCTTTAAAATGAAAGAAGGTACGTTTAGATTAGATGTTAGGAAGAAATTCTTTACTACGAGGGTGGTGAGGCACTGGAAAAGATTGCCCAGAGAAGGTGTGTCCCATCCCTGGAAGTGTTCAAGGCCAGGTGGGATGGGATGTGAGCAACCGTAGTCTAGTGGAAGGTGTTCCTGCTCATGGCAGAGGTGGAACTAGATGATCTTTATGCTCCCTTCCAACTCAAACCATTCTATAATTCCATAAGATTATAAATTATAAATGCTAATAAATTTGAATGGTGCAGACACTGACATCTAATATGTCCCTGTTTTTACAGAGGACATGCTGCGTATAACTCTGCTGTCAACTTTATAAACAACAAAACTGACGTTGGAGCCACTTATTTTATGACTTACCATACTGTACTGAAAACATCATCTGATTATATTGATGCTATGAGGAAAGCTCGGATTATAGCAGACAACATTACTGAAACCATGGGCATCAAAGAGAAGAACTACCGAGTGTTTCCTTACAGGTATGGTTAGATCTTTCTTGCCTTGGTGACAAATACTTGAGCAACATTGAAAAGGTGCTGGCTAGTAACATTAGAAACTTGAGTTTTGTCTAACAGAAGGTAATGCAGAGACTTGGGAATTTCTAATAAAACTAGGAAGGTATAATTTGTATCCGTAGCACTGGCATCTTTCTACTATCATCGATAACTAACTTAAGTCCTTCACTACAAAGGTAGATCTGGCTCCATTTTTGGGCATTTCCTAGCTTTCATGGTAGGGTTTAATAGTTCAAACACGAACAGATATATTGACATGGGTACTTGCAAGCTGTGATGTGAATGTATTGACTTCAAATAAGTTATTTAAATGTAAAGCAAATGCAGCAGCAATGTCAAATAGAGGAGTACCACACTAAAACTGAGTTGGAGTTGGTATCTGTACATCTGAATACTGATCTGTTTGCATCAGAGAATCCTACCTGTACTTATGGTCCATCTGCAGTAGCTCTTGCAGATACCACAATGGATCTGAGGACCTACCTTCTGGTATCTACTGTAGCTGCTTATATTGAAATATAGGAACTACACTGACTTCGAGACACAATCTTTATTTGAAGTGTCAGTGAGGAGTTGACTCCTGCAGAATGCTGGCTGTTACGTGACATTCCACTGATACAAGGAAGCTAGGTTCCGTTGGTGATTTCTGTTAGGGGGAAATACTTTAGCCTTAGCACAGAAACTAATCTAATATTAGTATATAAAAGGGAAGATGGCTAATGACAACCTCTCTTATTTCTACAGTGTGTTTTATGTGTTCTATGAACAATACTTGACAATTGTGCACGATGCCATCTTTAACCTCTGCATCTCCTTGGGATCAATATTTCTGGTGACAACTGTGCTTCTTGGTTTTGAAGTATGGGCTGCTGTTGTGGTTTCAATAACTATTGCTATGATAATTGTCAACATGTTTGGAGTGATGTGGCTCTGGGGCATCAGCTTGAATGCAGTTTCATTAGTAAATCTTGTCATGGTAAGTCAACAAGGCATCTGTTTGCTTCTGTTTCCAAGTTTTGAACAGTTCTGTGTGCTACATAAATATTTGTGATACTGAGCAGTATTCTGCTACTAAACTTTGACAGGCCTTTGAACAGTAGTGGAACTATCTTAACACATCTAGAAGAAGATAAAACAAGTTTATTCTGACAACTAGTCCTAGTACTAATAAGGTACAGCAATTGAACTGAAGCTATAATGCATCTGGTGGAGGTCACTCTTGTTTTGCAGCAACAGCTGTATTGCTGCTATCTCGGCTAGGTGCTGCTCCACATCAACGCAGGTGGCTCATGCTGAGGGGAAGGTGCATAGGTTTGTCTTAAGGCTTCTGCTGTATTTATGTTCTACAGAGTAGATCTGGGATGTGCTAGCACCAGTACTGCTCCAGTGTAAGTGGATGAAATGATTGGGGCAGAGAGAGCCTTGGTAAAGCACTCCAGAACTAGCTCCAGCAAGCAGCTATTGGTTGCTCTGGCTTACCATGTTCTCTAGAGGTTTGTAGCAGCTCTGAGGGTTACTGTAAACTGTTGGCCCATAATTAGATGTATGTTCAAGCAAGTCTATCTACTAGATACGGCTAAGATTAGCAAAGTGTTCAGTTAGTGTTGTAAGTGACTGATTGGCTGAACTGTCATGGTATCAAATCAGGATGTATATTCAGTGTTATTCTAAAACAATGTTACTGCAGCTAATAGTTGTAAACTGATCCTAATGTTCAGTGTCCACTGCATGCACTGCATCAAAGCCAGCTTGCTTCAGCCTCAGGAAACTTGACCTCCGAAACAATCTCATGTTCTGCTTCCTGTTTGATTGTCTGTTAGTAATGACTGGTGGTAAAACACCACACAGTGCCTGCAGCAGCCTCTGGGAAGCAACACTAGGCTTGTAACTTCCCGTGGTACTTTTACCCTGGGGACTGATTACAGCTGCTAGGAATCATTCTAGCCCATCCAGAATTCTGAGTAGAGACCTTGCCATCAAAGTGCTCATCTAACTGATGTTTTCACGTGTGTTTCCTTTCACTCTCCAGAGCTGTGGTATTGCTGTGGAATTCTGCAGTCATGTGACAAGAGCGTTCACTGTCAGTACCAAGGGCAGTAGAGTGGAGCGTGCAGAAGAAGCTCTGTCTCACATGGGCAGCTCAGTGAGTATCTGCTGGGTGGGGAGGGGAAAACGAGTAGCCAAATTAACAGCCTTACTATTTTAAGAAATGTTATAGATGATAGTCTGAAGTCATAAAGATGGCCTTGCCTTTTCTTTTTGGAATGCTTAAAGCTCTTAAGGTCAACCTAGGCTTCTACTAGTAAATAGGGGTGATGAAAATGCATTTTTAATCTGATGTTACTACTACCTAATAGCAGAGAAGAACTAAATGCTTTAGCTGAACTAGTAGTTTGGATAAGCCTCAAATTGTCCCATTAAAGTTCAAGTGTTTCTCTTCCAGATCGTCAGAGGTGACTAGGAAAGGTTGTTGTGAATATGGGATGCAGTTGGAGCTTGTAGAAAGCAAGCAGGGCTCAGTGTTTAGGCAGTGTCACTTATCTTAAACTAAGTGACCTGTATGGGGGTGGAATGGACAGCTCTTGTGATGTGGGTACTGCACCCAGGTATGGAACTTCACTGGAATGTTAGTTAATTCAAGTAATGGTTTTCATCTGTATCTGCCTCAAGCAAAAATTAATTAGGTGGCTGCACAGATCAGAGTGGATTTTTAATCATACTGAGCCTGTCCCATGGGACCAAAAAGATGAACTCTTCTCCTGAGTGCATCTTGATTTGGTTCTAGGCTGGCAGGGTAGGAGGTATACTGCATATAGGAGCCTTAGCTGACACAGAAGCGTTACCAAATGCTCCATACTTGAAGGAAATGGATTACCTAAAGCCCTACTTACCACTTAAACACTTTTTTTATTGCCAGGTTTTCAGTGGTATCACGCTGACCAAATTTGGAGGAATTGTAGTATTGGCTTTTTCAAAATCTCAAATCTTCAAGATATTCTACTTCAGGATGTATCTAGCTATGGTTGTGCTGGGAGCAACACATGGACTGATACTTCTTCCAGTTCTGCTTAGTTACATAGGTAAGATGCAACAGTCTGCTCTATACCACACTTTAAACAAAAATAGCTGTCTGTGGACTTTCCATGACATGGAAAGGATTGCAGAGATGAAAAGCAGCACTTGAACGTGCCTCTCTCATCCAAGTGGCCTGTCCTTTGGAAAGCAAAGGCTGCCTGGTGGCACTGCAAGCTCACTGTTGTGGTCTTGCTGAACTGAAGCAAGCACAGCCTGGCCCACGCAGTTGTACTTTGCTGTGCTTTGTGAAAGTGGCTGCTGGGCCTCCGTGGCCCCCAGGAGCAGCATGATTAGCATATTTCAGCCTGGGGACAGGATGGTGGGTGGAAGCAACAAACCTCCGGTGGGTCTCTGCTCCTGCATCTGCAGAAACAATCCTGCCTTGCAGTGAGGATGGTCCAAGCACAGTCCTCTTGAATTTGAAAATGCATGTGTATAGTGTAGTCCTTAAAGGTAGACTTAAACTGAGCCTTACTTAATGGGGTTAAGACTGATGGGGATTTCATCGACCACTTGCCGTTGGTGCTGCTGATAGCTATTAACAGCTGAGAAGAAGCACGTTTCTGAACATTAAGCTGGACTTAGACAGTAAGATCATGCATGCTTCCTGATGACTGATCAGCTGGAATGTGGAGCCTTTGGATAACTTTGTGTTCTCTTGCTCAGGCCCATCGGTAAATAAAGCTAAAACTCGTGCTGCACAAGAGAGGACCAGAGGTACAGAACGAGAGAGACTCCTCTACTTCTAGTTTTTAACAGTGTTCAGTGGACTCCTTGAACTGTGGCTTCGGCCCAACTGCTAAGAACTCAAGCGCAGCAATGTTCTATGACTATCACACTGTAACCACCACAGACTTGACTCCTGCACAGATTCAACTAGAAGATACCAGCTGCAGCTTTGGACATAGCTTTAAACTCAGGAAATGCTAAGTGTGGCTCAAGTAACAGTATTACTAAAACTAGATGTGTTAATAAGATTACTAAAACACTTCTGTTTTCAAGAGGTTGCATCTTTTTCCTCCAGAAACCTAAACCAGCTGTAGTGAGAGTTGAATAGCATTTTGTCAATGAAATTGAGGTGATGTGTATGAGAATGGACTGCTAAACTACTGACACTAATTTTTAAGTGCAGGTCAATGCAATTTTTGTCTCTATTTTTAGGGGGAAGCCATCACAAGTTGTAATATTTTTAGTACTATTTGCCAAAATGTCTTGTATATACTTTATTATAAAATAGCAATTTTGTAGTTCAAAAATCTACTTAAATGCAATAAATTAAGTTTATACATTTCAGTGGAAGAGTCTTTCAGAATGTTGTGGGTTTCATGAGAGCTTGCTCTCCAAAAACTTGTTTGAAGAAGGTGACATGTTCTTCACAGTGCTCACCTAAGGGGAACAAAATAAAAGTTCATGTTCAGTTTACAACTCGGAAACCAAGAACCAAGATTGTGTAGTTTCACTTACCTTAATTTACTGGTACGAATTCTTATCTTTAATGCATTTGAGTAACAGAGTTGCACAAATAGAAAGCATTGGAATACTGAGGTATTTCCAGTCCTGTGACTGGTATTCTTGAGGTGAAGCAGATGTTTGATCTAATTCCTGGAGCTAGTTTGTGTTTCTAACCAGCAGATTCACAGCCATGAGAGCCCTTTACTGTCAAGATATAAGAGCTTGGGGGTGGGATGCTGTGTTTCAGAACGTCTGATGATTACAAACATGTTGCTGGTGCAAGCAGTTTGGCTTGGCTTTTAAAGGAAGAACTGTAGCACAAAGCAGGCCTTGGGTTTTTGTAATTAGTGGAAATAGACAACTGAACTCAAAGGTTTCCCAACCTGGTTGCTGACTTCAGGAGAAAGCACTAATTGGAGATAATAGCTCTGCTAAGCTAAGCAGTGAGAGCAACTGCAAGTCAAACAGGTTCATCTGCAAGTTTATGTTTAGCTCAGCCTCTTTACTCCTGGGTGCAGTAGACAAAGGAGTAAGACAAGTTAATCTGGAACTGCACTTAAAGGTGAGTATAAAATATAGGCTAAAATGTACCAAGAGTTTTATCTTCTAATACAGGCTCAACTGGATTGGAAGTAAACAAGTCTGAGTTGGGTTTGCACAAGTGAATATCTTGGTCAGACTGCTTGTTGCTTACCTGGTGTGAAGCTGGGGTTTCCTCGTAACCGCTGGTTTCTTTGTTCAAAGAATCGGAATATGGTGTAGAAAAGCATCTCATCCTCTGCTTGTTTCGCTGCATCGAGGAATTTGCGGGCTGAAATGCTGTCGTGTCCTCCAATACCCCTGATGAATCTCAAGGCAGCCAAAACTTGGTGTTTGGACAACAGAACTTCCACTATTTCATCATTTGCTGTGGAAAGTCTCTGTGAAGTCAATCAGAGCTGTAAGACAATGCTTCTAATGCAAGCAAATGACTGATGTTAGTTAATCACTTCGAGCCCAGTCAGGGAGGCTGTTTGACCAGTCTAACCCACATGTGACATGAATAGAGTCAGAAATGCTTACTTTTAACATGTCCAGTGAGAGCTGATGTGCAGGAGGGTAAATGCTTTCCAGGGACAGTAAGAGACAAGCCTAGGGCAAAAGTAGAAATAACCTTAAAATTCTGAAGACTTCTTCCCACCTCCCTCACTAGCTTATTGGAGCTACTTGTCTTACATACCAAAGGCTTTGAGTCACTGAGCACATGGTACTGCAGAAACTGATGGAGCATGTAGAACAAGTTGTGTTGAACAAGGGTTTTGATGACCAGCTCATACAAGTAGTGCTGTGAATGTAGGAAGAAGACCATCAAAGGTATGTCCCTATACATGTTTTTACAATCTAAAAGTCAGTATTGCGTAGGACTTACACATGTGACCAAGACTGGACTAAAACTCCATGTAATTTCATGGAGTGGGGCAATGTACTTAGCACGTAAGTGATTTACCTGAACTGCAATCTGGAACTGGTTGAGAGAGCGAATGTATTCCATCAAGACAGCTATAGTGAACTTATGAGGTGCTTCCTGGACAAGGAAGAAAGTGTTAGGTGGAACTTGCATAGCTTCTCTGTTAATAACCCCATAAGAATGGGCATCAAAATACCCCAATTCTGACAAAGCTTCCTGCAGCCACTTTCAAGCAGTCGGCTTACGCTGGCTGCTCTGAGACTGCTGCCAAATTAGCCCTTAAAGTTATTTAATTAGCCCTTAAAATTAACTTACCTTCTTCTCTGTAAAAACAGATAAAACATGTGTGTACATGTCAGACTGGTCAATAACTGCTTGAGTGCGGACAGGACGTTTGAGGAGTGGATTGCTTCTACTCAGGCCTGTTTCCACCACCTAGGAGAAAAAAACGTCTTTTAAAAAGAGAACTGTAGCGTTGTAGTACAGTTTCGAGTCAGTCACAACTATAAAAATGTTTTGTTAACAAGGAAGTTCATATCTGTGGTCGCGTTATATTAGATGCATCTTGTTCAGTGAAGCTTTCATATTAAATTTAAAACTGCTTTTTAAAGTTATATAAATACGGCTGCTATTATATACCTCAAAGCCAGGAGATGAGTTAAACTAACTAGACTGACACAGGCCCTCAGGCTTAGAAGAGTTTTCAGTATGCGACTGGTCTCTGAGTTAGTGCTTGAATTTGGTATTTTAGCAGAAGCAACTGAGATGTAGCAGGACTGCCTTTGTTGTGCCATGATACAGTGCGCGGTGAAATCAGTGCCTTGGAAACCAAGGTAGCAGTTATTGATTCAGAGTTGCTTTTTCAGCTTCTACCCTCTGTCTGCTTTCACATTAACTCATCACTCCAGATATGAGCTATGCAGCACCTGCCACATAAGTGTCAAATGGGGGGTCTTAGTGCATTTTGCACAGTAGACTTTTACTGTGAGCCTGAGGTAGTCAGGACCTTTTGGGGTAAGCCCAAATTTCTTAAGTAGAAAGGAGCATGCCTTCACCTTGATGCCACCTGAAAAGCAAACAGCATTGTCCTGTCTCAGTAAGCTGCTATCGCTAACATGGTTTACCATAGTATAGCTTTGCTCAGCTTCCAAGTACTTCTTATATTCATGATTCAGTTTGTCAAAAACAGTTGCAATCACAGACAATGATCCTCTTTCTGGCTCACTGAGCACTGAAAAGATAAAAAGCAAAAAAAGAGCTATGAGGAGAAGTAACCAGGGGCTTGAATGTTGCCTTTTTCAAAAGGCAATCTCTATTCCGTACTTAATTTTAAACTTTTAAGAAGCACTTTTGATCACGTCAGGTATATTTGAATTGAAGTAGCGGGGGCAAGTTGATTTTTTCATGCTGTTAAATTCCTTTAGAATGGTGACTGAGGCTAGTTGAGGCAAGTAACATCCTACAGGACCAAGGTAGCTTCAGAGGTGATCTCAAATCTAAGAACAGCTTAGCTAACTTGGGTGAGTATTTATGAATAAGCAGTACTGTACTTTCAAGATACAGACAACACACTTGAACTTACTTTGAGAGCATACAGACAGGATAACCATTTTGCATTCTTTTCTTTGGAGAAGGAAATCCATTAGTTTTCCTTTATCTAGCAAGAGGTTAACTACAGGTTCAAGTTTCACCTGAAGACTCCAGAGGTAACCTTTATTTGAAGGAATAAACAAAGTGAATTGCCTTGTATAGTATAGCCTAGACATACAACTTTTCCTCCCTTAAATGGAAACACACCCAGATTATTTGCCTTATTTTAGAGCATATATTTTAGAGCATATTATTTGCCCATATTTTAGAGCAGCATTACCCTTGAAAAGCTGTAGTAGAGATAGCATCATCTTCAGTTATCACTACCAAGAGCAATCAACTCAGCAAATGTACCTAATAAGTCACTTAAGTTTTAAGCTGCTTTGTGCACTGAAAGCGTAAACTAGCCACCCGGATATTGAATATTGTAGAGTCCAAGAGCTCACCACTTACCTTCACTTGCACTGATGATAATATCAGGTTGAAAGACAATCCAAGAAGAAGAATCTAAATGTTAAGGTTTTAACATCCATATTAACATTGATTCTAAACTGTTTCTCCTGAATTCATGTTACTGTAGAGAAGCAGATCCCATTAACATACTTTCATTTACTGTCACTTCTACTTCTGAGGTTTTGAACCATGTTCTTGGAACTATATCTTCAATTTTATGGTGTACCTAATTCAGCAATTTCATACATGTGTCTCAAATAATCAGGAAATGTGGTACTATACTAGACTTCAGTATTTACAACTCTATGGAAGCATTATGAGGCTATTATGAAGCATATTATTTTGTCTTGAAGTACATGTGAATAATCAGCTAAAACTGCTCTGCTAAGGAGTCAAGGTAACAAGTGCTACCTTCTTCCATGCTTCATACACAGAATGAGGTTCTTACTTTTTGAGAGGATTTAAAGGATACAGAGTTTACACGGAACAGGAGCCTGACTTGTCACAGAAGCTGGGCCTGCAGAAAAAATAACATCAAGTGAAGAGCAGTAGTACTCTGGCAGCTCTCCAGTACCAACTACAATTTTATACTGAAAAGGCAAGTATGTATTGTAACACTGTAGCATGCAGTCAAAAAGAAAGATCCATTTGTGTAGATCTACAAAGAAAATCTGACACTGAGAAGGCAAACAAATCCTTCAAAACATGACTCTTGTTTTTCAGCCCAGTGAAATAATGCATGCAGAAATATTCCAGCTGTAGTACTGTAATTCTAAATACATATAGTCTCTTTGCTGTATTTAAATGTATACTCTTTAAAAGGAAGAGTGGTTTGTACATTCTGATTGTAACCCTTGTTTAACACAAATCTCTATCTGGAGATTTATCATACTTGCTTTCAGATGTTAAAGATTTTAATGTGCAATCTTTTTGTATAGAAGCATCTTTCTCTTCTACAAAGAGAGCCTCGCTGCTTTATCACCGGCTAGTGAAACTAGGCTCAGGCAATTTCTATACTCCTAGCTTGAGGGTAACTACCTGTCACACTTCTAGGACTGGAGAACAGAAAGGTAAACCAGCATCTAATTCCTAACACTGATTGTAGCATTACTTCTAACTGGTCCCAAACTTGATTCTAAGCTTGTATTGTCTTTCAGCCTCTAACTGCATAAGTTACATAGTCCTGACTTAAGCCAGAAAAGCATGAAGTGTTTTTGAGCACCCACAAGCTTTGAGAGCCATGGCCAAAAAACTCCCCAAACCCAACAATTTTCAAGTATAAAAGCAAAGTACTGTAGGAAGCATGCAGCTTAAACAGCAACTCTTCTGTAGTTGGCACATGTTTGGAACACCAGGTTATGCTCAATTGCTTCTTACCTTCTTCCTTCCTCACCCTCTCAAATACGTATAACTGAAGTGTTAGTAACCAGCCTCCTAAAACCTGAAGCACTCCTGTATGTGAGCTGTTACATTTAAGTACTCTTGCTAAGTGTTGGGTTATTCATTATATAGTGGTTCTACCTGCTGCAGGTATTTGATAGGGTTGTATTGATCGAGGTGGAAGTACAAACTGATGGATGGTTGTGGACCCATCAAATTCTCCTTTTAGCTTGATGTCAAATATAACTGAAGTCTGCAATTAAAGAGAGGAAATTAGTATTCACGAATGTGAAGCACCACCCATTTACATGCATTCAGTCTGCTTTTCTCATTTCCATCTTGTATTCTCTGTTAGAATCATTGAATGGTTGGGGTTGAAAGGGATGTACTGGGGCTGATAACATTTTTCACTGATCAGGCGCTCAAGGCCCCATCCAACCTGACACTGAACCCTTCCAGTGATGGGGCATCCCGTTCCAGGGTCTCACCACCTTCATTGTAAAAAGCTGCTTCCTTGCATCCCATCTAAATCTAACTCTGGTCTAAACCCACTGCCCCTAGAACATGCTCTAGAAAAAAGTCTCTCTCAGTCTGTCTTGCGCAACACATGACTTTGACACAGCTTAGTTATCCATGCTAGAAACTGTGAGGAAAATTGTCTATCCTCCTCTGATATCCTCATACTTCTACCATTCAGTCTTGTTCAACTCAAGTCACTAACACTTCTACCCAGTATGGACCACCAGGGAAAGCAGCTTTGCTTTCAGTGCCAGTGAAGCTTCAGTTACTGGTGTCACCCCAAGGCAAAGTGAGTAATGTGTTCTGGGTTTCTATAGTCATGTTTATAGCTTGACCAAAATGCTGGGGAGGAAGTGCTCTGGGTTAAATGCTAATGTGTAGAATTAACACAAAATATAACTGAAACATCAACTAATCCTCCTAAGGAGGTAATGTGCCCCAGTTCTTGAAGTTGTCTAAGAGAAGATAATACATGAAGTCCAAGCTTTTTCCCAAGTTAAGAACAAAGTACCACTTTAGCTTAACCACTAACAAGCCTTGCTACTGAAACTACAGATAAGGAAGTTTTACCTATGCTACCAGATGCACAAGGTTTGTGTTCATAGAAGTTTTTACAGAGCCAGGCCTTCAAACTAAAGGAGCCTAGGTTTGTGTCATAGAAACATTATCATTCAAATGTTTGTGATATGAGACGTTTCCCAGGATTAATAATTAAGTATCCAATTTAAGCCTACCTCTTTGTATAATGCCTTAAAAGCCTACACAGCACAGCAGCAAAGCATCATACGAAAGTGACAGGAAGCAAAAACAGTGTAAGAAAAAAGCAGGCATTACCAACAGCCCTGATTGTACGTTAGCCCATTAAGATAAAAGGATAAATTTGAATCTCTTACAGTGTTATGGTTTTGTTCCTGCAAATACTCTGGCTTTTCGCCAAGCTAAGCCCATAGAAAAATAATTTCTATTGTTACTAAAACCTGCCCATAGCTTCTCAAAGTTAGGGCACAACATTATATAAATAAATCAGACCTCAGTATCCTGATGATGTACTACCACCAAGTTATCCACTACATTCAGTGCAAACTTCCCAGTTCTGTTCAGCTTTAAAATATGTGTCTTCTTACAGGAGCCCTCTCTACGGAAACAAAGAGAAATGAGAACTGGTCAATAAGGCTGTTTAGACTACAAAAGATGTCTTTTCATCCTGGTTTTGCTGGGACTCTGTTGATTTTCTTCCTGGGAGCTGTATTTTGGATTTAGTATGAGAATAACATTGATAAGACACTGATGTTCGTTGCTAAACACTGCTTACTCTAAGTTAAGGACTTACAGTGCTTACTCTAACTCAAGGACTTTTTGGTTTCCCATGCTCCGCCAGCGAGCACGTGTGCAAGAAGCTGAGAGGGAGCAGGGCCAGGACAGCAGACCTGAACTAGCCAAAGGGATATTCCATACTTGGTATATAAACTGGGGGAAGTTGGCCAGGAGGCACAGATCAGTGCTTGGGACAGGCTGGGTGGTGAGCAATCGTTATTGTGTCACTTGCTTTTCATGGGTTTTATTCCCTCCTCCATCTCCTTTTCATTACTACTACTAGTTTTTACTTTATTTCACTTATTAAACTGTTCTTAACTCAACCTATGAGTTTTACCTTTTTCTGATTTTCCTGCCCCTCCCACCAGGGGTTTGGGGGAGCAGCTGGTGGTACTTAGTTGCCAGCTGGGCTTAAACCACAACACTGACACAGATGTGAACTGCCACTAACGTTCTACACTCTGCTCTTACCTGGGTAAGTGATAGAGCACTACTTCTGCTCCTGTACTGTTGGAAGTCCTTGAGTGATGCCTCAAATAGAGAACATAAAGCTGCCCATATCTAACAAGACAACAGGATTAAAGCATTATTTTCAATTAAGAGTTCTACCAGTCTCTTAGAGTCAAACATTTCATCCTAAAAGAAGAAATGAGATTACTTAAGTAATCATTTAATTAAAAGTGAAAGATTAAACAGTACTTGATAAATCACAGTGCATGGCCTAAAGTCGTGCAAGTTAGGCATCTATGAACGATTCTTCTATCAAAATATCAACTAAAAAATGAAACATTCTCCAAACTTCTGTGGTAATCCAGAACAATTTCATGTAAGACTTCTCCATTTGCTTCCCCTCCCCACCTTGCCCCAAGAGGGTTTAGATGCTTTGTTCAAGGCAGTAACTGAAGTGCTTTAAAGCAATAGCACTGCTAAAACAACAAACAAGTGCAACCATTGTACTGTCCTTGTCTTCTCCCAGCATTCCCAAAATGTCCCACGTTTCCAAGAAAGACTTGATGAGTGAGATACATACATTGTAGCCATAGCAATATCTCTTTCAGAAAGGCTGAGCTTGGATGACTTGGGTGCTGCAGGTAACTCAATTTCAAATTTTGGTAGTTTTGACATGGTCCCACTCTGTTAAACAGCAAAACAAGAACTGTCACGACCTGAACCAGAAAGGGCCGAGCCGCCTTTCCCCACATGCTGTATCACCAGTGCCCTCAAGAGGCGAAGGGAGGTCATAGTCCAAAAGCAACAGTTTTGCGCTTTATTTCCTAAAAAAGCCTCAAGTGATTCTTAACACACACTTCTGTAACTTCAGAAGCTTTATCGTCTGGATTTTATAACTTCAGCTACAAAAATATTTCTATTTTAATTAAGTCAAGACAAATTTGTATGCAAATCCCATGCACTATTCGTCTGGAGATCTCAAACAGCAGTTCACTTACTTTCCCTCTTCCAGAAAAGTATATACTCCAACTCCTAAAAAACTGCTTCCTAGGAAGGAGAAAATATCACTGCCTCCTACCAGTCACAGTCTCCTTTAGTTCCTGCCTTATACTTACAGCATATCCCTTCTCTTGCCCCAGGCTTCCTCTCTCCTCTTCCTCTTTTCCATGGAATTCATATTTAAGCAAGTTTTCAGTTTCCAAAGCTTCTACTGAAATTCACTTCTCATTCTTACTGATTCATTCTTGAGTGTGAAGTGTGAATACTACAGAACTATTTCCTTTGCTAGATCTTTATTTTCAAATATTATTTTAGTACAGGACCTTTCTCAGGAGATCTTTAAATATTTAACCTCCTGAACACAAGATAAAAATTATTTAGCTTCAAGCTATACCTTGACCCAAAATGTGAAGGAGGGGGAACCATAACCTAAGTTGTTAAAAAGAAAACTGTGAGAGGCTAGTAGGTTCCTCCCAGCCACCTAAGGGAACATCATTTCAGGACGCAGTACAAACCCTACATGAGATTAACACAAACCAGGAAACCCACGTGAATAAGCTGCTTTTTAACCTCTTCCCTTAAACTGCCACAGAAATCTTCCTAATCCATTGATAGGAGCAAGACAAATGCTGTAGTTGTTTTCCTCATTTTTAAATCACCTGACTGCATCATTAACTTATAACAGATTCCAGTCTTCGCAACACACTTTTTCCAAGATAAAAAGAAAAAATACTTTCCCAGTAACAATAAGCATTACCTATGGGGAAGACCGCCAAAAGAAATAACTACTGTAGACAAAGCCCTCTCTTGCTTGGGAGAACAGTTGTTTCTTAAGTGCTACCTTTTCTGTTTATCTCTTTTTCATCCAGTCATATTTGGAAGGTTATAATTATAATCACAAGTGAAAGGCCCTTATTTTTTTCTTTATCATACTACAGAGAGCAGACATTCATATTAAAAGTAAATCATAAATATCTATTTAAGTGAAAAAAAACCTCTTTAAAGACATTTATATTGTAAAATATTTAGTCACCACCAATTTTTTCTTTCCTTTCTCAAGGTCAACTGTCCAGCCTTGTCTGGACACACCTCTTTCCAAAGAGCACGTAAGAAAGAGTGAATTACCTAATTTTAAGCCATCACCTAGGAACTACCTTAGAGTTTTGCTTATTATCATACAAGGTTGTGAACACATGCAGCTCTTGGAAGAAATTCAAGCAATAGAATATTGGGATGAAGAAGCAGTTTAGGAAAAAATTAAAATGGTAAGTTTGGAACATATCCCTTTACCTTGAAATAGAATGGCTGCAGGACATTGCCAAGGACAGTGGTTGAAAGAAGGATAACAGAGCTCTCTGGACAGTACATGTACCAATTGACATTAATACTCTGATTCTTCAGAAGCTTTAAACTTCGTTTCTCTGGCAGTACCTGGGAACACAGAATATTAGCATTACATTACCACCAGGATTCCAACAGCAGAAATGGTAATGCACAGGAGCAAGGAATGTTAAGTGAGAAACAGCTAAGCGTAAAGACATTTACTGTGCTAGAATTAAAAATCAGAAACCTGACAATTACAGCTTAGGCCCCATTTTACTGTAGCTAAGGAAATAATACACATCAATTCCTAATGAGCTCAAAGGTGCTGTGTTTTCCCACTCATCCAGATCTGGGTATAAGTTCTGTGCATAATAGAGAAAACACCTAGCTTGATACAACTAGTGAAATTTTAATAAAAAGTTCTTCTTACAATACTCTTGCTGCCTTCACTCCCCAGCTGCCTTAATATTTTATATTTTGAGAACTAAGTATATAAATAAATTCTCTTCATTTTAAGGGCTTAAATATCCTCTCTTTAAAAAGACACTTACTTGATTTAGTCCTTTTACCTGCAGGGTTGACATTCATAATCATTTCAGGTGCTAAATATATATTTTCCCCCTCAATCAGCAGGAAATAATGCTGCTTTTTCAATTTCTTTCCTTAGTACTAGTTATTAGTAACAGTAATTATGAGAAACACCATGCCTTAGCTCCAGGACTGAAACTATTGGGAAGTGCATAACTTTTTTTTCAGGAAGTATTTAAATATCCCTCATCATGAATGTTAGAAAAGGTTATTTATTCATTAGATATCTTTAAAAACACATGCAAAGGAAATTACACATTTCACAGAGGAACTCAATGAGGTCAACACAGGAGAAAGCTGCAATTTGCAGAAAGGTACTAGCTAGTCAATTATTTGTTCTTTGCCACCTTTTAAGTATTTACACATCTTCCCCAATGCTGATTTGCTTTGCATGAAGTGGTATTTCACATTAGATTTAACTACTTATTTCCATACAAGCCAAGAGCATCTCTTAATCTAGAGCTGCCAAGGTTTAGTTGAGTACTCCTTTATACAAGGTCTTAAAACCTGTAAATGATAAATTTGCTCTGCCCTAAAAATGTATTCTTCTCAAAAAAATTTAAAAATTGTAGTCTGCAAACCAAATGGCAAAAGTTGCTTTTTTAGCAGCACACTTTCTCAATTACAGAGACAAGAATTCAAATATGCTGTTACAAATTTACATTTTCAAATCTCGAAGCAAGTTGTACGCGAGTTATTTGTATTACCTGGTAGAATTCAATTCCTTGATCTGTGATGAAGACAATTTCTGTAGAACTCGTCCAGCAGAATCCTAGAATATTGGCATTCCTTGTCTTTTAACAAACAAGCAAACGAACACTCTTTTACTTGGAAAAATTAACTATTCAGATAAGCTAATATTACTAAATGAAGAACACGAGACCAAAGGCAATTTAGGTAGCCAATCTCTGGAGTTAATACTTTTGGCCAACCAGACACCTAGCATGCATCAGTCGCTTTTATAAAGCATTCCAAAACTACGTATGAACGCAACTACAGTATGACCTGGATTTTTGGCAGCATGTAAGATTTACAAGTTTATTATACAATCAAATTTTATTTTCACCCTAGATAAAACTAAGTTCCTCTGCTTCAAACTCCACTTCCAATTCAACCAGTTCCTGACATGAAAAGCAGGAAGAGACGCTGAGAGAAACTAAAAACTAAGTGGGAAAATCTGCCATGACTTCACTCAGAATCTACTACTACTACACTCAGAAGTTTCATTACGATAAAGGTTTGGCTAGAATGGTTTACTTAAATTCATAATCCTAAATAATGAAGCTTACAGTGCCGCAGCTTTAAAGACTACAGGGATAAAGGGATCTGTGCAAATCAGATGTACAAAAAACTACTTTGGCATTTTCTGACCCGAAAATGTAATTTGTTTTAGTTAAAAGTTGGAAAATACCAAACAATGACAAAGGTACTTGTTTCTGGTAAGTAATCATGAAAAATTAGAAGGATTGTTAAAAAATAGCAAACATAGTACGAAAACTAGTAATAGCTTACTATTACTGATTAATGACATTAGGATGAAACATCCACATTAATGTATCTGGCATTAATATAATCACTGTCCACTGTGGGAAGAGATGGGATGGAGTTGCGGGGTGTGGGACGCGCCTGTAGGAGCACATGGCAGCACAAAGAACAAGGGACCACATGGCTGCTCAGAGAGGCTTGTCTGGACTTGTCCTTGGGGCAGCCACGTGACAGGGCCCCTCCGGGAACGTGGCGGGACCCCTCCGAGAAGGAGCCTGCCGGAAGCTGACGGGCGTAATCACCCCATAGAAGGGCATTGAGGAGGCGTGTGTGCTGACATGGCAACATGGGATAGGTCGATACCCTGTAAGGAAATATGGTGCTTGAGAAAGGTATAAAACCCGCTCGTTGCTTTGAATAAACAATCTTCTTGGGGACAAGCAAGGAGGT
Source organism: Cnemophilus loriae (assembly GCA_013397755.1). NCBI lineage: Eukaryota > Metazoa > Chordata > Aves > Passeriformes > Corvidae > Cnemophilus > Cnemophilus loriae. Next base: position 1,772,174 of record VZTF01000980.1, on the reverse strand, counting down.
CCGTGTGTCTTTGTTCCCCATTGCTACGGTCCGCTGTTTCTGTATCATCAGCACTTTGTCTCTTCTCCTTACCAAACCTTGACATTTGCTGCCTCCACAGTATTTCTGCTCCCTCTGGGAAACAATTACATTCACAAGACAGAGAAGTTTTTTATGGTATTGTTAATACCTGTTTGTTCAATTTCAATAGACACTAGTGACTACGTATCTCGTTTCCTTGATGTTAGTGTTTTGAAAGGTACCTCAATTAGTTCTCCTGTAGAGTAGAGGTCACCAGCCCAGCTAACATCAGAGTTTCACTTAAGCATATAAGCTTGGGACATTTAACTCACCTTACATTCCTGTGTATATTCTAGCTGAGGGCTATCTGGAATAAAATTCAAAAAATCCTGCAAAAAGACCCATTAAGTGTATTAGCAATTATGAAGCACAGACAAGATACATACATAGATACCAAAGAATAGATATTAGATTATCAAATTGTTTTGGATGAGATACATATATATAGAAGAAAACCTTGACTTATATTCCACCTCACCCTTGCCAGAGTTGGCTCCCCCTTACACTTTTTCTTTAAATGACGATACTAGCAAGACAACAATGCTGCCTGTCCAGCCCCTCAGGATGATGGAGGAATTTTCACTACAGCTGTTGTTAGCCAACAGACTTCTTGAACATTTGTCTCAAAGAATTTTACTCTGGGAGTAGAGGAGTTCCAGCTCCAATTCCCTAGCTGCAGGGTGTAGGTTCCTTACCACACTCTTCAAAGTTCTTTGCACAGCCAGGATCTTGTTCCCCAAGGAAAATTTGATGCACTTCACTTCTCCTTTGTCCTCCATCCTATACAAAAAGAAACAGAAGTTACGGAAATATAATCCAAAACAGCTTCTTAAAGCATATACCCTCAAAAAAAGACAATGACAGAGAAAAAGTGTAATGCAAATGCTTTTGAATACAGATTATTACTCTTGCCTGACAATAATGGATTCAAAACCCAGACTGAAAGAAAATGGCAGCTCACTCTTCGTAAGTCCTGAACACATCAATTACAGAATCATGGCTAAGGTCACACAAATTAGCATCTGAAATCACTGCAAATGCTCAGCTCTGTTAGCCTATCCAAACCTGCATCCTCAGTTCTGTTACACCAGCATCCTGCAATCTGCTCCGTTACTTCCAGAACTACTGCTAGTTGACTCAAGCCTCCTTGCTCTCCCATTAGGACACAGCCTCTAGAAGAACTTCTGATGTTAAAGGGATAGTGAGGCTGTTTTCACACCATTAAAATAAATTTTAAAAGGTATTCTTACCAAACAAGCATCAGCACAGTTGGCATGAATAAGGTATATAGTTGCCCCAACACATGTTATTAAGTCAAGCCAAAGAGAGAGTGAGACAGTAAAGTATGAAAACAGTGGAACATCATGAAGTTTACTAAGTATTTTCAGCTCCTTCAGGATTGACAAGTGTAATCAAATAAAAAAGTAAAATAAACTCAGCAACCTTCCGGACAGGCCCTATGCAATACCCAAGAGACTACAGTAAACACATCTTGATTACAAATTGCTTCATCCATATCTGGATTGATATGGAGTGAAAGAATACTTCCTTACATATGCACAGCAGAGTACAAAGAGCCATCACTCTTCAGAGAGACATATATAAAATAGTTTACTGTTGTCAAATTCTGCAAAAATGTTTCCACAAGAAATGGAAGACATAGAAGAAGCCAATTTAGATTAAACAAGGAACAGAACGTGAGAAACCTACATCTAAGTTTGGACATTGTGCTTGAAGCACAGACATCCCTTGCTAAACTGTATTCATGAATAAGTCATTGATGCTGTAGGAATCACTCTCTCATATGTATAGCATGTTTTAATAAAGGACTGTTGTTTAAAAAAAAGATGCCACAGCCTAATTACTTTTTCCCCCCAGAAGACTATAGGGAGGGAAAAGCATACCCTCTTAATTGCAAGATTATATCTAAGAACAAATCAAAATATGATCACAACTACTTATAAGTTTTATGCCTGAATTAGAGTGGATCAGGACTAAGTACCACATAATTTGAAGATTGCATCATTGTATCCCAAAATAACAGTGCCTCACCTGAAGGAAATTGGATTTCTATCCTCCAAACCTTTAACAACAACTCCTGTAGCTCCACCAGATCGAACAGCAAAAACCTATAACAAGAGTTTTGAACATATATTTAACTCTTTCAAAGTCATAACCTTCACCTGCTTCCTCTTCTATAAGCCACACCATCAATTTTTTTTACTAGACACAATTTTTGTTCTTCTGTAGATCTGCCAGTTCACACTGAGATAATCTGGAATTCCAAGTTTACTTAGAGTTGTCAGATTGCATGGTACTGCAAAGGTCTTGTAGGCATATTCTGAACTACTGGGCGAGTTAAATCAGTAAAAATCTTTATAAGCCTTTATCTTGGTTTTGTTTCTTTTATATTTATATTTTCCTAAGTCAGGTACTAGTAAAAGTATCTGAGACATCGGGGCATTGTTTAAAACAAAAAGGAACTCAGCTCAGGGATTGGGAAGAGATGTAACTCAGTGACCCAGAACCTTGATCCTGTCAGAACATGTTATTAAATAGGAATAGTTTAACAGTAACCTGTAGATTTTCATGTACCTAAGGAGTTTCAGCCAACACGCCCTAGCAACTGAGAATCCCTTTAGCCCAACTTCACATATACATGTACAAAACCTGCTAGAGACATGACACGCGTTGAGCTGGAATAAGATAACCAAAAGAAAAAAAAAAAAAAGTCATGCTGTTACAAACTTTACCTAGCTTAGAAACAGAAAGTCAGGCAAATGCCTTATTCATACTTGCTGTATGTGCAGCAGCATTAGGCACACAGATCAGGTCTGAGGGTGACAGAGACATTGTTCTGTACTATCAGCCATGCTGCCAGCCTTCTATGCTCAGGCAGGAAATACAGGTGTCAAGATTATAAATTGCAAGCAAGTCCACAGCCTTACTAGAATGACAAATACTTAGTTTAACTATTTTTAGTATTATGGAGATACAAAATGAAGGCAACACTCTCTTCATCTCAGCAAGATGAGAAGATTGCATGGACAGGTCTCTCACACGGGAAACTGTCATTGAAACACTGGTTACAAATGATTCAGAGACACACTAGAGTCAAACTATTTTAGATAACAAGAAAACACAGAGAAATAAATTTACATTGGAAAATATGAATCTTTCAAGTGAGCTCTCAACAACCAGTTTCTATGTAGTTGTATGACATCCACACTATGATACAGTGTCCCCTGACAGGGTATTTCAACTGTCCCTCTAAATGTAAGTAAAAGATAATGGTTTATAAGAAGAAGTATCTGAAAAGTGGCCCAGTGGAAAAGGACCTGGAGGTGCTGGTTGACAGCATCTGAACAACAGCCAGCGTGTGCCCAGGTGGCCAAGAAACCAATGGCACCCTGGCCTGTATCAGCAATAGTGTGGCCAGCAGGACCAGGGCAGTGATTGTCCCCGTGTACTCGGCACTGGTGAGGCCACACCTCGGGTGCTGTGTCCAGTTCTGGGCCCTTCAATTCAGGAAGGACACTGAGGTGCTGGAGCGTGTCTAGAGAAGGGCTACAGAGCTGGTGAAGGGTCTGAAGCACAAGTCTGATGAGGAGCGACTGAGGGAGCTGGGGTTGCTTAACCTGGAGAAAAGGAGGCTCAGGGGAGACCTTATTGTTCTCTACAACTCCCTGAAAGGAGGGTGTAGGCAGCTGGGGGTTGGCCTCTTCTCCTGGCAACCAGCGACAGAACCAGAGGACATCACCTTAAGCTGCACCAGGGCAGGTTTAGGTTGGCCATTAGGAAGAACTTCTTCCCTGAGAAGGTAAGTAGACACTGGAATGGACTGCCCAGGGAGGTGGTGGGGTTACCATGCCCAAAGGTGTCAAAGGAAAGATCAGATGTGTCACTCAGTGCCCAGATCTAGTTGACACAACAGTGCTCGGTCAAAGGTTGGACTCGATGATCTCAGAGACCTTTTCCAACCTAAAGGATTCTGTAATCAGTCTGAACAGAGTGCAACAGCAAGAAACACACCCCAGAAATACTGCTCCCTCCCCAAACATGCCACTGATCATGCCCACATATGAGGCAATGCATGCCAGCTATATGGGGAAGAAAGCTCGAAGGTTCCGACTCCGTGAATGCTGACATCAAAGAATGCTTACAGGAATTAGACAGTGGAATGTATCCACATCTGTATAAGCCTCATGACAGCCTGTGGATCACTTAGCTATACTGAGCTGAACCCTCAGGAGCCCATGTGAATATTAAGGAGAACATGCTTAAAAGCACTAAAGCCAAGAAAGGGCCACTTGGGTCTGTGCCACAAGAAAAGCTATAATTATTCATTTTTAATGGATATATTGAATTCCAGGAATTGAAAGGGGTGTGAAAAAATCAGGGAAACTAAGCTAACAGCAAAGTGACAAAGTTTGCCAGTCATGTGGGGACACTTGGGACAGAAAGGAAAAGTGCTGACTCCGATGAGTTCGAGAAAGACCTTACGGCAGTAAGAGTAAGGCAGATGAAATCCAACCTAATAAATCGGTAAAGGAAAAAAAAAAAAAAAATCTACCGCCTCTAGCACGATGACAGGTCCTGAAGGGGAACAACCGGGCTCATGCCCGGCAGCCGAGGAAGGGAAGGGGAGGAAACCAAAGCCGATCAGGGAACCAAAGCCGAGCCGGTAAGCAGCAGCGGGCTGGGCCGGGCCCACAGGCGCGGATGCGCGGCCCCGGCCCGCGGCAGGGCGGGAGGGCCCCGCCGCCCCCACCTGCTTGTTGGCCTCGTCGAAGAACACGCAGTTCACGGGGTTCGCCTTCTCGAAGTGCACGGGCCGCGCGCACAGCGCCAGGTAGCAGCCGCCGCCCTCCGCGCCGCCCCTCGCTCGCCCCTCGCCGCCTTCTCCTCCTGCCGCTGCCGCCGCTCCCGGCGCCTCGCCCTCGGCCGG
>VZTF01000980.1:1748276-1767087 GCA_013397755.1 Cnemophilus loriae | reverse complement strand
CCCTGCCGCTGCCGCCGCTCCCGGCGCCTCGCCCTCGGCCGGCCCCGGCGGCTCGCGGCTCATGGCGGCGGCCATTGCCGACCCCGCTTCCGGGCGGCCGCTTCCTGTTTACACTCCCCCCGGCGTGACGCGGGACGCTCCCGCCTTAAAGGCGCAGCGGCCCGGGAGAGGGAAGCGGGACAGGGATTCCTCTTGGGAAGGGGCTGCTGGCCAGACCTTGTCCGACCGCGAAGTGCATCTGCCTGGTGCTCGAATTTCTACTTCTCCCCTACTAAATTGTGCCGCTCCGCTTTAGTATGAAAGGTTTTAAATTGGTACGACCTCACTCTTTTTTCTTTTTTTTTGTTTTTTTCCCTCCTCCTTTTAAATTTCCTTTTCTAAGGCAATGTCTCCCCCGTCTTCTGCTCGCTCTACCGCATTTCAAAGACAGTGTAGCGGTGGGCGAGAGACCCTGCGCTTACAGCAGCCCGGATCCCGAACGCTGGGAGAGACTAGGAATAGAAATGAGCCAAGCAGTTCTGAACACCAATATATGAAAGGTATCAATGAGCTTAACAAATGAAAACGGAAACATGGGAAGCTGCACAAACTGCTTCAGGAAAGGTGTGAATGCTGGCAAGGCGGTAAAAAAGAAACTCGTGGAATGAGCATAGAGTTACAATATGTGACCACAATGCAAATAATTAGGAGTGCAGATATTAGAGGAGGGAAATGAAGGAATTAAGGTGCTAGAGTAAGCTTTGACTCTAACCAGTGTCACTTATCAGGGCACCCCTCGAGTTGGGAGGATTTATTCTGCTTTTAAAAGCAAAGCTAATGGACTTTAAAACAAGAATTAGGCAAGCAAAAACACTTTCTAAGCCAAGTGTGGAGGCTGCAGCAGCAGGATGGGGATTTTGGCCCAACCTTTTACAGTGATTTTAAAACCAACCAAAAACAAATCCAAAACTTTTATGTGGCAAAAAAAAGGAAACAATTGCTTCCAAGCTGTGCCGTTATTTGTCCACAATTAATGCATCATCACTGTCACTATTGATCCTGCTCCTTGGCAGGAAACTGCTTTTTAGTGGCTTGTTGTAAAATAGTTCAGAAAGGGGAATTAAACTCTGAAAATAGCCCTTACTTCAGGAACCATATTAATAAAGCATTATTGAAGTTAAAGTCTGGCTTGGTCCTCACCATTTATGCTGAGCATGTATTTTAGTTTGGACAACAAAACAGCAGTGGGATTTTTTTTGTTGATGCACTGGCTAATGCCTTAGCTCACTAGCTGTAAGCCCTACATTATGATCTAGAAATTGTGTGAGAATATCCATTATGTATTAGCTTATGGGTTTAGAAAGGAAAATTTTAAAAGATGGGGGGGAAAAGACTAAGATCATAACAATTTAAAAACTTCAGATTAAAACGGTAGCACATCTCAGTATGGGAGAACTAGAAATTTAAGTACCTGGTACTAACACAGTATCATACAAACAACTGTTGGATGACCTGTGACCCAGTTAGTCCACCTGCACTAATTTCACATCAGTCTAGAGATACTGAAGTCACAACTAAGAATTACAACAAGCTGTTTGTTCTGCAGAACCCTTATGCATCATCAAACAATTCTGTTAAGTGGAGATGACAAGTATGTCCAAAGCGTTTAGAGTACCTCGAAGTTCATAATTTTTTACAAAGTAACAAAATTCATTGCTTGTTAGCCAGTAGTTTAGTTAATCCAGGGTGAAAATTTAAGAAATTCTACTGACATTTACCCTTCTTTTACTTCTCTGAAGAACAGCATGCACTTCTACAATTGCAATAGAAACAGAGATATCTTTGAGGGGAAATCAGCAGACAAGTAAAGAAACATACAACTTGAAACTCTTGTGATAGAAATAAATCTTCATGGCCAATTCCAAAACTAAGATTCTATTTGCTCAGTAATAATCCTGGAATCTTTTATTTCAAAGGAGTCCAAGAAAATGCTTCTTTTAGCAAATTCTTGTTTTCAACTACTTGAAAACATGCCCAGGTGTCTTAAAATCTCAGAGCAAATTCCTGAGCCAATTTTACTGCTGGAAGTGAAAATATATAAATATATAAATAAAGATAGAAAGATAGATAGAAAGATATAGATATAGAAAGATATAGATATAGAAAGATATAGATATAGAAAGATATAGATATAGAAAGATATAAAGATAGATATAGAAAGATAATTGGGCCCAATAGCTTTAAATTAGACTCAAGGAAAATGGCTTCATTTCTTTGGGGTGTGTTTAGTTTTTTTAAGCCTGTGCTAGACAGATTTTAGCAAGAAATTAAAAATGACAGTAACGACTGAGGCTTCAGTCCAAGCACAGAGATACAAGAAGGGGCCTATTTCAAAAAGTAGCTCAAAAAACACCCTCCCCTCGCTTCCTGTTATTTCTGCTTTCTTCCTCTCACTTGATGCAAATAGCTGTAGCAATCAGAATCTTCCTTATACAAGAACATTTTAAGGTATTAGCAACTGTTCTGAGATTTTTTTTTCCCTCTAAGGAATGTTAAAGAGTATTAAAACTAGTTATAAGCCTAGAATAGGACTATTCTTTTTTTTTAAAACAAGCCTTCTCCTCTGAAGGAGATCTGCTTATCTTTGACAACAGCAGCTTGTAGTCTTTGTGAAGAGGTGAGCTAACTGCAGCACTTCCCTTGCAGTACGTACTCTGTTCTTGCCCTGACACCATTCTTTTGGCAAACTGTTTCACTGAGAAATTTGGAACAGACTTAAGTACCTGAAAGATACGAGTTCCTTTAGTTCAAAAGTAAGGGGTAAATGCAAGACACTTGTCAGATTTAGAAAAACGAAGAGGATCCAAGTGTTGGGATGAAACTGGCAAAACCAAGGTTGTTTACTGTACATGTAGTACCCACCTGGACAGTCATTTCTCTATTGCTGCAAGGAATTAGTGCAGTCCTACCCTAAGATTGCTCTAGTGAAGCACCGAAGATCAGTGAAGGCCTCTCTGATGCAAAGAACCATGCAAGAATACCACCACAAGATCTTAAGATTTTACTTCACCACTAGTTTACCAACAAAAAGAGATAAAAAAAGTCATTTTCACAGCACACTGTGAGAAGGTCACATGTAGCATCACTATATTCTGCTTGATAAAGAGCAACATCAGAAACTAGAAACCAGAAATCCGTTAAAAAGAAGTTGATTAGAATTTCTTAATTCCAAACTATCCCACCACATCAGTTCATCTTTAAATGTGTTGTTTTGGAGAGAAACATGGCTAGATTTTTAGAAGTTGCTGAAAAAAAAAAAGACTGACATTAAGAATAAATAGACTGTGGAAACCAGTATCAGTTATCATTATTTCTAAACGAAGCTTTTTTTGCTTACAGGTGCAAATTTGTCAGATTTGTCTATGATTATCTTTAGAGCAAGAACATTTGATGCTCCAAACTGACATTCTAGGTAGAGACAGGATTATTATAGAGTTTTATTTTTGGCTTGCACCAAGTTCTTGGAACCATTTGTATATTAAGAGTGAAGCTACCTGAACTGACTCTTTATTTTACATCGTTGACTCAGGATTTCCTGACTTGTCACCAAGGAAGTCCCCTGCTGGTTGGATTCAAATCTGTTTCCCATGTAATACCCATCAGTATTTACAGAGAAAATTAGAGCCACATTCCCTGTACTTCAAATGAAGAAGTCCAGACTTTGCATTTATAAATATATTACTTTGCTAAATCATTATTTTCATATGATTTCAGTGCACAGTTTGCCTTTTCATTTTGCCCTTGCTGGAGATGGATGAAAGACATTGTGTCCATACACAATGTTTAATTAGTTTTTCAAGTTGCATTAGGAAAAAAAAAGAGAGGGACTCTTCTAGTGTGCTTTCCCACCAAATACTTCAGACAATATAGATGATTTTTTAATTTCTTTTTTAGACTAAAAGATATGTAAGCTCTAAATCATGCAAAATATGACCATCTGAGCTACATTAGTCTGATGTAACTGGGCAATCAGTGACATTGTCAGTCTGTTCAAAGTGGCAGTGACAGTCCATTCTCACAGTGCCAGCCTGATGTGTGGGACAAGTTAAAAAAAAAAGCAAACCACTGAGGCATCACCATATGCTCGCTGTGTTTTCCATTTTGGTATTCCCAGCCAACCACACTCTCAGCATTGGCAGTTGACATTTATCACTGCACCAACATAGTTAGAAGCAGTATAGTTGCGTTTTGTTTCGTTAGCAGCTATAAACTCAGTTCTATTCATCATATATAGGTGGGTCTCCATCACTTGAAAATGCTGACAGTTTCTTTCCATGATTCTGCACGTGATCCTCATTCATCTTCTCCAAAGCTTCAATCTAGAGAGCCAAAAATAAAACCGTGCTGAAATCATGAAACCATGCCAGCAGCAGAATGCTTCTAAACAGCATTAAAAAGTAGCTTTTGAGGACAGAGCAGGTATGTACAATGTTGCTATTTCAAAGATTCAGTCACATGTAACAGCACATGAATACAGCCAGGTACACCTTGAAACATCTGTTCTCAGTAAGTTACTAAAATCAGCAGCACTCCTTTACAGTTTCAAGCTGCATAATTAAAATGCACCAGTTGCAGGGAGGACTGGATGATTCTTAAGACTTCAGCTGTATTCCTCAAAGTACAGAAGTGTAGCCTTTCTCCAATGATACAGAGATCGTGGAACTGTGACACTGTGTTCCCTTTATCTCTTTCTTACTTTCACCACCTGCCCCAGGAGTCACCTGATTTCCAGCTCCCACCTACTCCAAGCTGGACTAGCATAAACCTGCAATGTCATTAGAATTAGGGAGAGTAGAATCACCACATTGCCCTTACTTTAATTAGTAAATATGGAATGTTTGACAACTTGTTTTTTTAAAATCTGATATCAGGATGCAGGCCTTGAGGAGTTACAGCCAAAGGCTGAAAATTAAAAGCCAACAGTGACCAAAGATTCCTAAGTCCATATTTACATTATAATGATTTTAAGCTTCAAAATTAAAAATGCTAGCCTAAACTTTAAATTCAAGTAAGTTAACATCTAAACCATGAAAAATAAGCAGTAGAATAATTATTTTTTTTAACCCTATTTTCCTTTTGCTATACAACCTTTAATGTATGTAAGGCAAGACAACAGCTTTTAAACTAAAACAGATCACTAGATTTGCCTTAATGCTGAAATGAAGCAACTATATTCAACATGAAGTCTTTTCTACTTGGGAGCAGGGGGATCAAGAAAGGGGGTGGAGAGGTCTGTCAATCTGAGTTTCTGTAAACACTCATACTAAGTTGAAATACTCAAGTTTTTAAAAAGAGATGCAGAATGACTGCTGAAACTTTACTCACACCAATGACACAAACTAAATGCAGAAAGTTAAGGTATTATAATAGCTACTATAGCTAACCAAATTAAAATTATTAGACAGAGAAAGCTATACCTCTGCTTGGAAGTCTACTTCATTGTCTGCTGTAATATTTAAACCTGAGACAGCGTTGAAGAGTTCACGCTCATTAAGTGCTTCTGCCACACCTCCTTTCTGGAAGAACTAGTCAATATAAAGAGCACACATTTAAACACAGAACAAAATATTCCTTTGACTTCCCCCAGTTACAATATTGAGCCAAAATTACATTTTTGTTTTTGTTGACCCACAGATACATATAACTGAAAGAATTTTTAAGTTCTAGTGGTATAATTTTACTTTTCCACATCTTTTTCACTTTCAGAGAAGGACACTCAGCATTGGAAAAGGTGCAAGAGTAATCTTCTATACATCTAAGATATCTTGTATCTTAGAAAACATGCAGCATAACAGAAGATTGTCAGACAAAGAGGTCCTACCTGGGAAACATTCCTACAGTCTCTGAACAAAAACTCAAGTCCATGAGGATGGGTTGGCTCCACAGACTGACTAACATCAATGAGCCAGACCTGTTGTCACAGAGAAATAGCAATTCACTTTGTATTAATATTTTACAGGAGATGAAACCTTTTGTCCCCCCCAAATTAAGAACAAACTCACCTTCCCATCATGCCAAAGCATGTTGTATTCACTCAGATCTGCATGGACCAGGTTGCACTCCCTATACAACTGCTGCATCATCTGCAAGGAACCAAATTGATGAAGGAACTACGCTATACTCCAAATAAATATTGGTAGCATGACTATAAAAAAAAAAAAACCAAACCAAAACAACCCCACCTTTCCCTAATCATGTACATAATTTACACAATTTTTACCCCAGTCTTCAATATACTTCCACCCAGGGAATTGCAATTTTGGCAAATTGCCAGCAAACTAAGCTTTTTATCACTGAGCTTAGCTTTGGCAAAGTCAGAAGAGTTACTCTGGTAAACTCATGTCAGCTCTGCCAAACGGTCCAAGTGCAGGATACAGATAAACATGTTCTCTAAATATACATGTCATTTTCACTCCTATCACATAGAAAGGAAGTCTCACAGTTGTAGAGACTGAATCCTAAAACGTACACAAATTCACTTAAAACACAGTTGTGTTGCTCACTGGTCTCATTCGAGACCTAGACCTAGACCATTCCTGTTTCCAAGCTGCAGGATTAGTTGCCTGGTTGGGTTTTTTTAATGTCTATAATGTAACAGTGACTGGACAGTTAGCAGGTGTGTGTTTGAACCAAGCAGATAACAGGAAATTAAAGTATCCACCATGCAATATTCTAATTCATTCTCCAGTTTGTAGGTTTGCTAAAAAGGGGGTGGGCAATCCACTGGAGAGTGCTTAAGTATTGTAAATTCAGTGTTTAATAAGACCAGAAAGACTTCAGAGAATTTTCTAAACCACATGCTGCTTCTATAAAAGGAAGACTACTTGCTCACAATTCCTCTGCTGCTAAGCATCTGTTTGTCATCAAATTCCACCATGTTTTCCACTCAGATTAAGATTAAATTTAATATTTTTTTTTCAGTGCATAATTTCTTACTGATTCTAAGTCACACATTAAACAGCAGCAAAATAAGACTTTGGACTTCGTATCTTGAAAATTATGTAAGCATCCTGAAAAGTAAGTAAGTGCTGATTTGTCCTTACAGTTATTCCCCTAAAAGAAAACACAACCCAGAATCGGAGTAGAAATCAGCATCATCTTACATTAAGAATCTGATAGTAGGCCTTTTTCATATCTTCACTACTAAGTGTTACATCCTTTAGTTTAGGAGCTGGGACTTGATCCTGGCCAATAAAAGACATAACCAAGACGTGTTTCTTAAGGATAACCACTTCAGGACAAGGAATTCCTGCATTTTGCATTCTGTGGATCAGAAAATAGATACAGATTAAGAAAAACAGAACAAAAGCTTCAAAGTCTCCAAAGTTCTAGTTCCCACTTGCTCATTTGCAATCTGTGAGCTGTATGAGAAACTTGATCCAGAGTAAAGGAAATCTTTGACAGAACTGAAAACTGAATAATTATATATATTTCACAGTATTTTACACAGGAAAATTCAGATTCTAAAGTCATAAGTCAGTCTAAAAATGCTCACTGAATACTAATCACTTTTACAACTAGAGCCTGTTAACTTCATGGGCCTGTAAATTCTGCTGCAAAATCACTGAAGATGATGACAACTTATTAAAATGTAAGAAACCAGAGGCCTATTCAATCTGTGCCAGGTTGTGTATTATTTTAGCCTAAAAGTCAAATACCCAGACATAGAGTATCTTCCTTAAACAGAGAATAGAAAACTGACATGCATTTGGCAACTAGACTTCCTTTTTCTTTCTTTACCTTGTTAAGTTATGCATTTCTTTCTCAGCCCACATACGAATAATTTTTCGTGGATTCAATTTACTGAAGCGGTCTTTAAATCTGTAGTCATCCTTAATGTATTTGTCACGGTTCTTGAATTCATTAAGAGTTGTTTTAAACACTTTGATGGCACATTCCGGAGGAATAACTTTATCTTCAGTTGCACTGCTCATGGAAAAAGACAAATATATAACAAAGTTAACCATTCACATATTTACAAGTAAATGCATGGTTTTGGGTTTTTATACATTGCAACATACAGCGATTTTTAGTATAAGAAAGGATCTAATTTTCTATCAACTTTAGAAGCCAACTTAAGTTTATACCAATTCTATGATTAAACTTACATATGAATGTTTGGGTTTTGGCATTCTGATTATAAGTTGCTTATCAAATAGGTTACCCTCTCCCAATTTGTTAAGGTACATCTTTTCTCCCCAACTCCAACTTTCTCTCTTGACATCTCTAAATATATTATCTGTATTTGAGTTTTATTAGTTCTTTCTCAAACATCACTGGTTTAAAGTCAGTTAAACACAATGCAGTCACAATAATGCACTAGAATCCTTCCAGTACGGCAGGAAGGACTCCAGAAGTGAGCAGCATCCCATCACTATTCTCAAGATAACCTGAAAGCAACAAACAGCACCTCCACTGAGCTGCTAATATAGAGCTGACAACAGAGCAATCTCTGTGGAAAGACAACCTTCAGGTAGCCTAAGATCCTCACGACAGCTCTGTGGTCTGGGGCAGGTCGGTGGAAAGAGTTTCTCAAAAACCTCAATATTTCTTTTTTATAAAAGGAATACATATTTTTCCACAGAAAGGCATAGTGGATTTGTCTCCATTCATTAAGAGCCTCCAAGGAGGAAAGTGGGGACTTTTTTACTTCCATTTGGTACCATTTTGTTTTCAGATTTTATTAGTATCTGCACATACACGAATAAAGCCTTTAAGTCTCAGAAATAAAAAAGGTGCAGATGTTTAAACATTTCTGTGTTTTCTGCTTTTTAAATCATCTCTTGTACTTAAAGCTATCATCACTAACAAACAATATACTCACTTTCCTCCATAGGCATGAAAAACAACAGATTCTTTTCCTGTGCTGATGCAGCCTGTGATGGTCTCCAGCACCCCAGAATTGACCATCTTGTACAGAAGTAAACGTGTTTTAGGATCCACTGCTTTCTCCTACAAGAGATGAATAGAATGAACAGGCAAGACATGAATACTCAATTCAATAAAGCGATTCTTTGCCTTACCATGAGTTTAGAATATTTAAATACTACAAGAATTCAACTAGGTGGAAAGAATAATGTATTAATAAAAAATCTCTCAGCTGACAGAGGGGAGAAAAAAAAGCCAAACCAAAATAAACATATGAAGCAAAGCCAATCTGCTCCAGGACTGATTTAATACTCTTAGTTTCCCATCAGCTGTGCAGCACATAGAGTATTTTACTAATTGCACATATAGACTGTGGCTCAACAGCACTTTCTACAGTGTTTCCAAGAAGTCTTTACAAATCATAATTCACAATATCACAAGTATTATATTTCTTTGATATAAGTAACAATAAAGCAAAGCAAAACACACAAATTTGAAGAAGTCCACATCAGGAATTACCAGAGGCCCTACTCCAAACTCATCTATACAGTCTATCAAGTAAATACCTAAATTATTAGGTCAGTTGGTCACCTCATCTTCCTGAAACTTGTTATGAAGACAGATATTTGGAGCCACATGGTTCAGCTGCAGAGGATTAGTCCTCTGGATGTTTCTATAAATAACTTCCAGGCAATTTATTCATTGTAGCTGATTAAGAGACAAGTTTAGAAAGACAAAGAGAAAAAAACAGTAGCTGCTTGCTCTTACTTCAGCACAGCTCTCACAGTAATGCAGCTCAAACAAAGAGCCTTTCTCGAGTAGGAGCTGGCTGATAACATTTCCTTCAGCAACGTTAACATAATATTGCTTAGCTGTTTTACTAAAAATGGAATGCTGCAAGAAGTTACCAAAGCAGTGTTTAGCTATTACACAAGATAAGGAGTAGATAGAGAGACTTTAAAAACATACGGCAGTGGAGTGCTCCTTCTTCTCATGTAGCCTTGCACTTCGACGTTCCTCAGAGTATGCATGCTGTTTTAAGGCATTGAAGACTTGATTTGACAGCTTTAAGTCCATCCCAATTCCATCTCCAACTTGGAATTCAGGTGCAAACTACAAGTAGAAATAATAGGAAATTAAGCATTGTTACTAGCAGACACCAAGAGTTGGCACAAACAAAAATTTCTCATTCTGATTAGGAAGAACCCAGGATAGATTTAGACCTATGTGAAACTCACTTTGTGCAATGTTGTCCCTATGTTAAAAAACACACTGCTTTAAACTCAGAACTCAAAGTTCTGCCCAAATTGATATGAGATTACTCAACATCATGCAAAAATAACACTTGCAGAATTTCCTTATTTGCAGAAATTTTACCAGTTACCTTAAAGAAAATGAAAGGTATGTACTACAGATAAACAGACTGAAAAGCCGTAAATCAAACAATTGACTGAAAATAAGTTACTTGGCTCGTCAGACAAAATTGATTACAAGAAAGGTTACACAACATCTATGCTTTTCAAAAATAGCTTTCGTGTTTTATTTGCCTGTGTGCCAAATTTGCTGATAGTTTTGTTTTGCCAAAATAGTTCTGTGCAAATTCTTGAATTGCTCAATAACAAACTATTATTAAACATAAAACCCACAAAACTCAAACTGCCAATGTGAATAACCAGTAAAGCAAAGACAGCATTGCTTTCATCTGACAGGAAAAAAATAAAAGTCAGCACCCTACCCAGCAGCACTGGTGGACAAGCATTAGTTCTTTGGCTGAATTGCAGCATTCCAGTTTCACACACAAAATAAGTTTCCCTAAGTTTTCACTTACATTCTCCATGCGAGCAGTGTTTTTTCTTCCACATACCACTTCATCATGTTTTGTAGTAATGTCTTTTCCTTTTCCTATGAAACCTCTTCTTGGTGTAGTAGTAGGTTTATCTGCCAGCCATGAGAAAAATAAGCCAAACTTTACATCTAAACAAACATAACCAATGCTCATAAAAGTCCCACAATGTCCACAAAAGTAACATAATTTTACTTATAAAACAGAATAAATTGCTTCAATTGTATGATCTTAAGTCTTCTCTTATCCTAAGCATGACAACTTCTTTGGCTATGTTACAACTTACTTCTCTGTCTTCTCTGGGGTGTCAGACACATTTCTGGCATGCTACGACAGGAGTATTCAGTATCATGTGCAGATGATATGTAACTATATTATCCAAACGTAGATGGCAGATATGCTCATCCCACAATACTTCCCATGTACACTGGTTATTTTACCAGATTCAGCCACTGAAGCCAATATACTGGCAGACAGAAGCCTGAAGTTACCCGCCCAACCTCTGCCTGATACCTTCCATTGAGGTGACCCAATTTTAAATGCAGCTGGTGTGCCTCCTTACATTAAAACAAGACCTAATTTAACTGAGTAATATTCTCAGGTCTATTGACTGAAGAAATTGTATTGTTTAAAGCTGTCACATACCTGCTCTGTACGGATCATGACGGGTATCCTGCCAATCAACCTCATCTTCTGAGCTGTCACTGTCATAGGGATGCACCTTGCGATAATTTTCAAAGGATATGGAGACTTGAGAAACAAAACAAATCAGCATGACTGAGATTATCAGGGACTTGCTACTTCCTCATAGCTCTGTCAATTTAAGCTAAGGGCCAAGAATAGCTCCAAAGCAAAAATATTCCTTCTGATGAAGGTACCTTTGCTATCTCCATTGATCTTCTTCTCTTCACGCCGAAGCTGCGCATCGTATTCCCTGTCAAATTCCATCTGCAGCATCTGAGCTAGCATTAGATCACTAGAAGTGTCAATATTTTCTCCTGTAATAAACGGTCCTTCAGCAGCACTATATAGGATGAAAACAGAAATTTTTAAAAAATTAAACACAGCAATCTAAGCAAAAACACTGCTTTATACCACTTCCCCACTCTAGACAACAGACTTCATGCAGAGCTGCACAGAAAGGAATGGATCTCAGCTGTCTGCCTTCTTGCCAAGCCAACACTAAATATTAATAGATCATGACTTCATTTCTCTTTGCCACTCATTTACAATGCAAATTTTACTTAAACTTTTGCATTTTTACCATTCTGCAAGAAGCATTAAGTTCTATTTTTAAGATGTCCTTCAGGAAAAAGAAAGAAAGCATACAGGTGTATGCACGTGTATACTTATTTATATGTTTAAACATCCCAAATACTGTTGCTTTGTTCTGCTTCACAGGAAAGATAGTCAAAATTAGTACAATTTTAGAACTAGTAAGCTCTTGGTCTTTGTTTAGAGCTTTCAAGCAGTAGAAGGATACAGGTGATATACCTGATACGTCTCAAAATAACATTGTACACTGTTAACAAGAGCCCTTAAACAGGTAGAAAAAAACCATTTCTGACATTTCTCTAAATATAGCTTACAGACTGTGTTAACACCCCCAGAAAATGCAAAGAAAACATCAAGAAAGAAGGAAGAGCAACAGAGAAGAGAATCTAAGGGAGACTTTTAGCCGGGGAAGCCATCTTCACTGAAGAAGATCTGAAGAAGCAGAGCTAGGAAGCAACAGGCAAATCATTTACTGTATTGCTATGCACTGAGCACATTGTAAGAAAATGCACAAGAGAAAGAAGATGGCATCACAACTATGGAGAACACTAATCCAGGACTTAAACTTACGCAACCACTTCAGGAAAAGCAGCATTTTCTTCTTCCAGCTGCAATTCTTTTGCCAGCTGTTCACTCATTACATCAGCAAGAGAACATGATATTGATGTTGTGCTAGGGGCTCCCCACGGACACTGTAAATAAACATTTTATTCAAGTCAGCAAGACTTGCAGTGGCAAAACAATAATCAGGATAATTAGCTATCGCTGGCTCCAAAATAAGCTCATGTAATCTTGTAAGGGCTCTTCTACAGATGCTTGGGGAACTACTCAAAGAGCAGTTTCATAAACTCAACAGGGAGAACTGTGGTTGAAAAACTGTTGATAGTCAGTTACTAACGAAGGAAAAAAAGTCAGTTTGTCAGTGTCGGTACCCTCTGGAGACAGGCATAAAGCCTTCCCAGGAAGTTTGCATACAAGCAGGCACACAACCTGTGTAAAACTTCTCTTGGAACAATCCAACAGCAAGGGCTTACGCACAGCTTCCTCCTCCGCTTCTAGAGCCCTGAAAGGTCAGCCATCGTAAAACATGCCCTCAAAACCGCAGAGGGACACGCACGCCTCGCTCGGGGAGGCGGGGGCTGGAGAATGACGAATCCAAGCAAGCTGGGACTCGCTGCCTACCGCCGGGATAACCAAGCTCACTCAGCTCCAACTCCGTCGGAGGGAAGCAACTCGGTTATCAGGCTGTCACAGCAGCTCTCGCCCACCAAGCAGATAATTGGCGGTAGCAGCAAACCACGCTCGGGTTGCTCTGCCGAGTGACCATGACCCTGGTGGTGCTGGCACCATCTCGCAGCGCCCTCTCCACGGCCTCGGTCCTCCTCCCCCACCTCCCCGGAGCTCGGACAGCGGCGGCCGCAGCCCCGCGGCCCCGGCGCAGCGCTCACCTTGCTCTGCCAGGCGGGGCCCGGCCCGGCGTCGGGCGCGGCGGCGGCGACTCCCACCGAGTCCATCGGGCACGCAGGGGCGGGCGGACGGCAGGAGCAGGGTCTCTCGGCGGGGCAGCAACGATCCGACTGCGAAACCTTCCGGGTCCTCCCCGCTTCTCCGCGGCCGTCAGGCGGCCCATTGGCCGGGGGTGACCCGCCTTTCCGGTGATGTCACCGGGGCGGCCGTGTCCTCACCGGCAGCGTGCGGAGCGTGCGGAGCCTCCTGGGGCCGCCTGCGGGCCGAGGCGGCGGAACCCCCGCCCGGCCGCCCCTACCCGGGGGCTGAGGGACAGCGCCGGGCTGCGCTGCGCTGTCGGTAACGCGAAAGGGAGAAATTAAATAGCTGACGTTTGTTTTTATCTCCGGAAGTAACCAAGGGAACGGTGGGAGGAAAGAAAAACCCAACAAACCAAACAGTAAGCCAGCGGCAAAACAAATGGATGAAATGGAGTCCAGAGAAGGGCAGCGGAACTGGTGAAGGGTCTGGAGTACAAGTCTGATGAGGAGCGGCTGAGGGGGCTGGGGTTGTTTAACCTGGAGAAAAGGAGGCTCAGGGGAGACCTTATCGCTCCCTACAACCACCTGAAAGGAGAGTGTAGCCAGCTGGGGGTCGGCCTCTTCTCCCAGGCAGCAAGTGACAGGACAAGAGGGCATAGCCTTAAGCTGCGCCAGGGGAGGTTTAGATTGAAAATTAGGAAGAATTTCTTCCTAGAAATGGTGATTGGATCGGAATGGACTGCCCAGGGAGGTGATGGAGTCACCATTCCTGGAGGTGTTTAAGGAAAGACTGGATGTGGCTCTCAGTGCCATGGTCTAGTTGACTTGGTGTTTGGTCATAGATTGGACTCAGTCTCAGGGGTCTTTTCCAACCTAATTGATTCTGTGATTCTGTGAAATGAAATAGGTGGCATTTGTTTTTATCTCAGAAATTAACTGAGGGAACAGGAAAAAAATACAACAAGTTAACCAAACCATAAACAAACAAATTAATTTGATCCCCATCCTGTAAGTTACTGTAGATACAAATTTAAATATTTTGTATGTGACCCGCTGCCTTTTACAACTCAATTTTATATGTAGTGTTCATCTGGAAAATAGTGTTGTGACTAAAACACCCTATTTCCAGGACAGCAGCAGGAGGATAGTGTTTTGCTAGGACACAATCATTGTTAGGTCTACTTGGGCAAGTTTCCTAAAAGGAAGGAAGCAATGCCTAGAAATCGCCTCTGGCCTGGCTCATTGCCAGCTGTTGAAGGTATCTGTCTGCAGTCATAGACAAATGTGCTGTCACAGTCACTGCTGATAATCTGAAAACCAGCCTAGGAAAGCTGGGTGGCTGCAAGGGCAGAGGTAGTAAGTGATTCTGTAGCCTCTGTGGCAATCCCCCAGCCTGCTCGGAGCAAGTTCCCTGTTTTACACCCAGCAAAGCCCATACTGCCAGGCAGGCCCAGCAAAGGCCTTTCACATCAATTCTCAGCCGTGCAAGAATCAGCCTCGTCGGCCAAAGTTCCTCTTATTTGTCCTTAGCAACCTGCAATGACGTAACACGTTGCAATCTCCTAAGACACTCTATTCCAGCGTTCGTTATCCCAGAAAGTTCCCAACTAAAAGATAAACCATTTGGAAGATGGTAGGGACCCAGGCTGTAACGCACAACCTGCAGGCATGACACAGGCTTGTGCCACGGTGGCATTACAGGATCATAGAATCATTTAGGTTGTAAAAGACCTTTAAGATCATCAGGTTCAATGGTTACTGCAGCACTGCCAAATGCTGGAGAAAGTGGCTTTGTCTGGTGATGCAGTACCAGCATGTTTTTTACCATCTCTGCACTTAGCCCTAGTGAAGAGATTATTTCTTTCCCTTTGCAGCTGCCTTTTGGAGTGTGAAGATTACTGCCATGCCCCCTTCGATCTTCTTTGTCTAAATTTAACAGTTTTATATATGAGCAGAATATCAAAGCAATGTCCTGCTGCCCTGGGAAAAATCATTATTCTTGCACAACTGTACAAGCACTGATTAAGAAAATGGGTTTTGGTAGGTTTTGATTTAGCAAGACATGAACAGTGACTAAATATTCCTGTGTCTTGTTATTAAGTTTTTAATTCTCAAAAATAAGTCTTCTATTTTAGTCTCTTAAATATTTCCTGATTAGGCCTTGATCCCATAACCTCTTATATGAATGGATCAAGCTTTGAACTGAATTGTGTTAAGAAGAAATGTTCTGTAAAATGATGTGTAAACAAAATCATTTGCAACACATTCATACCTCTAAATAAAAATAGTTAAAAATCTAGATAGAGCAGAAGCTTCCCTTCATATTATCAAAATAATTCTAAAGCTGCATAGTGATTACTTTGTGTGTAATTCAAGTCAGTCCTGATAAACAACATTAGCAGAAATTTATATCTTCATTCTTAATCCCTCACTGTAAGTGGCCTACAAGAATTCAAACCTGCCTCTGTATTTGGCTGTAAGAAGATATATCATCTTTGCCCAAGTCTCCCGCTTGTACTAAGAAATACTGCAAAAAGCTCGGAGACATCACTGTAATATTTTGCATGAAAATGATACCCCACTGTAATAAAAAGCCAGAAGTACTCTTACTGCATGCTTACATTAGTCTTTGTAGATATCTGTAAACTTTACTTACTCTTTTTTAAAGCCTTACAGGCTGATTTTTTGGCACAATGCAAAGTGTGCCTTTGTTTGCCAGATACACATTTGACATTTGTACATAAACAGGTACTCCACAAAGTGGAAATGCTGTATCACCTACCCTGCCATCTCTAACACATCTGTTACAGTGGCTCATCAGTGATCTCTGTAAGCCTGGATGGACCAAACCTTTCAGCACCGGAACTTGATGTTTGTGTTGGGCCACCGCCTTACAAACCGGATAGGATCACATCTGATGCACCAAAACACTTGAATTTTTCTTGCTGCAGGTCAGCTGTTCAGCTGTTGCATTCTGTTGACTTTGTCCTTTGAGGCTAAACATAGCAGGTTAGACAGGCTCATTTTATGGGCTGGATTTGACCACTTAGTACCTCTCTCCTTCCCTAGTTTAGGCCATGCTCATCAATAAGGTTCCTTATTTATGCTGCTTTGCTCTGTCCTCTAAAAAGAGGGTGTACATGTACAGAGAGGGCCCTGTACTTTGCGTTACCTGAGCAAGGTCAAGGTGAGAACTGCAAAGGTAGGGCCTTGCTAATACCAGGACTGGTACCCGGTATACCAATTACCTATTACCTAGGCCATAATAAAAGATCACCCAGTAACCATGACCTGACAGGGCATGTCTTTCACTGTTTCTCACCTGCCTGGGATATTTATAGTTCACACGTCACCAGTGAAGTTGGTTGGAAGGGGCCTTTAAAGTTAGGCATCTAGTCCAGCCCCCTGCAATAAGCAGGGACTTCTTGTCATGGGGGGGAGTGGGAGCTTCAGACAAAGTTTATTAGAGAAGCCCTCCATTGAGTCACGAGGTGCAGAAAGGACCCACTTGCTTTCTAAATTCCTTCTCAGCGAGGAGCCACGATGCAGCTGGATCCCATCTGAGCCTCAGACTGTCAGTGGTTTAAGCTTAAGAAATTATAGAGGCATGATTGAACATTTGTACAACTTTGTCCTGTAAGATAAATGATGGCAAACCAGATATATTTATATAAAAATGAATGATTCATTATGATAAATTATTAGACAAAGAGATCTTAATCAGAATTATTTACTACACACTATAGAAGATAAAGCTACTAAGATAGGATAGTACAGTGCACTCTATCAAAGCAACTATATTAAAGCACTTCTATTAAAACTAGCAAAAAGAAATAGTTATTAAAGTAGAGATTGATGTAACTCACCCATACCAACGACCATGAGCAAAATCTCTTTCACTCAGTCAGCCTTAAGGACTAACTTTGAGGGGTGTCCTTACCCAAAGGAGGAGTCTTCATACAGACTTCAAGACGGGATATGTTAGAAGAACCTAACCGTAGGAAAGTGGACTGGACTTTTATAAAGCAAAGTGACTGACTGCCAGTCATATATCTCCAGGTCAGTGCAGCAGCTTGTCTGTCAAATCTTTACCTCACTGTCAGAATGTTAATTTGGGGTTGATGCGTCAGACTGGTTTTATCATAATTCAAAACCAACTTGATGCCCTCTCTCAGTCCACCACTGGTGGCCTTGTAAACAGGGCATTGTCCAAGTTGCTTGACCACATTCCAGGGCAGAGCATCCTGCTAAACATCTTTAACTAGATCAAGTTGCTCTAAGCCCCGTCCAGCCTGGCCTTGAACGCTTCTAGGGATGGTGTATCCACCACCTGTTCCAGTGTCTCACCACTCTCACCGTAAAAAATATCTTCCTTGTGTCTGGTCTAAATCCGCCCTCTTTCTGTTTAAAGCTATTCCCCCTTGTCCTACCACTGCATGCCCATGTAAAAAGTCCCTTAGCAGCTCTCTTGCAGGTCCCTTTTAGGTACTAAAAGGCTGGTGTAAGGTCCCTCCAGAGCATNTGCCTCTTCTACCTGACCTCCAGCTTCACCAACAAGGTGAGCGCGGGCGCGGGGCCGCCCCGGTCTCGGACGGGCCGGGCGGGGCGCAGGGAGGTCCGGGGGCTCTGGGTAGCCGGTCCGCAGCTGCGGAAGCGGGGGCGAAGTAAGTGCATGGATCTAGGAGCAGGAGGAGGAGAAAGAGGAGAGATGGTGTCTGCTTTCGCTGCCCTGCTCGGGGAGAGCCGGAGGACCAGCCCTCCCCGGACGGGACTATCCCACGAGTGAAAAAGTCCCTGGCACTCCAGCCTGCCGCCCATCCCAGTGCGTTTCCCAAACCGCGGATAGGGTGCCGGTTTCGTTTTGCTCGGTGTGTCACATCTCTACCTTTTCCGCGTCTTTACCTTGGACACATAAGTTCCGTGATCGCCTTGTTTAGGAGAGCAAGAAGGTTGACATCGTGTCATTCCAATGAATGAAGCGTTACAGAGCCAGAAGTTATGCTGCACTGAAAGTATCACTGATGCTGTCTGTATGTCGTTATTGTGTATTTGGCAGCTTCTCTCATTCCCAAAAGAAGATCTGATATCAACTATCCAAGGGAAAAATGTGAAATATTCAAAGTATTATTTCAGTAGTGAAACAAATATTAACTTCCATNCTCCAGGTGGGGTCTCACAAGGGCGGAGTTGAGGGGACGATGTCCTTCCTCCCTGCCCTGCCAGGCACGGTTCGGCCGCTGCCGCGCGGGGCACGGCTGTGCCCTGAGCCGGGCACGGCCGCCCTGAGCCGGGCACGGCC
>VZTF01000980.1:1608176-1747625 GCA_013397755.1 Cnemophilus loriae | reverse complement strand
TAACCTACAAATTAAGGACAAGAATTTTGTTTTCAACTGTGTAACAATTTCTTATCAGTGTTGCTGAAGTGTTTAAGCAGAAGTAGGCTGAAGATGTCCACATTGTGAGTAAAATTGTATCATTTAAGCATAGTTTGAAAGTAGTTTTTTTACTCTGAGAGGAGGAGATAGAGTGTCTGCTATCCTATCCATGCTATCCTGTTTATCAGAGAGCGTGTCTGTATTTCTGGTGCAGATTTCTGAAAGAAAAAAATGTTGGTGAAGCAATCAGGGTATGAATTTTCTGACGGAGGATTAGAGAAAAGGAGCATTTCGGAGGTGAAAGTGAAATCTTTTCTGGGCATTGGCCAGTGGTTTCTGTTCCAAGATACATTTGCCATTAAGGATGCCCAGAAGTAGACTGAAGTCCAGACCTGAAGCAAAGTTTGTAGGGAGAGATAGTGCCCTTGATTTGACAGACTGCTAGGAGCAGCGATCGGTTAAACAGAAAGGGGCTAAAAGAGCTGCCAGGTTGCAGCAGGCATTGGGAAAGGTCCTTGACTTAACTGTGCTTGAGAGGAAGTCAGAGGGACATTGACATAGTGCCTCCATTTTCAAACCTGAATGGAGGTTTTAGTGTAATAAAGTTTAAAATAACCAGAATATAGACTTTTCAGTTGTTGCAGGTGGCGTGCAAATGCAAGCAGGGGTACAGACATGTGTGGGTAGATCGTCCTGATTTAAAATGCACGTGGCAGTTCTGACAGGTGTATGTGTAAAACGACCTGTTGTGAATCAACATGCCTTGTCTCTGTATATTGATATTCTTAGTGACACCCCACACACCTGAAAACTGGACCTTGCAAGGTGCTCAGCACAGTTTTCTCTCTGCTGAAAGCTTCAGCTTCTCCTTTTGCCCTTGACAGCTTCTGCTGGCTCCTGGAAGGAACAGTAGGTACCTTTCATTTCCTCTGAGGAAGCTTCAATCATTCTTCTCCTTTGCAGAAGTGGTATTTATATACTTCATTATGGCAAGTTGTTAGACCTGGAAGACATGTATTTCTGCCTCATATTTGCATATATACATATTTAGTGTGAAGAGACACTAGCATCCATACATGCAGGCCCAGACTAAGCATGCTAAAGCAGTGGCACAGAGGCTTTGCTTTTTACCCCATGTATTATATCTCTGATGGGCTTTATGGGCTGCTTAATATTTTACACAAAATAGTGTGTGAGCAGAATGTTAAGTCTGTAAGATACATTAGTCATAAGGAGACAATTATGTTAAGATTATTGCTCTTGGTTCTGCCAAAGATTGCCTCTTTGGTACGATATGATTTTATTTGGCTGGTGCTTATGGCTTTTTGTTCTTGTTAATCCTTTTCCATTCAGTGTGATGTATGGAATGTGTTCAGAAAGTGAAAGTGCCATTCAGATGACAGCCTTCTCCATTCCTCAGTGTATCCACTCCATGCCTCGTGTACTTCAGTGTCTGTTACCTTCACAGTGACTGAGGCAGCATCCAGCAGTTCTGGCACGGGAAGTGTCACTAATGACTGTTTTAGGTCACTCGGAGAATCACCAGCAAAAGGATGGGCAAAAGCAGGTTTAATATTAAAGTGAAATCACGACAAAGTTTGTTGGCAAGGTTCACTCTACTGCCGTCAATACTACATCATCACATCATTATTACATTACTACATCATTACATCCATGACATCATTATTAGATGGTTAAAGCAGACAGAGAAAAATCAGACCAAAATCAATCAATCTAAAAATCAATCAACCTCAAATTATCTACATGGAAGCATGAATAGGAAAACGTAAGGATAAAAGGGAATAAGACACTCACACTGAGTAACAGGGTTCATAGTGGACCCACTTGCCAAACTTAGCCCCAGATTTGATCAACAGTTTAGTCTAAATGTTTTAACAGCACTGAAATGCCCGTCTTAATCAAAAGCTTAATTTAAACAATTTAACAAAAGATTGACATAGAATTTAATATAGGCACAACAGTGACTCACAGGCCTATCTTACTTACAAACCTAATGTACTTAAGAATCTAAGAGAGCAATATTCATAACAAATTTGCTACAGCATATCCACATTCACACACACTCAGACCTAAAGGAGTATGTACAAGGTATACCCAGGAAAAATTCCCCTCTAGTTCAGTAAAGTACTCACATTTGGTGCCTTTGCATCTTCTTCACTGGCAAAGGGTTGAGCCTAGAGGAGTAGATGGTATCAGCTCAGGATCCATCATCATCGTTCAGCAATCCTCCAAGTGTAGCAAACTTGAGAGTTTGCTGGCTCTGAGAGCCATCCCACTCAAAGGGAGATTGCTGGTTGCATCCTGCTGTGGTCCAGGAGAGCTCAAAGAGTCTCACTCAGAACTGCTGTTTATAGGGTCAAAAGAGAGTTGGTTTTAGTCAAAGTAATTTTGTGTCTTGGCCTCAACGCAGGCTGGTGACTTCCTCTGAAAGTTCAATAACAAAAATGTTGTTCCACTTGGGTTGTTATGCGGGCAAGAAAAATAAATATCCAAGGCTGTTTGTTAAAAAGCAGGAGCTCGCTGGACAGCATTAAGTTCCTGGGAGCAGACAGTGTTTCTGATAAACTCAAGTAAAACTTAGTCCAGATGCTGTTCATCAAGATTGAGGCCTATCAAGCATTTCAGAGATCACAGTGCAGCCTGATGAGGGAAGGGGGAGAAAATACACCACAACAAATGAAATTCCTAAACATTTTTTTGTCTTTTCTACCAAAACAAAGAAAAATGAAAACTTTTTGTGTATGTTTTGTTGCTTGTGATTGTTTGTCAGTATTATAAACTGTAGGTGTTTGATGTCCATTAATTTGTTATTTGTTTTCCAGTATGTCCTGTCTGTCCTGCAATTTACCTACCCTACCCTTTTTCAAGGGTAAGTATTGTTTTAAGAATACAGTTGTTTGAAAAATGACTTGAACGTCTTGCTCTTCCATGCTGAAGCTAACTTTATTACCTCTTGTCATTACTGGCTTTTGCTGTCTAGAGAACATACTGCATGAAGCCTTAATAAAGCATTCCATTATGTATCTTGGTTAATTTTTAAACATCATGGAGGTGACGTAATTAAGATACATAGAGTCCATAATCTCTCATTTTCCTTAAAGTCCTAAGCTTCAGCACAGAAAGGTAGCAATTACAGTACAACCTCTCTTCTTTGGAAATGGCACTCGTGGATAATGTGCAATTATGGGGCATTCTTTTGCTATGCTAGAGAAAATCAACCTTAAACCCGTCTTTAGGTATTCACAAATACCGTGTTGCTTCTTTCATGCTCAGCCTTGGTTGTAAGTCTGCATCACAAGTCACTATCACAGCTTAATGTAATGAGAAATTTAATGTTTTGACAAGTGTCCATATATACCATCAATGCTGTTGATGAGATATAAGGGAAAATCTGACCTCTTAGAGTTGAGACTTCCCCTGCTTTTGAGGTTATGTTAAAACCTGCAGGCACTGGATAACTTTGCTTTCTTTTCTGCTGCTTAACATGGCTTACATTTTTGTGTGACTTGCAGTCCCAGGACTGCAATTAACTCTAGGAATAATTGCCTTGGGAATCTCCACTTACTTTGAGTGTATTCAGCTCAATTAAATATGCAGTGAATGCATTCTTCAGTTTTGGCACACACACAGAGACTGTCTCTTGCACAAGGCTTTTATCATATGAGGAGAGGGTTTTGAATAATTTGTGTAAAATAGATGTGGTAAATCAACAGAAAACCATATTTCAATGGCAAGCAACTGCCTTATGGCATCTGTGTTACCACAGTTATTTCCTTTTTCTATTTTTTGGAAATGCATTTCAGCGTCTTATTATTTTTCCATAATTTCTGGCTTTTAAAAGTGACCTTTTCTTGCAATTTTTAAAGTGGCTCAGATGCACTTTCATTTAGACCTATGACAGATGAGCAAAGAGGAAAAGAATATCATTCTCAGTTCATGCTGTTACTGTTCATTGTCCTTGGTTTTGTTCCCTGTATAATCTAAGAATATACTGCATAGTCCTAAGAGTCTGAAACTGTCACCAACTTTTTTCCTTAAAACCTGAGACAAGAGGAAATTCTTCACAAAAGAGTTGATGGGATTTCATCACTGGCTTGGATAAAGCATGGTCAAATCTGCAGCAAATGTCAGGGAAACCTGGCTTCTAAGGTCTCGTATGCTCTTCATTCAAAAAAAGGTGAAGTGAGCCGTGATATTAGCATTGAGTATTTACCATATCCATGTGGAAAATGAGCTCACTCTTCTCTGATAGTGTCCAACTGCACTAATACTGCATAGAGTAAATATTTGTTTATTTGTGTATGTGTGAGAAAGAGTTTAAATAATTGCTCAAATGCATTGCAATGAATGAGAATAATAAATAAACCCCCTTCTATACCTGTTATGGATGTTAATGTCATTTAACATTGTAATACAATATCTCTGTCTGAACTGTGCTAGATGTTCAAGGATTTTCACCCAGGACACATGAAACACCTCTCTCAAAACCACTAACTTAAGCAAGAAGAAAGCTGATAACTTATTTTAAAGTGTAAAAGAAATCAGTGTGCATTACTTGCTACTTGTTCTAAGTTATCTGCTCGTATTCCCTAGGCCTCACATATTATTTCCTTGTGTTGTTCTGTTTCAGGTGGCAAACACTGGTGGGTGGACTTCTGCTTCACATCTCCTGGAAGCTGGGCTGGGTGGAGATAAACTTGTGTTCAAGGTACTGTAGGTTTTTTGGTATCTGCCAAACACTTATTTTCTGTAGCTGGATTACAACATAGTTAAGTTACTCATGGATGTTATTAACTGGCTAAAATAGAGTTGGGAAAGGGGGTGTGGGTGTTCTGTTTCACAGAAGTAGAAGAGAATTCATATTTTAGTGAAATGGATGTTCGATGACACATACTTAAACTGACTACTAATATAAAGTGGATTCAGTTTAACTTTGGTAAGACAGCCAAAAAGCCCTTAGTGAAAACAATAAAGATATCTTATCCAACCGTCTGTCCATATCTCTTCCCTGGATTGTTTTCTAGTATTGTAAGAGAAACCTTGGTAATGTTAGTTAAGAGCATTGACACAACCTTCTGCAAAACCCTCAGGGCTGTGAAGCCTACAAATGTTATCTGCCGTTTTCTGAGAGCTGTGTCTCATAAATGGGGATCATTCACCTTTTCCTAATTGGTGTAACAATCAAACTCCAAATTAAATGGTGCTTTGCAGACGAAGATCATCTGCTTGAACTGAGTGTGACAGCACAATTCAGAAGAGTCATCATGCTGTGCTCTGGTGAGGTGGATCTATTCTGCAGTATGGAATGTAGCAGCTTTTTTACTGTGCAAAATGGTATCATTTAGAAGATGTATGCCCACAGCAATCATGGAATTTTCATCTCAGGAGATACTAAAAACTTTCCTGGGCAATGACCTGAGTAATGTGACTTGACTCTGAAGCTGGGAGAGTTTTGACTAAATGGCTGCCAGACATCCTTTCTAATGTAACTTTTTCTCAGTGATTCTGTATTAGCAAGTGACAACTGATGAACTTTCTGTTTGAGATTCAAACAGTTGGCTTGAAAAATTGAATCTCCTCACTTGGAATGAAATCCTGTGAGTACGTCAGAAAAACCAGGCCGTGTTCTGTTTTCATGTCCATGCAAGGGATTACATCACCACAGAAATATAAGTGAGGTCGTTAATGAAAATGGAATTTAGTTTCCTGTTTTATAGCTGCAATAAACTGAGGATATCGTAAAAGCTGTCAGTGACTTTGGAAGAGACATGTTTAGGGTCCAAACCTTACTTTACCGGCAGTTACTGATACATATATATACATTGTTATCAAATTTATATTGTTTATGCAGATTTTGTCTTCACAGAACAGTCTAGACGGATACAGCCACCAGTAATGTCCTTTTCTCGTTCAGCTTTTCATCACTAATGGTAACTTCTGCTTTAAATAATGAAATTAAAGAAGTTGAATCTTTTTTTCCAGCTTGGAAAAGATGCTTTTGTCTTTTCAAAACCTGGGAAGACATTAAAGAAAATATGGGACAAGAACTACTCACTGATGTTGAAGAAGTTGTTTTTGTCTAAGAAAAGTTTTGATGAAAAATTAGTTCATATTGTGATCCTGGAGACTTGAGGCCACTAGATGTCAGCACACTGTAGGGAAAGGGGTTGAAATCCCTCTTGAGCAATCTCTTCGTTAGTTTAGTTAATACAGAATACCTCTTCTAGAATAGACTGAATGAAACAACCAGAATTAATTGACATGCTTTGGCTATAATTCATCCAGCTAGTTAAGCATGAGTTTAAACTTGCCTTTCTTCACAAAGGTTAGGCACATGCTTTAATGCTTTGCAGAGGTGGATTTTAACATATATCTCCTGTATTAAAAAAAACCAAATCAAAGCCAAAGCAAAAAACCAGCCCAAAAACCCAAACACGGAAACACTCTAAACCTCCAAAGCACTACCAACCAAAAAACTCACCAGCAAACAAACAAACAAACAAACAAACATAATGTGCAGAGGTAATTTTAACGCTACCACTGGCATATGGACACTTCCATCCCCCCTTACAAAATATCTGTCTCTGAATCTATCTGTTGGTTTGCGGGGAGGGGTTTGTCTATGTGTGGGATACTTAGGGGTATCATAGCCTGGCTTCAGTCTCATCATGCTTCAAATAATAAACTGCCATCCATTTGTTTGTTTATGTCCACAAAGTCTCAATTTTTCTGTCACATGGACTGATCTCATATGCTTTCTGAGCCAGTTCAGATTATCCCAAAGTGTGTCAGCAGAATTAAATTATTACATAGACATCATCGCCCTTTGTCTGAAGTCCAGAATACTAACCTCACTATAAAGACCAAATAAAAACATATTATTTAGAGTAACCTCTCTCAGGTTTTGTGGATAACCTGCTTTGCCTCTGCTTCTCTCCAGGACATACTGTAAGGGACCCTCCATCATAGCTTCTGAACAGCAAAGGTTGACTGCCTGCAAAGCTTTTATCCAAAAGGAGTGCTCTGTGGAGCACAGAGAAACGTGCAGCATCTGCATAATACTTCCAGTGTTGCAGTCTGCTGCCCATCTTCTGCCTAACCCTTGTAGGGACATAAGTCTGATATGTTCTGATTGGCATTTCTTGTAGCGCTGCATTTCGCCCACAGCTAAGCAGCAGCTCAGAGCCTTACTTTAAGTGTTGTTTGGGAGAACCTACCCATTGCCTATTGTGGGCTTTGGATTTAGCCCTACAACAACCACAAACTCATCAGTTCTCTTCCTATTTTGCATGTACATCACTCTATTGCCAACATGAGAAGCTGCTAATTGGTTTACATACAAGACAGATTGTTGATGCTGACACGCTACATCAAACATCCGTGCATTCTTTTTCAGTCCTGAAATTCCCACTTGGCAGCGTAAATTTCTACCCTTACATCATGGAAAAAGCATCTGAAGTCCTTTTCCATTGCACTTCGCAGAACTACGTTGGAGATGAAGACATATTTGGGATTCCTACAGTTTAGTGGTGGGGAACATGAAAGAGTGATATTTTTATATTCTAAATGAAAATTTGGTTTTCATCATGTGTTCCTTTTATCTTCTCAGACCCACTTGCTTTTCTTCCCTCTCCGTTTCTTCAATTTGTTGCTGTTCCAATAGGGCAGGGGTATTTTTGTTGGTGTCTGATGAGAATTCATTGGTAATGAGGTATGACAGGATTAGATCTTGGTCTTGATGAAATTCCAGTTGAAGTCAATAACCTCAAAAGAAACAGTGTTTTTATAAAAATTTATGGTGACTACTCAAGAAAACCCAGAGCAAATATTTATGCCAGTGAAAGGATCTAAAGATTATTTTTGTGACCCTGGATTTTTGATTATCTTGGAAAATTATATATCTATAACAGAGGAAATGTGATATTTATGGTTTTTCCCTTGTCTGTGATTACATGAATCTTTGCACATGTTTTATCTTCATTCATACTGTTTTGATTTCATCGTTTAGTGATCTGTTTTCTTGTGTTCCATGAAGCATGGTGGTGTACCAGTATCTACGATTACATTTCAAGTATTACATGTTAATTGGAAGTGTAATGCAAATTAAGGAACTACAAGGTGTTTGGTTTTGTTTTGAGAACCAGCACTGCTCACTAACATTTTCTCCACTTTAATTCAAAGCTTGGGAAGAGTGAATGGGGCAGCCATGTCTTCACTCCTGGGAAACCTTTGATTTAGGCCTTTACCTGATGGCTACTCCTTTCTTCCCTTGACCAAAATCTTACATTATTCTCTCTGAAATTTACCACCTACCTGATCCCTTTTTTCCCTTAAGTAACAAGATCAAAAATACCAAAAGTGCAAGTTCCGAAGCCCCTTCTCAGAAATGAAACCTGACCCTACTGCAGTAAACATGGCTGAAAAAAAATTAATCAGATCAATCTGATGACTTCATTCCTCCATTAGTTGTCAAACTGCCTCTAGGAGTTTGGCTTAGTCAAAGGAATATCATTAGGAAATCTCAAGAGATAGGCTCCCACAGAGACAATCTGATCTTTAGGAAGAATCTCTTTGTAAATCTGGCTGAGAAACGAGTGTGTGGGTGGCCAAGTGTATTTGTACATAGTGAAAATGTGTGCTGTCTGTGCAAGTGAGCCATTTTATGCCTTCATTTGTCAGGTTTCGTTCCTTTCACAGAACATCAAGGAAATCACTTGAAATGTCTCTCCTTTAAAACCAATGGCAGTAATTTCTAAGGGAGAAAAGGAAAAAGCTAACACTATTTTGGAGGGAGAGGAGACAGGGAAAGAGTAAAACAAAGAAAATATATCTGAGTTCCTCTCTTGGATTAGACAAAATGAATAATTTCTGACTGGGACTCCTTACTAAATGGGAGGAATACTGAGCAATCAGATAGTGACTTTAATATTCACATTTGAAATTTATGTACAAATTATATATACATATGTACATATTATTACATTCCTTGCAAGCAACTGTTGCTTTCTGTATGTAAACAGAATGTGGTGAAATAATGTGATTTTAATTGTTTTCACAGATCTGAAATCCTGTCATGGCTTCCTGCATCAGTACTTTTTGTGGGCATTATTTATGCTGGCTCCAGGGCACTGTCTAGATTGGTAAGAAATTAACCAGTAGAAGTCAGTTCTTTATTACCTCTACTTTGTAAACAAAAAACATGCCCTTCATACATGGTGTTTAATGCTGTTCCTGGGTTGAGGGAGAAGGAGGGAGAAGGGGTTTAAATAATAGATCCATTGTTAATGGAGATAATGCAGTGGTCCAATCCTACTAAGCATCAAAAAACATCTCTGTGACAGTCCAAAGCACTCAGCATCTCTCCAGAGTACTCAGTGTTTTGCTGAACAGATCCTCAGTGGTCTGAATTGTACAAGTAGGGAAGAAGCTGAAGAAATCAGTAGCTGTAACTTTGCAAAAGGAGGAATGGGGTTGTGGGATCTGTGGGAAATCCTTCCAGGAAACTGCTGAAGACCAGTTCAGTGAGAAGCTTTTGATTCTTAGCAGGATTTGACAAAATAAATAGAAACTTGGAACGAGATTATGGGAAGGTTTAGATTACTCTGTTTTATGATTCATTTGCATCACAGTAATTTACCAAATGTTTACAGAATGTCAAGTCTGCTTCCGTGAAACTTGAATGCTTTATGCTTAAATTATATAGTCTTCCTTAAAAAAAGTAAAATAAATTGGTGGCATGAATTTTTAAAAAATAACAATGTTCTGCTGCTGTTATGCAGTCTGCAAGCTCAGATCCTGCACTAGTTCCCTTCTGCATTCTGTCAATGCATCTTAATGTAACTTCAGAGCCAGCTTGATCCTGTCACCTCCTCAGCCCCAAGGAAGATCAAAAGGGACTTTTTTTACCAGGTTTTGATTGTAGTGATTCCTTGAAAATCCAAGTAGGGAGATAGAACAGAAAGAACAGGAGGTCTCTGTCCTTGTAAGCAAGGTTGGGGGCCTTATCTTGAACACAAATAATCTTGGGAAAGCACAGGCATGCGCTCAGAAGCTCCATGCTCCCAGATTAGTTCTGTTTCAGGGTGATTGCATTTACTTCCTCTTGGTTCCTTGTCAAAGGAAGTTCCATCGGACTTCTTTGGTGTAAGGTGAGTAAAGTTCCCTAAGGAAAGTGCTGTCTGGAAGCATCAATAAAGCCTTGGCAGCAGCATCTTTTCTTCTTGCTCACCCGTGTGGTGGAGTAGTTATGAATCACATCCTCCCTGTTATTTCTTCTTACTTCCTGGTCATCCTGTAAGTTACTGTGTTTACCTCCTGTTCTTGCTCTGATCTTTTATGAGTGAACTGCATTGGAGTGGCAGATGGGTTTTGATTTGTATCCCAAATCTTTCTTAAGGTGCATCTCACATTTCTTAATGGCTTTTGTTGTACCTGAATGGGGATTTAGAGATCTAATTCTGTGGCCATTTTAAGAGGCAAGACAAAAGGACAAGTAGTCTCAGGCCATAATTATTATGTGCTGCCTTGTAGTGGGGCTAAATTCAATCCCATGTAGAAGCTTTACTTACAATAACGTTATGTACAACAATTTTATGACACAGTGAGAAGGAAAGTGGACTCTCCCAAACTCGTAGCTGAATTGGCTCATCTCAAAAACATATTTGAATTAAGTGTGTTTATTCCTAAAGCAGAAATTATGTGATACTTTTATTATCAAATCCAAGGGGACCCACTTTCAAACACTCCTGTATACTGGCAAAGCTACAATTTAAATCTCTGTTTGTGCCTCTTCCTAGAGGTGCTGGCAATCTCCCCAGACCAAGGATTCAGGCCTGGAACCGGAGTAGGGCTGCTTCCAGTAGTAGCTCTGGACTGTGATGCATTAAAAAAAGTACGCAGAGCCATGAGGGGAGATTTGTAGGGTCTATTCACCCTGCCTGCCCAACCAGTAAACCTTTCTTTTCATAAGCATTAAGCCCACTCACAAATTTAAGAAATACTTGCATCAAAGGCAATAGACATGTGGAGAAGGTTAACTGGGCTAGGCAAACTGGAGCCGTTGCTGGCTCCAAAACACATTTGGAAGAGCCAAAAGCAGAAGGGAGGAAAGAAAAACCCAACAAATTTGCTTTCACAAAGGGAAGAATGTAAATTCTGCTGTCAGCTCTCCTTGTTTATGGGTATTTCTTGAATTTCCTATTACTGTGTCAGGATCAGAGTGCTTTTATGTTAGATACTTCTGGGTTTATGTTCTCAGTTATCCAGCAACCAGGTTGAGAACTGGTTTTCAATACCAGTGAAGCTGGGTCCAACAACTTCATGCCAGTTGTGTTTGTGTGGTTTTCATTCTTATTTTGATATAACTGTTGTGGCTATGGATCCACCCCTGTTGTCATTATGGCTTAAAATGTTTAATGAGCAATGCTTATTTGGCTTTATGGTAAAGAAAAGAAAATTACAGAAAATATATAAGGTCATATTTGAGCGATATTTGCTGCTTATATCACCTGATACTTAAAAGTTTGGACATCACAGAGAAATTAACTCATTCTCTGCTACCGTGATTTAAATACTACACACGAGTGGGGAAATAGTGCTTCCTAAACTGGCTTAATCTTCAGACTATCTTAATCAGAGGAGAGAATTGTTTCTGTTTCAGCTGTCTGGGAGACCATGATTTGGAGGAAGTATTATGAACCTCTAATTCTGGTTGGGTTTGCCTGGGGCAATGGGTGTTTGATTCATTATTGTTATCATTGGGGTTTGTTTCTTAATGATTTCATGTTGGGATGGTGTCCAGATACCTCAGTGGGTATAATTTCGACATCATTTGTGTATGAACTATTGCATTTCTATCCTAATTTTGGGCAGCTCTTCCTAGCAGTAACTGAAAGCAATCACCTAAAATCGTCTTGCCCACAGTTCTATTGCTAGGAGTCACGCTGTATTCTCAGTACCACAGCAGACAGAAATGGGACAACAAACAAGAACTGTTTACTGTCAGGGCTGAAGATCCTGGACCAGAGAGGGAAAACCAGAGGCAGAAACCTGGAGCAAATCTCACTGGGGTAGCTGTGTACAAACAAACTGACTGAGCACTCTGCAGTGGGAGACAGAGTGAGCAGGTCTGCAGCAGGGTCTGCGTTTAAAGATGTCTGTGCCATGTGGTAGTGATTGGAATGGGTTAAGTCTCTTTTAGGTGATGTGGCATGAGTTTACAGCTTCAAAAACAAAACCCCAAACCACAGACATGTGGGACAGCTGTCTCTAGGAGGAGTGCCCCTTCCTATGCATGTGACTGTTCTGGCTTGATTTGGGCATTTTTGTTCTCTCCCCATGGCAGCCAATCCCGGTGTTCCTCACTGTGCACAACGCGGCAGAAGTTATAACCTGTGGGTTCCAGAAGTTTGTGCAGAAAGAGGTAATTGATCTATTAGTCAAGGTAACAACTGTGATAGAACTGCCCCAGAACAAGGTACCTAATTTCTCTTAATACAGGCATTAGTGCCATGTACTTTTCTAGACTCACTGTAATAGCTACTCATTAATGAGACCCAGAGAGAGCTTTTTGCTGTTGACAAGTATCTATACTGATATTTCCTTTTCCCCTTTAGCTGCTGAAACACGGCAAATATATATCACGAGTCTGATCTGCATTTTTAGGACTGGCTTGGTCCTGCTTGTTTTTTCCTTTTGAAAATTAATATTCCCTCTCTCTCATGCTGCACATAAAAATCTCATTGTTTGGGCTGAGAGGAAGGAGCACTATGTCCTTAGATCTAATCAGTATAATAGATCTAGTGTATTGTATGATTACAGATAGGACACATCTCGACATAAAATGCAGGAGGAACCATGCATTTTTAAATTTGTTTTGAATGCTTGAGATTCTACCCCTATGAAAGTCAGGAGAATAATTCCTGAACCCTCTTGTAAGAGGGTTTTTTGTTGAGGTTCTTTGTGTTTGTCTCACAAACTGCATTGGGGAACCTTCTTTTTAGGCTTTTCTTGAAATGTTTATCTAACTGACTACAGAGCTGCTGTGTGAGCTAATACTGGGAAATCATTCATCACAAAGTTGTTTCCACAGTGGCCTCTGGCTTGCTGTGAAAGGCATCTTCCATTCATTATAACTGTTTTCTGTATAGAAGACAGATAAATGAGTGTTTACTTCATCTAACAAACAGAAGAGATCACTAAGGTTATGCCTAAGGGACATAGCAGTGTGTACCATGGCATGTCCCTGTGTCATTGTCCTCTGATTAGTGTCCCTGTGTCATTGTCCTGTGATTAGTGTCCCTGTCAAAGTGTTTCATATTTTTCTTCTATGTCACAAGCTTATGACTCCTCTCTTTAAAAACAAAAGCAGTACAGACAAGGATAATGCAAACACAGGCCTAACTGGAAGCTTCTTAGGAATAATTTCATATCAAAAACTTGGGAAAATGTCACGAGTTTAGATCAAGACTGATTTGAATGGGGTAGTACCTAATTAGGAAGACTCAGTATTTGAGTACATATGTTACACAGTTTTGGTATAATTCAAGTCAACTTTGAGGAGCAGGTATAAAGTTCATACCTGGTTTTGGGTTTACCTGCTGGTAAGTAATCTGAAAATATAAATCAAGGTGAAGTAGGCTAGTCCGTAATCCTGATTCTTCTTTATCAAATTAAATTTGCTAAGCAGTTCTCAAATTTTGAATATTGCTTATTGAAGTTTTCATGTGTGTAGTGCAGTAAGATCAGCTGTCATCACTTACCAGTTTTTGGAAGGAGAAAACACTACTTTACCATTTTTATAATTAAATTTTAATGTTTTAATCATACTTTCTTTTTTACAGCAGACCTCTCATCTGAAAGTCTGTAGGTAAGCTTTTAAAACTACTCAAATTCAGATTCAGACTTGTCTTGGCTCCAGCTTCTGTATTTGCTTCAGATAATGGCACACCAAAACAATGAAGAATGTAAGGCACATTCCTGTGGGCAGTGAGCCTAAATTGCAACATAGGAGTAATTATAAATGTTTAAATTTTTTTAACAATTGCTTGAATAGTTTAATATGTTTTTTCTCCTTACAAAAATGAAATGAATGAAAAAACAGTGCTCATAACAATGCTTTTGGAAAGGAGATGAAAACCGAGTTTAAAATTCCAGTAGGTAATAGTAAACAGCAAGACAAAGATAATTAGTGTGTTAGAAAGTAGCTAAAAATGCCTTTCCTTAGAAATGAAAGGTAAATGATATCCATTTCTGCTAGAATCATTCATAACGAGGTGCGGGTCAGTCTCTTCTGCCCTGTCTCAAGTGAAGGGACAAGAGGAAGTGGCCTTTAATTGCACCAGGGGAGGTTCAGATTAGATATTAGAAAAAAAAAATCATTACAAGAGTGGTTTGGCATTGGAATAAATTGCCCAGAGAGGTGGTGGAGGCACCATCTCTGGAAGTGTTAAAGAGTTGTCTGGATGTGGCACTTGGGGATATGGTTTAGGGTGACTTTGGTGGTGCTGGGCTAACGGTTGGACAGATGACCTTGAAGGTCTCTTCCAACCTTGATGATTCCATGATTCTATGATATTAAGCTGCACAACTACCAACCCTTGTTGGCCCTGGTTGTTTAGGCTTCAAAAAGGAGATAGAAAGGGACAAACAGAAGTCAACCAGTCATGCGTTAAAATTTTCATTTTATGCCCCTACATTCCCTTGAAGAATGCATATTTGCTGTCCTCCACATCCTGTAATCTTTTAGCTGTACTTAAGAATGGATAATGTTGGGTTATTATTTAGTATACTTAGAGGCATTATCTTTTTAATTTCTTCCTGTTGTTTCCATTATCTGACTTACTGTGGCCTTGTCTTCACCACTGGATTATTGTCAAGAATACAATTTTTTTTTAGAATCT
This sequence comes from Cnemophilus loriae, assembly GCA_013397755.1. Taxonomy (NCBI): domain Eukaryota; kingdom Metazoa; phylum Chordata; class Aves; order Passeriformes; family Corvidae; genus Cnemophilus; species Cnemophilus loriae. The sequence goes on along the minus strand of VZTF01000980.1, from coordinate 1,732,683 downwards.
TTATTCTGTCTTTTTCCATGCCCTTAGAGAGTAGGAAAATAAGCTGCAAAACCAAGTGTATGTTATATTAATAGTGACAATCCACAGAAATTCCACATCAGTGTATTCCATATAGCTTGAAGAAATACTGACTCAGCCACAGGTAAAGAATTTATTTAGCCTAAGTCAGTGGACTGTGAGGGAACTTGTGCTGTCCTTAAGGCATTTCTAGTGTAATACAATCACTTCCACCTTGCTCTGTGCTCTGGAGTAACAATGTCACTTGTAATGGAGTTACATCTCCTGGAATTCCTGTAACAGGCAATTCATCTTAATGAAAAGTTTTTGGTAGCCATTCATCCAGAAACTGGCAGATTTTGACTTTCTGAAAAAGCCTAGGGAAGCCAAATGGCTAGTAAAGAAAAATATTCCCTACCAAAAAAACTTGTTGTTTTTATCACTTCTGAAGTGTTTTGTGCTGCTTCTCTTGCCAAAAAATTTTGCTGTGTACAAGTTATGAAGAATGCATGATGTAAAAATTTAGTGGCAGAAATTACTTTTTAAATATGAAATAAGAAAATTAAACAAGTAAAGAGTCAGTGTAAAATTGAGTGGAATTGCCTCTATGTTGCTGAGAGTACAAATCCAGGTTGAAAGCTTTTGGTCTTGCTTTTTTTTTTCTGTTTTTCTTCACAGTGCGCTGTTCCTCCTGGCAGCAGCAGTGTGCCTTCCTTTGTGTGACACACAGGTGAGCTCTGCTTTGTAAAGCAGCTCTAGTTAGGCAACTTGTTAGCATACGAGGGATGCAGCTTTTACTTGTAAACTAGAGTAGGATTCCTGCAAGAGGATTGTAAATGTTTCCTGTTGATGTGTGGTAGTCTTGCTGGGTTTACTGTGTTTGCATCATGGTAAAACCTCTGAGCGGTGTGGACATACAGCTCTTTGGTGAAGATGATGGCTGGGGAAATCACAATTTTACTTCTTAATAGAGCTTACAGCAAATCACTTAGGTTTGAATTAATTGTGTGGACTTTCAGGAAGTCCCTGAATTAGTTTTGTATTCACTGTACACATTTTCTATAGCTACCTGAGAAAGAAAGGAGGTACCTCCAGAGAGTGCTCCGTCAAGCAAAGATGTATTCATTGGAGATTTTCTTTTAGAGGCTTAGGAAAGCTGCTTCCTTGCTTTAGATACCTCAGTTAATATCTGAAGTCAGATGAGTCTGGAACTCGTCTGGATACATCTGATGAAATGTGGCCATTGGAAGTGTTGTACCTGCACTAGCTCTCTTCATAATCCATGGTGCAGAGCAGGATATCCTAGTACATAATTCATCTCACCTGAAAGCAGACACCTAAAATATGCCAGGTGAATTCCGCTCAAAAATGTTTAGTTTTCCCTATTGATTGTGAAGAGGGCCTACTTTGCTCAGACAAATGTCCATTTGAAGCCCTCTTTCGGATACTCTGTAGTTGGAGCCTTGGCAAGAGACTGCTTAGCTGCTGCAGAGGCTCAGAAGGGAAAGGAGACAAGATAAAAGCCTTTGTGGTGGTCCTCTGATCATCCTGAACATCCCTGATTGCAAATACAAGTCTAAATAGGCTAGGGTCCATATGCTCAGACTGCTTAGATTGGCATACATATCTCAAGGAAATAGAATGATCCTTGCTGAGACAAGCTGAGAGCCTGCATAATTGGCATATGCCAAGTTTCTAAGTGTGAGAGAAAGAATTTCAGTCTTCTTAGTCTTCTTTAGTCATCTTCCCTTTCTTTGTAGCACGGCTCCCACTCACTCTACTTGCTTTTCAAAGCTAACTGCAGGGAAATTGCAATATGTTTGTTTACATGATCATGCTTGTATTTATATAGATCTTCTTTATTGCAGTTTGATCCAAACGGATATTTATGGGCTCTAATTCACTTGATCTGTGTTGGTAAGTAATCTTCTTTTAGAAAAAGAATTAGGAAGAGTAAATGTATTGGAGAAACCAGCTTTATTATGAAGTTACAGATATTTGAGACTTTATATGTAAGAAACACTTGGAAAGAATGAAGATCAGTAAATATAAGAAAGTGCATTCTTTTTATAGCTTCTATGTTGAAAACAACAACAGAACAAACTACATATTGCAGTCTGTTAACAGTGGATGAGAAAATTCACATACAATTTTAATCAGCACTACGCTTTTCTGGTTGTTTTTTGATGGTTGCCTACTGAGAGAGACTTCTTTCTGAGGGAAGAAGAAACATGAAAAAAAACAAGCAATAACTTGTACTTGAAGCTTTATTGCACACACAGATTTTATTTAAAAACTGACAAATATATACTAAAATATCATGGAATATGGTCCCAGAGGAAGGATGTTGAAATGTTGAGGTTTTTTAGGCAATCCTAATGTGTTGTTTCTTTCATGAGTGCCCAACTCTTTACCCAGAACAGAAATGGAAGCTAACAAGTAGCTAACAAGGTAGACGGGTGGGTCAAGAATGTAAAGAACCTGGAGACCCTAGAGATGAGAGAACTTTAAATAGGCAAGATGGCTCATACCCAACAGGTCTATATAGAAGATGAACATATATATGTATGATGAATATATATATCGTAGAACTTACCCCCAAAATGGAGTGGGCTGAAGAATCCATTCTGTGACACTTTTCTATATGTATTTACACACAAAACCACACACACACACAGTCTCTCCTTTGCTGTTGTTGTGAGCTAGAAGAGGTCTCGTCCTCAGAAGGCCTAGCAGAACCACAAAGCATGACTGTGCTCAGGGCTGATAACACTTTGAAAACCATTAATTTGAAGCAATAGGTTCATTTTACTCATGGTTTAGGAATCCTTTGTGCTGTGTTGCTAAACTGTAATTCAGAGGGGTTCCATGTCTGCCAGTACCATGGCCAAACAAGCTGTTGTTTGTCAGAATGATTGCACGATATGGCAATTACACATGTCATTTCAATTACAGGGGCTTACAAAGTATTTCACAAGTTGTGGAAACCTGGATCTTTAAGGTAATGTGTTTTCTTATTCTTTTATAAAGAGAGATGACTGTGATGTAGGGAGTTCTGCATGATGAGCAGGAGCTGGGCCACTCCTGGTTAATGATTAATGACTTCTCTTGCAAGATGAGACTTATTTATTGTTGGTAACAACAGCATGTGGTTATTGATAGTTATACTGCTAACTGGAACTCTGAATTAGTTTTAAACAGTGTATTATCCAAGGGTGATGACTCGGCCCTGGAAAAAGGACCCCTAATTACTGGCAGAGGTGTTAAGAGGAAATGTTAGTCTTTGTTCACGTGGAAAGCTGCATGGTTTGAATCTGTCAGTATCTCCCTTTGTGACACAGTCTCAAAAGTGTTCAGCAGCTGGTGACTTATCACAGGATGGGAATGGCTGAGTACCTTAAACACCTTGAAACCTTGCACTAATCCCATGTGCATGTTAGAACTGCAACCACACAATAGTAGTCTTGGAATCGGGTGACATTGCATTTTCACAGTGTCTATAATCCGCAGCTGTCTATATGGCTGGAGATGGATATGCTGGCACCGCATATGATGTATAACATACATGCATGGATAAGCTTATTTATTTCAAAACCATTTTCCATCTCTGGTTAAAGGGTCTAAATTTTAATCGGTCTCACTTTAAATGAAAATCCTACTGACAGCAACAACAGAAATAATGTGTGAATTCTGTGTAAATTAATATGTTGAGTAATTGATAATTAACTGATTGGAGTTGATAAAATTATTAGGAAGAGTAAATGTGTTGGAGAGACCAGCTTTATTATGAAGTTACAAATATTTGAGATAACATAATTATATTCTCTATAATATATATAGTATATATAATTGAGATAATATTTGAGATAATATAAGTATATACATCATAAATACAGGTTATGTTTATGATGCATATAATTATAATATAATGTTAGTGTTATCTAATGTTAACCTTATTATATATTATATAAATTAATATAATGTAATAATACAGCGTTACTGTATATTACTGCTTAATATACTGATCTGTTACTCCAAATGAAGTGCACTGCTAAAAAAACCACCTCTTTTTCTTTCCCTCCTTTCCCAGTGATCTGGACCAACAGTATATCAACTATGTATTCAGGTAAAATGAGTAAGTCTTTGATACACCATAGCTGGTTTTATGTGGTATATGTTTTCATTTTCAGCCGTGTCTTGTTGAAGAAACTCATAGCTACCACTACTTAAATGTATTTATTTAGCAGGACATTCACTGAAAGAACAGTGCTAAGCTGAATGGCTTAGCAGCTGAATGGCTTAGCAGCTGAATTTTTTTGGCTCTAGTTGTAGGTGGACGTGCCAGTATACACCTGAGGAGGTAATGAGGTGTTAATTATGAATTTTTAAATCACCACGTGCACAAGTGATCTATCACTTCCAGAAATAATATTTACGGAGTAACTCCCTGGCAATACCCCACTTCAGAAAATAAAACTTGTACAAAATTTCCAGAAGAGGAGGTAGTGATTACAAAAGTACTGTGTGCAAAGAACATGAGCAGTAACTGATTGTTCGGAGTGCCATTAGTGGGATTGAGTAATTCTGACTTCCAGTTGTTTTTCTGATTTGGAGATATAAGAGTGGCTTGTTATTTTGTAGCTGGTGAGAGTCTGAGTCGCTGACCAGATTGCCCTGCTTTTTTAAATCCAGTCCTTTCCTCAAAGAGCCACAAACCAGGACATTCAGTGTACATGGCTTCCACTGGGCTTTTGTGAGGCTTTATTTCAAGTAAGGCATTTAGAGACTTGATTCAATTCTCCTCCATCTGTAATCGCATCTAATATATGTTGGCCTCTTCTCTTGGGTTCATACCTAAAGTCATTTGGGAACATTATAAAGTATGAACAGTAAATTCAAAGAAATTCCTTCTGTGGTCAGAAGGAATGAAAGAGGGAGCAGAAGCTGGGAATAAGCACAACAAAAATGAAGTTGTGCTAGTCTATTTGATTAGATGAATGTATGCTCTTTTCTGACCACATGAAAGATCTTTGATAGGAATACATCAGGGACACCAGTGTAGGACAGTTTCTTCCCTTCAGTCCCATTAATCTCGTGAGCATCATCAATATGATAACACTGTGTATCTCTTTCTATCTTAGTTCAATCAAATCTCCTATTTCCATAAATAAATAATGCAGGCCTCTGCTTTTGCCTTTATGATTCACCAGGGTCGCATTTATGGACAATATCTGAATATCAGTTTGCTTAAAGTAGGCTCTTGTTTAAGTCAGTTGTTGTTTTCCATCTACTATGAAATGCAAAGCAAATCAATTTTACACAAAGAAGGTAGGTGTGTTTATTGAAACTTTGGAAGAATTAGTAATGGAATTTGCAAATATGCTGCCACATGCAGAAGTAACCTAGGAAGTCTGGAATGAGATGTAGCTACTTTTCTGTGTTGAAGGGAAATCATGAACCAAGCAGTAAAATCAATTGATTTTTTGTTTGGCAGCTGCCTGACTGACTCAGTTTTCATTTTGGTTGAAAATTGCATCTAGGCCTGAACGTTTAAATTCAGATTTTGGGCAAAGGTCTTAATTTTTCAGCTTGGATTGAAAAGTCAGGGCTAGGTTGCTTCTCTGTTAGCTCCTCATCTTGGTCCTTTGAAGTCTGTGAACTTGTGTCCAGCAGAGAGCAGGAGTCTCACATTACATGGAAAGTACGATAATTTATTTGGAACCTTTTGAAAGGGAGAAACTTCTTGCTAAGGAACTGTGAGGTGCAGTGGGATATGTATCTTAAAACTGTTCTTTTTACAGAAAACAAACTAACAAACAATCCAGCAATGGATTTGTGCAAATTGGAAGATGGCTATTTTCAGCGTCTGTTTAAGAGCAAAAATTTGTTATCAGTGCTTCCACAGTTTTTCCACAAGGAAAGGCTGAAAGGTCAGCATAGTTTACGAGATGATGGTGCAAAGCAACTTGCTGGAAAATGGATGGCTTAAAGGAGGTAGCAAACTGGATGCTTATTTTTTTGGCTTGGGTCTCTGTATATCTATGTGTCTATGTATCCGTATGTGTATGTATTTCTATGTGTTAGAGAAGCTCACAGTCCATAGCATTTGGATCTCATATTGCCTAGGGAAAACAAGCAGTACCATGGACAATGGGATAAGTGACATCTGAATTATTTTAGAATTTCGTTTTGTTCAAAATATCTAATAATGCTTGAAAGGGTGTAGAATTTTGCAGAAGTTCTCTCCTCGTCTGCAACCTCCATGACGTGTCACCTCCAGTGTCTAATGGGGCTAAAATCCTTCTGCTGCAGGAGGCACTGGCAGGGTTTGTCTCTGTGTGAGACCTCTGCACATGTAGTTATCTCAGAGATCACTGCTGCTCCCCAAATCTGGATGAAGCTGTTCAGCATGTTCAAAAGCTGTGTGGAGCTGTGTACACACAGCTTTACTGCACAAACTTAATTTCTGTAGAAAACAATCAAAACTACTTTTAAATATCACTGACTAAAGGAATGTTCTCTGAATGAGCACCAACTCCTCACAGGCAGCTCTGGGTCAGAATTACTGTAGACGTGGATTATCTCTGTCAGAGAGTGCACAGCACTAAACTTTGTGATTTAGAAGGTGTTAAGGTATATGCTGCTTCCTCTTCTCAGACCTTCTCGAGGACTGGCCATGAGGGGATCCCTCTTCCACCTCCAGGACAGGACAGTTTGATGTGTACTGGAGGCCTTGTCTATACAAGCATGATTATATGATTCTATGATTTATGAAGGAACTTGCTAGTGTGGTGTCAGTGCAACTTTCTCCTCTTAACACTATTATCAATAGGTCTTTAAAAGCTCTTAGTTCTAACCTAGATCAGACAGCTGACATGCTGCTGTGTGGGCACAGCCAGATAGTGTTTAGAATCATCCAGTCTTTAGATTGGAGAAGATCCTTGAGGTCGTTGAGTGCATTAACCAAGCACTACCAAGCCCACCACTGAACCTTGCCCCTAAGCACCACGTCTCATAAATACCTCTAGGGATGGTGGCTCAGATGCTCTCCAGGGCAACCTATTCCAATGCTTGATAAGCCTTTCAGTGAAGAAAATTTTCCTAATACATACGAAAAATACATAGGATTATTGTAATAGAGGATGTTCAAAGTGTTTCTCAGTTCAGTATGAAAGCACAGTTGTACTCTACTGAGTGCAGAGACTGCCTGCATAGAGCAGATTAAAAGATCTGCCACAAATTACTGGATGTTAGAATCTACCAATATGTAAGAGTAAAAATAAATATATATATATAAAAGAGAAGGCTCTGTTGGGTGCTTCCAGAAGTGCAACTGAAATGAGCAGTCTCCCAGCATATGCTGTCCTTACACGCCATGCACTGTTTCTTGTTTTAAAATCTGGAACAGTCTGGGGGAAAAGAATATCCTAAGTAAATGTACATGAATGGGAACTTTCCAGAATCAAACAGATCTGAAGAAATATTTGCTGATGTTGAAAGTGTGGCGTTCTTCTCACTTCATCACTTCCAACATGATTATTCAATGGCTTTTAAAAAGAGAGCCAGGCCAGGAACAAGTGTAGGAGGGAAAGCAGAGCTGTGCTATGCAGAGAAGGGAGGGATGATGTTGCTTCTCAGTGCCCAGCCCCATCCTGTTCATCCCTCTCCCTTGTGTTTAAGCATCTAGGGCAGGGGCAGGGAGGAAGAGAAGAGAGTCAATGTACTTCCAAGATCCTGCCTCTAATCCTCCAATCCTCTTGATCCCACCCCCTTTTTTAAACTGCAGTATTGTATTTATCTGTACTCTGACTTCTGCATTAGTGTTCTACTTCTTAGTGTTTTTTTTCTGGTAATCTTACATTTTCTTTCATTCCTTTCTGTTCCCCCACTTTTTATCAAAGAGGGAGCCAGATTTCTCCCCCCTAGCTGGACAGGGGTAGCATGAGGGGAGGGGTAGTGATGCCTGTCTTGCATGTTGAGAGAGACATAAAAGTGTCTTAGAAGCAGGTTGTAGCTCAGCTTGGACTTTCTCCTATGCTGACGCAGGTAGAGATATTTTACTTCTTGTGGAGAACCTGCAAGAAAGTTTCAGTACATCTCAATATCTGTCACTGTCTGATATTTGTTCACAAAGGCGTGCCCAGATGGCCTAGCAGCCATTGGTGAGGAGGAAACAGATACAGGAGAATTTCAAATAGTGCATAAATGACACTGACTAAGGTATGAGGTAAAGGCTCTACTCTATGCAGCAAAACTACATCTGGCTTCTGGAAGAGCTGCTAACCTGTCACTTTTGTGAATTAAAAATGCTGCAGTAGATTTTCTGCAATAGGGTAGGGCAGCTTTGCAAGCATAAATTGCTGTTCTTGCTGACAAAACCTCTTTTTAGCCAGAAAGGAAACCACCGGTGACCCAGCCCTCAGTATTGAGTACAGGGGAAAAAAGAGAGGAGCAGAGAAATCTGGCACAGGGAATTTGTTTTTGCTGCAGCCTCATATCCAGGCTGTCCTGCTAGAAACATCTGAATCCCTAATCTGGTTTTACAACATCATCATGTCTTTTTTACTGATGCTTCATTCAGAGCAGAGCTGCAGAGCAGCTGTAATGCCATCTAATCCATTTGCCTTAACCTGCCCTGCACTTCGCAATTAAGGTTTTGTTTTCTCCTTGTGTTTTCTTTGGAACAAAACCTGAGGTGTCTGTTAGGGTTATCAATTCCTCTTGGTAGCAGAAAGAAGTTTCTCTCTGACTATTTCCCTATCTCAGTGGGTTTTTGTTTAAAATATAATAATTCAAAAAGCAAGTGGAGAAACATGATTTAGTCCTACTTCTCATCACTGTTGATACAGTTTCACTTGCCCTGTCAGCCTCCTGTTTTCTCTGTTATTCAGTCAAAAGCAGTAGACGTCTGCTTCCTTTTTTCTCTTTACCAGGAAACTGAGGAACTGGGCCTGTTTATTGTGAATTACTCTTGGCATCCCTTTACAGGGAGAGCATCCATGTGTGGGGAGGTGGGATGGGGGAAATTACCTACTGTAGCTGATCTACTTTTCCTTGTTTAATACCTTTGTGGCAATAACATCTTTTAAAAACATATATAAATATTGAGAGTGTGAACATACTGTACTATCTGATGCCTTTCAAAGATTTATAAAATGTGAAGCCTAAAATACCTGCCTGTCTGTCCCTCATAAACCCTTTCCTCCTTCAGTCTATTGTGTTCCACAGCTGATTTCAGTGACAAGCTTCCCTCCAGGGCTTCCTTGGTCGTGGGATTTCCATGCTCTTTGCAGTTCCTTTTGCTGGCAGTGACTCTGTGAATGACTCTGGGGTTCACCAAAGCTTGCCAAGGGCAGGTCACCAAGCATGGAACCTTGGTCATGTACAGAGCTGGGACCAGCTGTGAGTGAACAGGTTTGGAAACAGTAGCTGTGTTAACACTGGAAAAGGGAGTTGGCCTGGAATGCTTGAGCATTCATAACATTAATGAATGTCTTTTTACCTCTGTAAGTGCAGTGCTTGCTGCTTACCAAGAAGGAAACTCTCCAGATACTATTTTCTTCTTCTCCTACTTGTCCTTAGTGTTTATCATGGATGTATGTTGTTGGTAACTGGAAGGAGCTGTAGCTCTACAGACGTGCATGCTTATCCTATCTCCCAGCACCCTAGAATGTTTCTGTAGCCTTCTAAACTTAGAAACAATTTGGAATGAAAAATTTGCAAAAAAAAAGAAGAGAAATTTACAAGAAGAATCAGTAACACTTAAAAAAGGCTCTGTACAGCCTATACTGTAATTTCAAAAGGATGAGGTCTTTGTAAGACCTCAGAAAACTTAAGTGATAATCCTTCAGATAAAGAACTGGTCACAGCTGGTTTTCTTGTTCACTTATATCTTTCTGAAAAGTGTGAATCAGTTGGGCTGGTACTTGGTTTTATTTTAGTGTATTCTAAAACTTGTCTAAATGCAATATTTGACATAATATGGAACAACAACCATACATTGCAACTTTGGTGGTTTAAAAATGGGACAGCAGGAAAAGCTTCTTTGCTAGGAGGGTAGAGTGGCCCTGGGACAAGTTACCCAGAGAGATGTGGAATCTCTGTGCTGGTAGGGTTTTGAGACAGGCCTTTTTGAGACAGAACCAGAGGGCATGATCAAATATTCATGATAGTCCTGCTTCAGGTCAGAAATTTCATTAGGTGACCCCAGACATTCCTTCCCAATCAACTTTTCTTTTAATTGATACTTGTGTCTCAGTTATTCTAGTTAACTGGAATAAGTTTCACCACGAAAAAACAAACACGAAACTGACAATTTATAGTCTTCAGCCTATGTCATAAATTCTGTAGTATTCGATTAATTTTTTTTTTTTTTTTTTTTTTAGTGTGGTGCTGTTGGCCTCTGCATCCCATCCAGCAGGTAAAGTGAACCTAGTTGTTCCTTTTTTCGGTTTCCATGTTGTTTTTGCTTTCTTATGCATGTTTTTAGAGACCAAACCCTTAGGATTTTTAGCCCTGAATATGACCAATAATATGTTTTCATGTAGGAAGAGAAGGGTATATAACTTGGTGTAAGTTGCATGGTATTTCCCAATACCCTTCTTAGCTGCTCTTTGCAAACAAGCAGCACGGGACAGACAACAAAGAACAGTTTTTGAGGTGGTGCATGGTAAAGAACAAGGATTCCCTAAGTCAACATGTCCTCTTCAGAGCAATGTCCCAGCAGTCCACACAGAACTGAGTTTCCTTCTCTGCACTGTCCTCAGTGACATGCAGCGATTTTGTTTTTTCGCTTTCATGACACAGATCCCATTGCTTGGGCCCACGGCAGGATTTGAATTAGCAGCAGAAGTGGTAGAAATGGAGAAATTTAATACTTCATGGTGGCTAATATTCCTACAATACTGATGTTTTCATAGTTAGAAGGGTAAAGATCATCATCTGTTGCTTTCATTAGACATTTGTTCAGCCAGAATAACAAAGAAGAAAGCATTTAAAGAAACGTAAATTCCCCCTTTTGCCTGGTGATGCAGATTGTGCATGTAAGAAACCCCCACCAGGATAGACATACATGTTAAGCAAAACAGTCCTGCATTTCAAAAAGTGAAAGATGGAGCTTCATGCAAATCTGTAGAGCCTGAAGGCCAGAGAACTCCTGGAATCGCTACCAAGAGCAACCAAGGCCCAGGTTCCTGGAAATGCAAGTACTCAAGAGCTCTGCTTGGACTTAGGAGAACTTATTTAAACCTTTCAACACGCTCTGTGTTACAGAGTTCAAATGCCAGAGGGGGAAGCAGCCACCATATGTCTGTGTTTCCTGTTGTTTCAGTAGGAACTATCACATGCTGTGTAATGAAAGAAGTGGATATGATACATGTCTGTCCACTGGCAACTGTTGCTTAAGCAGGACCTTCTGAATACTAGCAAAAATTACTCTTAGATATCCCTTTTCCCTTTTTCAACCAAAAGCAGGAACTGGCTAGAAGCAAGGTCAGAGAGAAATCATTAAACACACCAGAAATGTGGAAAACATCATAAATGAAAAGTCAGCCAGCTGTAAAGGCTCAAAGGAATGTTAAACTAGTAATGTTCATGTAATTGCTGTTGCATTGCTTGTAATAGTGTAATAGTTTTCCCACCAAGTACTGAGTGTATTACTTTGTCCCTCAGGTGATCTCTTCAGTGCCTTGGATTTTCCATTCCTGTACTTCTACAGGTTTCATAGTAGCTGCTGTGCCAGGTAACCTCCCTATAATAGGTCATGTAAACGTTTTCATAATAAGAGATCCCATTGACTTCCAGCCTGTGCTCTCAGTTAAAAATTTTGGAGCATGTAAAGGCTTACTTATACTAGTTTCTGCTGCCATAAGCCAGTAGAATTGCAGAAGATATATCTTTCCATGTCTGTGGATATGCACTTGACAGCCTGAGATTCAAATGTGCTGAAAGTATATGTGTTTCCTTGAGCGAGTGCATTCTGATCCTGAGAGTTCCCAGTCACCAGTAAAATAATGTTTACCCAATGTAGCAAAGCTTTGATACATAGCATCTCTCAAATGCTTCTGAAGTCAGATTAGCCCAAACTTGCTACTTGCAGCAATTACTAAGTATAAGTCTTCAGCAGTATATGGGTGTACATGGATTTATTTGCTGTACATCTTGTTATTTGGCAGAATGCTGGTTTAGGTAAAAAGGAAAAGCTTTAACAAGCATTCCATTATTTTCAGTAGCAAAAGTTCACTGCATATTCGCATGATTCTCACAGGACAACATAAATATGTTTCCCATAGATCCTAATTTAAAAAGAAAAATTCCTGTCTTTCCCCCTCCCGGTATTTTACCAAATTAAAGTATTTTTTTAACAGGAGGAAAAAGATATTTTCATGCTAACTAATGGCAAAAATACTTCCTGATAGGGATTTTCTGACTTGTATCTGGATTTTCCGTTGAGAGGGGATATTGAGAATGACTGTTAAATTATTTCCAATGTACATAGGTTTTTGTTATGTTTTTCCAAGTGTGGTCTATCCACACTAGAAGTAACTTGCAATTAGGTATTCTGTAGGTAGGTGAAATCTATTTTTCTTGAAGGTGAGGTCTAATTGCAAGCCCTAATGGATATATGTCTAGTCCAGATATTCTTCTCGTTTACTTCATTAGAACTTTACCACGGTGGTAGCCTCCCACTTCTGTTTCCATTGGCCCACCTTCAGTACATGTGTAGTAGATAGCGCTGTACACTACAGGAAGGGGAAAGGAATGGTTAGATGGAGAAATAAACATCTCAGTTGCTCTCCTACATTTTATAATCTAGTGTCTTTGTAGACATATGGGATTTGGAGGAGAACCTATACAAGGGCAAGGTAAGGGCAATTCACACAGCTAAATCTATTGCCTCTGCAGAATGTCTGAAGCATCAGCAGTAATGGGCAAAATGCCCAATTTATTTAATGAAGAAAATTGGTGTTAATTGTGGCATCAGTGTTCTAGGTATTATAATTCACTGTTTCACTTTTTTATCTCTTGAGTTACACTAAACATCTTCAAATCTCTCTGACTGAAAGCCCTTCACAGCAGGGCAGAAGAACGGGAATAAACTTAAGCTACTGGGCTCTTAAAAGTATGGGCAATGTTGGTTCATTGAACTCACTCATTTCTCAGAGTGGAATGCTCTACTGCTCAGCACTTCATCCTCTGCAACAAGTTGCTGAGTTTAGGCCTATCTTTTGTCATCAAAGCAGCATCTGCTTCCTTGGCTTCAGACTTCACACACATCCCAAAGGATCTTGTGTTATGGGTCAGTGCAAAAGTTCCTAATACCTTCTACTCCTGGGAAGTTATCTTACCCTACTCTTTGGTGCCTGTACGGACATGCAGCTGAGATGGAACTTGGCCACTTGTATTGAGCAGGGAACAGCACTTGGCTGATATACTGGAGCCTAGCACAGAACTTCTGACCTGAGGAGCCACTGTTTTCCACCCTTTCTGCTGTTGTAGAGAGAGGACCAACTGCATGGCATCACTATCCAGAACAGCATACCCTCTGTGAATATCAAGGCACTTTTTACTTCACCACCTGTATGCTGTGTTGATCCCATCTCCTTTCCTATGCAGTTTCCCACAGTACTTTATAATCTCTTATGCATCACAGTAATTGGTGCCTTACATATTTTGAAGTCCTTTTCTGTTCCCTGCTTGCTGGTTTATGCTGTTCCACTGGTTCACAATCAGGGGGTTGTACGAATGTCACAAGTGAAACAAAATCCAGAGCCAGACCTCATAAACTCCATAAAGTCTGGTTAGATGTGGAACAGAATTTCCTTAAGAGTAGTCTTGGCTACAGGGGTGCTGGGGTCTGCTGTCCTATATGACTTGGGAATCAAAATTCACTTAATTGTCAGCAGAAAACTTTGGAGTATCCTGTTCCCAGCACTACTGACTCATCTATTTGTTATACAGTAGAGATGTATTTGACTTCCTAATAGGAATTTAGGCTTCATGAAGTTTAAACAGCTTGAAAGCTTCAGGCAGAAACTTTCCAGTGGTTATTTTTTCAGTTCAAGGCTCTGTGGAGGTTGAAGCGAGTTAGTTGCCAAATACATGTGGTTCCTGCTGAAATTAACATTGCTGTTATTCAGAGCCATTTCAATGCCTGAAGTTAATATTTCACCTCATGTTTCCAATAATCTCTACTTTTCTGATTATGCAACTGCCTTAGAGACCAGCCATAAGAGCGTCAGACTTACTTTACTCAGATTCTAGTCACTGACTGAACAAAACCCAAGATGTACTGGACATAATATAAGCTTCTTGTCCACCAGCTTTCTTTCTCCAAATGGGATTAACACTGCAGTTCTTCATTAGGAAAACCAAGATGCCTGTAAGAGGTTGTTTAGTTGAAATTAAGAGATTTTATTAACAAGTTTTCCCCATCCCTTGCAGTGGACTGTTGGGATTCTTTCTGATGTTGCACACAGTGAAGCTAAAAGGCAGCACAACCTCAGGGCAATATGCAGCTTGGAGTTTCCTTGCAAAGGTAAGAAAAAGAGCCTTACAGGAACATAGTGGATCTGTGCGTCTCCCAGGAGAACAGAGGAATTTCTGCATCTCTCTAGTTTCTCTTGCTATTCCTCCTTGATGCTTTCCAGGTCCTGTCTGTGCAACCTGCACATAGGGCTGAGGCAACAAATATCAGGTGTGTAATATCTCAGGGTCATTATCTGAGATGAAATACTGTATATAGACTGAGTCTAATGGAACTGGGATGATTATTGCAACTAAGGATTTGGACTACTGACTCCCAGTAACACAAACCTATACTTTCCAAAGGTGTTTTGGAGAATACTCCTTCTGATAGTGTGTGCACCAGCCATTGTTTGCAGTGTGTCTTTCCTGAGCCAAGTGTTACAACTAATTCCCTGAAGTTCAAAACTAGAACTCTCACTGTTTTTGTTGCAGGAGAGAGCTGAGGATGTCATTTGCCTTGACATTAACAGGGCTTTTGACAGTGTCTCCCACAATATTATTATATTGATATTAGACTATTACAGTCTGTATGGGCAGGCAACTAGATGGGTAAAAAATGGTTGGAGAATGAGGTTCAGAAGGTAGAGGTTAATGATTTCTACACTAACTGGAGCCTTGTGACAAGTGGAGTGGCACAGGGAACTGTCTTGGGTCCCTTCCTGTTTAACATCTTTATTGAAGAATGAGAAGTAAGAGAGTGCACTCACATTTCCAAGGGACACCAAATTGGGAGGACCTGTCAATAACACTGGAGGATAGGGTTGCCTTCCAGAGGAACTTTGGACAGGCTGGAGGAATGGGCCAACAGAAATCTTGGAAAATTCATCAAGGGCAGATGTGAAGCCCTGCATGTGGGAAGGAAGAGTCAGTGGCAGTAACTGAGGACTGCGCAGCTGCGAAGTAACTCTGTGGAAAAGGACCTGGGATTTTGGTAGACAGCAAGCTGGACATGATGCAACAGTGTGCCCTGGCAGCTAAAAAACCTCAAAGTATCCTGGGCTGTACTTACAATAGGATAGACAGTAAATTCATAGAAGTGACCATGACCATCTCTTCAGCACTTGTTAGTCAACATCTGGAATAGGGAGCCTTGTTTTATGCACCTCAAAACAGGGAAGATATTGATAAGCTGGAGTGAGTTTGGCAGAGGGTTGCCAAGAAAGTCAGGGGCGTGGATCACTTGCCTTTTGGAGAGCAGCTGCTGGACCAGGGACATCTTTGGGAGCACCTAACAAACAGCAGCCACCCAGTAGCTATGGAGAAATCATCCAGAAGACAGATCCAGGCTATTCATAGTGCTGTGTAGGGGTGTGTGTAAGATAAACAGAGAGGTTCAGATTAGGCACATTGAAAATTTTTTTCACCCCAAGGACAAGTCAGGCAAGGGCAGAGGTTGCTCAGGAAGGCTGTGCTGTTTCCGTCTTTGAAGGTTTACAAGACCCAACTGGATAAAGCCCTAAGCAATCCAGTCTGACCTCCTGAGGTCCATTCCTACTGGAATTATCGTATGATCTGTGGATCTAGGGTTTGGCTGTACTTGATTTAAGCTATTAACAACCCATTTTTTAAATTACTGGTGGTGAATGCAGTCAAAAGAGCTTGTCAGACTCCTTTTCCCTGGTTAGATTTTACTTAGTTTTGTCATTTTCAGCTAGGTCATCTGGAAACCACAACCTTCCGATGTGGTTTGTGATCTCACCTTTCCTACTACAGTGAATGAAGCTGTTACATTATCAAAAAAAAAAGAAAACAAAAAAACCACCAAACCAAAAACATAGTCTTGCATAATATGCTTCTTTAGAGACTGTAGTCAAATGAGTCTGTTTTTTCTGGGAATAACAAGAATGGAGTGATATGGCTTTGTGTGTGCTTTGCAAGCTCTTCCCCACTGTACAAGTCACATGGAGTTTCGCACTAGTTTGAATTTCTTCCAAACATTCTGACTGTGCAGATTTTAGTACCTTAGCTTTCTTCTTGCTCCTTGGTAGCAAGTAAAGTAATCTAAAACTTGCTCTTGAGTCTTTTTTTGTTTGTTTGGCTCGTTTTTGTTTAACATTCTGGGTTGGAGATTGGAATAGCTGGCTCTGCTAGTAGGTGTTGTGAACGAGGGTAGATGGTTCTACATGTGGTATTTATGACCTACTGGAAAAAAATGCAGGCAAAGATGTGTTGTGAAATATATTTTAAGCAGATTTGGGTGCGTCCCAGCTCAAGTGGATCAGAGCCACAAAGTCTGGACTGGATCAAAGTTTTCCCAAAGTTCAAGGGTTTCTAAATTTGTGGGGGTTTGGCCATCTCTAGACATAAGTGATACAAAGTTGGTTCTAGCCAGTGTTGTCAATGAAATTATGCGCCTTCATAGCAACTAAAAACTTGTCCCTGTGTCACTGTGAGAATTGAATCTGTTCTTCAGCCTTAAGAGTGCATGCTTTTTAATGTACATAGTTTAATTATCTTGCTTGGAAGGTTTGTGTAACAGAACAATTAGTCCTTTTCATGTTGTAGCTTCTAACACAGTGCTCAAATTATATGTCTTCTCTTGAGTTTGAAGAGGGCAATAATAATGAAGACATGAGATCTCTCTGTAGAACTAATAATTTTATCAACGCTAGCAGTTTCCCTAATGTCATCCACGAGTGTTTTAAAGCTTGCTATGCGACTTATTTTAGGGTTCTACCACACCCATCTAAGGATGCATGAGGAGCATGGAGGAACTACTGCTCCAAGTGCTGAAATGCAGCTGATTTGGGGTTAGAAGTCAGCGGATGCTTGAAAAGTTTGGAAGGATCGTACATCAGTTTTAGAACAGGGATTAAAAGAGACTGCAGAGACAGACACGGACAGGCAGAAAGCAAGAGCTGAACTGCAGCTTGCCTGAAGGGCAGGGGCTGGTCTACCAGCTCCCAAAAAACTCTCCCAGGGTACCTTGTATCTACAAGGAACTGTAAATTTATGTACTATGTGGTTAAGATTTGAGTCCCATCTGTCTGATCATTAATACTACTTCCTGCAGGTGTTCGAAAGTGTTAAAAGTACGTACTGATCCAGCTAAGCATTGCCCAGGTATGAGGGCTGTGTCAGTCACATCTTAAATCATCGTAAGTGCAGAAAAGCAGCATTTAACTAGAACTGTAAAAATTTGTTTAAGTGCCTGCCTCCCTTTAAAAAAAAAAAAAAAAAAAAAGGAAGGAAGTTAATGGGGATAAAGAATAAAGAAAGAAAGTATTTATATCTGGACTTGCAGAATGGGATCCAATGGAAAAAAAAAAAAAAACACCTCTGGTCACAACAACAGCTTTGCGTTCCCACATGAGCATTTTTCTTGGATTGAGTAGTGCCCTAGATCATCCTCTTAATCTCTCAGACTGACTGGAGTTTTCACCAGCAGTTGGAAAGGAGCAGTGTTTGAGGCCAGAATATGTTTATCTTGCAGATGAGCCAAGAAAGGAGAGTGCTGTAGTCCTCAGACAGCAGCACAGGCCTCTAGGGAGGTGCAGAGAATCGGAAAATCTGTTTTCCATTTGGATGCTTTGTACCTATGTGACTGATGAGCTGGGGCTGAGATCGTTGTCATAGCTTCATTTCCAATAAACTAACCACGAGATCTGATTGGCTCTGCTCTGCACATCCAAGGACACATTCTTCATGAAGCCCACATATCTGGCCTCTCTGCCCTCTAATTTTTCATTCACTTAAATACTGGAGCTGGGTCGTAACTTGTTATTATGATCTTTACTTTGGCTGCAGCAATTTAATCAATGCATGAGGTCTTTAAATTCTTCCCTTTCTTGTAATGATTTCTGATGGCTTTCATGTTAGAGCATTGCTTTCTGCGGAGACAGATGAAGCACAGGTTTCATCTGTGTATATAGCCCTGTGTGACAATTATAGTGACAAATGCTCTCTGCACTTTTTCTGTGAAAGCAAATTGTGTGTGTGTTAGTCATATCTGTATAAATTCCTGAGAAATGCCAAAAAAAATCAGTGAAGTGATCTGTATAACAAAAAAAAAAAGTTTTTAAGAAGTCCAAGAAATATGAAATGCTTTGTCATAGCCTTGCACAGATTTAATCCCCAGAAGAGCAAGGATTTGAAGCTGTACTGAGATTTCTTGTTTTAATTTGAAAGCTGTGCTAGTATCATGGGTCATGTACTGGAAAAAAAAGTCTGGAGATGCTCATATATACAGACAGAAGCATCTGGTGAGAATGTTAATGAGCTCTAACAGTGCTGTCAGTGAGTTTGTTTTGATTAAGGTTGCCAATCTATATCTGGTGGTGAAGCCTGTTAGGGTCTCTAAAAGTTAAGCAGCAGAAATAATATAAATCATGAATAGAATGGAAAAATTCAGCAAGATACTGGTTACTTATGAATTCATATTCCCATATTGTGTTTAGTGTTGTCCTAATAAACTTGTAGTAGGGAATTCAGCTTCTTTCCAATAGGAATCGGTTGAGGCAGCTTGTTATAAATAGGAAGAACAAATGGGAATGTCGGTGGATTTTGAATTCTCTTTTTCTTCCTCCCTTACCTGAAAAAAGGAAATTGAATAACCGAAATCAAATTGCATTGAGGTTTACATTGATTTTCCTATGCATGGATTGGAAGAAAATATAGAATAATCAGATCAGGAGTATGCAACTATTTTGTATATAACCATCCCAGGCACTATTATGTAATCTGTAGTTTATCTGAACAGTGTTGGAGGCTCCCTAGTACATAAAAGCATCCTCTGGCAGCTGCTTTGGTTCCTTGTTTGTTAACTTTAGATGTGTTTGCCCCAGGTCATCCTGTGTTTAATGCTGGCTGCCAGACATTGCGAAAGCAGCTTTGCAGGAGTGTCTGAAAGCATCTCTTATCTGTAGGTTCTGTGTACTAACTGTAGCCCACTGTAATTATACCCCAGCAGGTTTAGTCTTCCCCCAAAATATATAATGGCTGTTCAGAATCCCCCCTGCTATTCAGAATGACTCCTGTAGTCTTGGATTTTATATTTTGTGTCTGTGTTTTTGCTTCTTTGCTCCCTATGGTGTCTTGAAGAGAATGGAGAGACTAGATCCCTCTTCATGTCAGTGCAAAAATAATTGATGATATCCATCTTAATGGTTGGAAAAGTACTGATGTTTTTATTAAATCAGAAATTCTCTTTTTTCTGCTTCTCGTAAAATGGAGAGGCCACAACTGCAGGTCTTCTGGGGCTCCTAGCCTGGTTATGCTCACTGCACCTCTCTTTAAAAATAGCAGTTCACATGAGGATTTTATCTGCTGTAATTCCAGGGGCAAACCAACCAAAAAGAAATAAAATGAATCCATGCTTTTCCACATTGTTGCAGTCTTGAAGCCTCTGCCGAAACGTGCTTCAATTTGTGTACCTCTTAATTCCTCTCTCACTGCTGCTTAGCAGGCAAGTGCTAGAAAATATTCTGCTGGGGGCTGTTTACTTGCAGGAAATCTATAAAAGTGTCCTGCCACGGGTACCTTCTGAAGTGAAAGTCTCTCCCTTGTTCTTCTCTGCCCTAATGAAACAGGATTCTGGAATTAAAATGTCTGTTTAGAAATTTTATATGTATATCATAACTAGAACAAGAATGTGTTTGGTTTTCTGGCACTTGCCCACTTGGTTATGTTGTAGACTGAAGTAGTGTCTTCTTTGCATGCTGTCAGGCTCAGGCAAAAGTGACAGTGAGATTCCTGGCTGAAAATCACATTGCTTTCTTGGCTTGGACCTCATAGAGCTTTTGGCAAAAATGTCATAAACTCCCACTGAAGTTCCATAAACACAGTGCGTTTCATTCGGCAAAGATCCTGCGCTGTGTGCAAGACTATCTCAAGATCTCCGCTCACTCAACCTGGAAAAGCCATGCAGCTGCAAGCCCTGGGAGAGAGGGAGAATTGTGTGCTAGACCCATCCGGACTTTACTGGTTGGAGCTCTTTGTGGCACCAGTGTGGTTAGAAGTGCATCTCTAATCTGAGAGAGGGAGGTTCTGTGACCCTGAAGTTTTCAAGGATTCCGAGAAGGTGTTCATAAAAGTAGAATTGAACTTGTTCCATCTACACACCTTGTGCACTGCCGTGCATGTTGATGTCCACACATATGGATAAAGATAATTTAAAATGGTAAAAATCCTTATTGCTTTATGATTGGTCCTCACTGTATGAATTACGTACATTTATTCTTGTTACACATAGTTGATTCCTGTGAGTCACCATGGGGACTATGCAAATACCTTGGAAAAGAAAATGTGTTTCTCAGCTGAGCTTCAAGCAGAGAAGGCAATCAGTGTGAACTTCACTGCATTGTAAGAGTCTATAAAAAAGACCAGTTGCTGAAACCTTAAAAATACCGGTTTTTGGGTAGTTTCTATGGAGACAGCTTCATAGTTATGTTGTAGCAGCCAACACTAATTACACCATATAATTGCTGGGGAGACATCAGTCTCCATAACAACTTCATCGTGTGCTATATGGCCACTAAGCTAAGTGACACAGGCTCCCTGGGGCATTGTTGCAATTTAAGGAAGCTGTCTTGCAAGAACAGCTGAGACTTGTTGGAGATTTTGAATCTCCAGGTAATGGAAAATTTTGAAATTGTGAGGGTGGTGTAAATGGCTGCAATTGTGTATCCACTGAAAAAGCCAGCTACACAGCTTTTGGGCATGACATGGTCACACAAATAAGTACATAAAGTTATCTGTTGCAACTTGGGGGTGGTATCGCAGCACAATTTTCAGCTGTGCTTAATATAATAAATCCAGTCTCAGCAGACATTAACTCTGAGCCCTAAGAGATGCTCTGAATAGTTTGTTTCCTTTTATCCATTATGATATCCATTTGAAGTGTACGTTTGGTATTGGCATGTTCTTTAATGAAAAGCTAAAGGCAGAACCATAAGCTTAGAGTATGTCTTTGGAAGATACTTTTTTATCCCTACCCTTGACAAACCATCTTTATATGCCTGACAGTAGAAAATGACAATTCAAAAGTAAATTTTTTCGAATCAAACAGAATTTTTAATTGCAGAGAACGCAGGTTCATTTGTTCCTCTGCATAATAGATTCCTAGTCTCCCAAGTTTTTATTTAGTCTCCTGGAGTTACTTGCATATGGAGAGCTGAGGCTGGGAAATGAATCATTATTATGACAAAGAGAAGTCAGAAGAATGAGAACTGTTTTGGAAGTCATTTCCGTTGCTAATGCACTGATGTAAATGCCAAAATTACATGAGAGAACTGTGCATTCTGTAACATACTAATGTAGAAGGCTCCAAAGCTAGCTAAGGCTGGGCTTCCAAAAACAAGCAAGATCCAGCCACATTTTTCTCCTTTGCTATTTCTCTGTTCTTTTCAGAATATGCCTTGTTGATTTTTAAATACCTTCATCAGTGAAATGTCTCCAGGCTGTCTCACAGATCTTGAGCCTTGACCTCTGTGGTAGGCACTTCATGTCACACTTCAGGTGGCTTCCTTCAGAACCTTCAGCTGCTGCACTCTGAAACAGGTCTCTGTGTCTTTCTCCCCAGCTTATACCAACTCTTTGCCAAACCTCAAGTGCATTCATTTCTCAGTCCAACTCTGTACACCTGTTTAAGGATTAGATTTTGACTTTCAACAAAACTCAGCAAACAGCCATAGAGATCTAGGGAAGGCAGACTAAATGGATTATGTTCTGTTCCCGAAATATGTGGTACTCAGGGGAGTCACATAGGCTTCAGACAATCTCAGGAGATGGCTGTGGGCTGTTCTTGACCTATACACAGTCAACATGGAGAGGAAGAGGGCAGAGTCCAGTTTTCTCTCCATGCATGTTGCTGTGGATGGTTGTTCCAGGAGGCCAGAGGGAAATGGGTCTGTCTTGCAGAGGCTTCCCCAACTCTTTTCGGAGGGAATGGGAGGCCAAGAGTACAGTCAACTGTAGTCGCTTCTGTCACTATCTTCCCATGCATGGGACACACAGAGACTGCTGAGGCCCACAGTTGTAACCTTGTGACATTGCTCATAAAAGGCATTGCTCAAAATTGATCGGCTCTATAAATGTTTTTAATAAAATGTATTTTCAATATCACATTTTTAAAATGAATATTTTGACCTTTTGTAACATTTAATGGTTAGAAAGCCCTGGAAAGACTGTCATTTTTAAATGGAAAAATAAAATCTTAAAGAATACCAATTCTTCCTTGCAGTCCTTAGCATAATAATAGTAATAATAGCATGTCACTTTCTTTCCATTACATCATTACTAAAACAGCATAAACACACCAAAGAATGGCAATGCAGAGACTGTGCCTCTCTTATTATTTTTGGGTAGTATGGAAAGGGGTCAGTAGGGAGATTTAGTTATCTACTCTGGGAATTGTTTGTTTATGAATTAGGTTTTCCCAAAGGAGCTGTGAGATGGGAAATACAATAGGAAATGGACTTTATACATGCATACAAATACCAAAACTGTAACTGTCATCTGGGAGAGAGGTTGATGGAAACTTGCTATTTTCGCTAACAGATTTTTTTAAAAAAACTTTGATTACACATCCCAAAGTTTCCTATGCTATTTTGATACTGCTGATATCCTCCACAGAGTTCTGAATTAGTAATGACATAAAAATGTTTCAAATCTGATAATGTTGACAAGGAACACAGACGCTTCAGGTGTGTCTATAGATTTTAACAATGGAAAATTGCATTGCATTTCTTCTCACTAAAATATTTCCTTAAGCTGGCATCCTCATTGGTTCTCACAGCCCCTTTGAACACTTTCAGCAGCATTTAGGCTCTCCATACATAAGAAAAGCAGCATGCACAAGGTCTGTTCTCTTACAGCAGTGACACTGGGGGCGAGGAGAGGTTTGAAGATGCACTCAAGAAATGCACAGATCTTGAACTGACAATGGCTTCAGTCTGCAGTGTTCAGCCTGAGACCTTTCAGCAATCTAGCATGGAGAGAGCAATCTCTGAGAATGTGTGCAGCATCCTGCTCAACACCCACCTCTACAGCAAAGGGGTCCGGATGTGATCAGTCTTGGGCTAGTTCCCATCCAGGTCATTTGAGCCAGTTGTGGCAGTGACTTCAGAGTGCACAGCTGGATGGGTGTTCGCCCGCCTGAGGCCTACATGGAAAAGTTTGCTGTTGGACTCCTGGGTTGCTCAGAGTGCATTTACTGCTCTCAGGCTTCTGGTCTGTTTTGTGAAGGTGCTATTTAGTATACACTCTGTCTGCTGGAACCAGCTTTTTCTTTTCTCCCCAATGCCAGGTGAGCCACCACTGAGCTGCTACTGTGGAAGTCATGGTCCACCTGTGAGGAGTTTGGAAGTGCATCCTCTCCTGCAAGGCAGTTCTAGTAACAGTTCCTGGTTGATGCCCACTCATGGGCATCCAGCACTTGGGAAGAAAATAGGCATAGGTAGATGCTGAGCTCATTCCTTCCCAAGAAGCCAGCTCCTTTCTCATCAGATATACGTAGCAAACTGTCTGTTTGGCTGTTAAATTCACCACTTAAGTGTGACAATGGTAATCATGGTCATTTTATCTGACTTATCTTCATGACCTCATGAGATGAAGAATAACTTGGAATGCTAAAAGTCCAGCTCTTGCTGAGCTTAACATAAGATGAAGTGTATTTTATTGTGGTATTTTGCGGCAGCAGAGGGTTAGTACAGCTGACTGCTGCCCAAAACTGAAAATCGATAGTTCTCAAAACAAATAGAAAAAGTAATTATTTTACACAGTGTACCATATTACTGGCAAGTGAAATTCAGTGTCTGAAACAGAAGATAATACTGAGACTGAGTAAAAGTAAAGAGAGGTGTATATTTTTTACAGGCTTGGATCTGCTTAAAAGGTTCCAGGGACTGAACAATTTCAGCAGTAGTAGATATTATATGGAAATTTTTCTAGGACAGAAGCTTTCAAAACTCTTTTTGAGCCCTTTCTGAACTGCAGGATGGGGCTGGGCACACAGGTGTGCTCCAGAACGACCTAGTAACCACAGCTTCAGTATCCCCTAATGGTTCATTTTCTCCTGCAGCCAAACTGCTAATGAGATGCATACAGTGCAAGCACAATAGCTTGGACACTTTTGTCTTATATAGAATTAAAAAATGATGAAGTTAGGCAGCAGTTCAGCAGTTCTTTTGATATCACATGGTGCTCAGGGTTAAAAACTAGTTACTTTAGCATATGAATCTGAAAGGATTGTACATTAATCATATATTAATCTAGTAAAACAGGATTCACAGTGACTTTAAGGAAGCTTTAAGGATGCAACCACCTGTTGGTACCACCTTGCGCTTGCTTGATCAGCATCATGGTTGTATTGGTCACCAAATACTGGAAACAAAAAGAACGTACAGCAAACAGCACTGAAAAAATCTTCATAAATGTGATAGAAAGTAGAGGATGGATACCTAATTCTTTAAGTACTGGAACTGCATATGGGTACCTAGCCACAGAAATGCAGAGGATTATCTTGCCTCTAAACACATACTATGGCTAATTAAGAAAGCTACTCTCTTACAGCAGTCGAAAAGCTAATATATAGAAATACTACTCTGCATTACAGAGATTATTGGTATTCATAATGCAAAAAAGAAAAAACACCCTAAAATATCTGATGATTTTTCTAGAGGCAAGCATTTATGCTGCTTTTGTTGTGAAAATATTTTAGAGGGCAAGTTGCTGATTGTGTTTGCCATTTGATCTAACCTCTCCCTCTGATTTTAGTATGTTCTGTATAATAAATGTAACATGTAGGTGATTTTAAGCTTTGTCAGAAGTGAATTGCTATGAAAACCAGATAGATTCATTTACAGTAGAACTAAGTTTTATTGTTATCATAAGGCATTTGACTGCTAAGACATGTTTAAACTCTGGCTGCTTTTGAGTCACAATACTCAAAGTCACAATTAATTGTGTCCTTAACCCCTGGAATTTACCATCATTGCTTTTAGTAGACATTATATGGAAATTTTTCTAGGACAGAAGAGGAAAGATTAATAAACTGCATGCCATGAGATGTAAGTTTTGTATCAAATAAGGTCAAGATGCAAATACCTCCTTTTCTCTGATGTGCACATTGACAGCAGACTTGTTGCATTAGGGGAGAATCATAAATTCTCCTGAATTCTCTGCCATGATCCAACACTTGATTAAACCTTACCTTAGTACAATCCAGTTTGTGTCTGTGGTCCTAGTAGGTAGAACACTTTACAGTTGTTTTTGTTGCTGTTGCTGTTGAAATGCTTATTCCATTATACAAATATTTAATAACTCATAAAATATGAACAAGATGATGAATCACATTGCCCTGTCAACTTCTGAGCTTAGAGGTTTCAGGGAGAGGCTAAATGTCAGGAGCCATTTAAGGCCTTTGCAGTAATGAGGCAGCATATAAGGAGAAGAGACTCCTTGACAGGCTGAAAAGATACAGGAAAAGTACAGTCAAGCATTATAATGCATGAAGCATTTACAAGAAACAGGACATGTTGGATCTTAAGTTTGGTGAAATAGCAAGAATAGGCAAAATGCTTCTTGGCAAATTCAAAGAAAATCAAATTTATTTCACATAAAGAAGCCTTCTCGTGCCCCTTGTTAAATGACTTTTGCTGTCCTTACATGACAAAGCTTCAGCTGCATGGATTGTGCCTCTCATTTGCAGAACTGACCTGAACAGATGCTTTTAGTCTGGTGCGTGTGCACACACCTGTTTGAATCATGATTGATCTTGTTTCCATATCAGCAGGCACACTGTGGGACAGCAAGAATTGTGCAGGCTGTTCCCTCTGTGTCCTTAGCACAGAACTGGAACTCTGAAAGTAATAACAGTATCTGGATTACAGATGGGCACATTTAAGAGAAATATTTAAATATAAGCAGAGGTACTGTTAAGGTTGAGTCTGTACTATAGCCACTCTACACCTTATAGGCCGAAGACTGGTGTCACTGCTCCAGCTGTCTCAGTCACGGGAAGGGGAAATGAATGTTTTGGCCATTATCTCCAATAGTAGAGGGCAAATGCTTCTTCTTTTGGCCTTGGCTTTGATCAGAAAATCTGATCTTTATGTTTGAGTGAAGGTAGTGTGAAGTGGCTCCTTAATGATCAGAAAGAAATCACTACCATAATTTTCAACCCAATGCAGTACTTTCCAAGGAGCAGAGAGTTTTGGTTTTCTTTAAATGTCTCACTTTTTTTTTTTAGGAAAGCAGAGTAACTTATAATGTACTTGTAATAGTTCAGTCCTATCTCATCAGTCATGTATGTTTATGTATTTCTGTGATGCATATATACAGTACATGTTCACATATGAATGCATATATAGATACATATTTATACATTGATAGATGTAGGTCTTTCTGAAAAGGACGAGTCTCGTCTTGCCTTGTTCCTCTTTGATCATTGTAAATATGACCATGATATCCTGTTTCTCTTAAGAGAAGAATTTTCTTACCGTAGATTCTATTAATTACACTCCGTAATCCGCATGTCCTTCTTTCCTTACTGTACTTTAACATTGTAAGATGTTTCTGCAACATAAAATAATTGTCATATCTTTGTGGTGGCTCTTGTAAAGTTTAAAAAAGAGAGAGGCAGTGCAGAGGCAAAGAAATTAAGGCCAAGAGTCAAAATTGCTATCCGTGAGCTATACTTAAAGTCTTGGTATGGCTGAGAGCTGTAAGACAGGTGCTACATACCTCAAAGACGTGAAGGCAGAGGATCCTCTAGAAGTGATTCAAAGGCAAGAATACAGGTCTTTCTGAGCCCTTTCTGAACAGCAGGATGGGGCTGGGCACACATTTGACTGCTAAGGCATGTTTAAACTCTGGCTGCTTTTGAGTCACAATACTCAAAGTCACAATTAATTGTGTCCTTAACCCCTGGAATTTACCATCATTGGTTTTATAATGCTAAAATAAAATAAAAAGAAGAAATATAAAATATAAAGAAAGGGCAGCAGAGAGTGACCAAAACCTTCTTTGAGAAAAAAGATGCTTTAGAGAAGATGGAGATGAATGCAGTCATTTAGGCGAAAATGATATAAACATTCTCAAAGAAATTTACAGCAGCTGAAAAAACTTCTGTGTGGCTGGATCAAAGCTGTGTGGATCATGAAGTTACTGGCTGTCACTGTTGCCATGGTGTCACTGTTGCCATGGTGCCAGCATCACCGGGTTATCCTTTAAGGAACAGCTTGTGTGTCAGAAGGGTTAAAGGGTTTTCTTCCTTCAGAAGAGCTGAGCAGAGTCCTCCTATGAGCAATGTGCACCTAAATATGCTGTAATGCACAACCTCATTGCATTGTCTGCTGATTTCATAGACTGACAGTCTCCAGTTAAATCTGTCAGGGGATGAAATCCCTCAGGGCATGTCTGCACTTTGGTCAGGCTGAGGGTAACACAGCAGATGTGCTCAAGTTAGTGTTAAACTAATGGGCAGAATTGAGAGTGAAGCCTGTTTTGCTTTCCCCTTTTCCTCCAATCTATTTCACTTTGAATTGTTTCTTTCCCTTGTTTGGGCTGCTCAGCTTTTCAGGCAGGTTGACGGCATTGCTGTTCACTTGGGAAGAGCCATTATTTTAGTGGTTCAAGGCTAACACTTCATTACCTTTCCTTGGAAAAAGTTATGTGGCTGCTTGAAATCCTTCCTTCTCAGTGGATTTTTCAATAGTGCTCCTTCAGGGGCTGCATTATCACCTGAAGCCCTTATGTTAAGCAGCCTATCTCGTCTTGCTTTTCAGTTGGTAACAACAGACCCTCAGAACAAAGCTGAAAACTCTCACAGTTTGTTTCATTGTATTGATTAACACAACTAAATGAATATCCAGGGGAAGAGACTCTAAAGGAGAGTTGGTCAGAGGAATTTTGCCTGAAATTGCTGTATCTTTTTTAAACAGAGATTGACTTTGGGATTGTAAAAACGGTTTGTGAAGGGCCTTGAGCTTCTAATGATTGCACAGAAAGTTTTGTCATTGCAATAGTCAATATAATTGAAAGCTTCCAGGGAAGTTTTTATTTCTGTGGTAGATCATCCCCAAAGCTGACCTAAAATTAAACAGTGAATGCTACTTTGATTTTGTCTGGTTCAGCATGCAGGATTCATTCAGATACTTAATTCTGCTCATGATGGAGGACATCTCCTGTGCACAGTATCTGCAGCTGTTAACAGTGCTTTATTTTGTTTGACCACTATGGGGAAAAATAGCGTTGTTTTTTCTACACAGTTTGTTTGTATTTGTTTTTTCCCTGTCTTAATTGCCTGCAATCCAATCAGACTTGACATTAGTCTTAGTCCCATCCTCTTTCTTGTGAGGGAGGATATGTACCATGTTTGTCATCTTTAGCAGGGATTTTTACTGCCAAATAATGGCAGATTTCCAGTGACAGTACCAGCCTTGCATAATCAGTGAGTTTACCGGTAACCATTAGTGCCTCTTCTTGATCATTGCTGACTTTCTGCAGTTTGAAACCTCACAGTCAGCACCTGCTCTATTAAAATCTGTCAAATCTAGGTTATTTCAAAAAAACTCATCAGTACATGCTGGACTACTTCAGCTGGGGATTGGACAGGGGAGATCCCAGTCCCTCAGTGTTCTTCCATGTATTTGGCTGTCCCAGTCAATGCCTTCATCTGTTCATCTGGTTCTGTAGCTGCTGGATGTCTGTGAATAAAAGTATTCTTACTAGCGGGCAGAGAATTTACCCATCTGGCAATGTTTCATTGCCTTAAATTTGGATGAAGGAAAGCAGAGGGAAGCTAGATAGAAATGGTTTGTAGACCACCTGAGATGGAAAATGTATGTAAACAAAGAGAAATTGTATTAAAAGCTTAGAAAATTAATGGGAATCAATGAATACAGAGGATAGCATTAAAATATTAGTTGCTCTTTTTTTCTATTCTGAAGATTTTGGGTTTTTTCACCATATTTCCATACTTGGCATAATATTTTGTGTGCACATGTTACATATGCTTACTCTGAAGTAAACATATTTACAAAAGAGGCGTAACTCTGAAATCTGGAAAATTATTTCAGTGGCTCTCCCTCAAAAAAAAAAAAAGTATATGTTGTTACTGATGTTTGCCTGCTATAATTTTTATCTTTTTGGTAGTACTGGATTATCTTGATGTAGCTGTTTTCAGTGGCATTAACAATGATCCATTTCCCTGGTGATTTTTGATGATTATCTTAGCAGCTGGTTAAACCATGCACAAAAGGGACAAAACAAATATTATGTCTATAAAAAGCTTGATATTGCTTTAATTCTGACAGTAGAATGAAAACAAAGGCTACGTACATCAGAATCTTTTTCCTGATGTTTTGAGAAGATGACCCGATGGTAAATAGAATGATTTATTTTGAACAGTGAGTGAACTTGATGAGCTGTTTCAAAACACTCTCTTTGGAAAAAATACGCGTTTTTGTAAGGACAGAGGTTTTGGCAGTTTGGGGAAGTGAAGTTACAAGGATCGGCTCTGTGTACACAAACTAAAGAAAACTTTTGTAAAGTATTCTGTGTTCAGTTCACAGTGAGAACTACGACATTTAAATTCTTAGCAGTTTAAAAGTTTCAGAGAAAACACAGTTTTATATGGAATGTACAAGTAGAGTTGTAATATTAACAAATCATGGTCATGTCAGGACTAAATCCCCACCATATCTTTCCATTCCAGATAGGAAGATTAAATCAGAATCTAAATTTTGAAAATGTCCTCATCTGTGTTCTTGGCTATATAAACAGTGTGTTCCTGAACAACTCAGAAATGCTAGATATTCGAAATCTACAGCCAGCTTCTGCAGCTTGAAAATCTTTCTCTGAAGTGATTGTAAAGTCAGGGATGAAACGGATCCATGATAACTTGGTCAAGAATGACACATTTATCTGGCCAGTGCTGTCTGGTTTGAACTGATCGAGATTGGACATTCCAGAGGCTATGGCATAACCACAGCTGGTCAGTGGAGAAAGCAAGGCGGCAAAGAATGCAGAGTTCCTCATTCCTCTATCTCCCTGGATCCAAGTTCCTGCGTTGTCAAGGACCAGGAACCCTTAGGATGCCATCTCCTGCCTTCAAGCGACATGTCAGACTCATCAGAGTTTTCTGATGTTATATGTTCAAGAAAAACATCTAACAGGGAAGCTGGCTCAATAGTTATCTTGCCTGTTCTTAAGGTCTACAGCAAGAAATTCTCCAGTCTTTATTTTTTATTTTGTTATCTGTAAAAGAAATTAATCTCTTATTTTAAAATAAATTCCTTCCCCCCCCCTCTATTTTCTTAAAGCAACATTTAGGAGACAAATTTTACTTTCTCTTTGGAAATTTTTTCTTATCTGACCATAATGTGATACGGAGAAAGGAGGAAAACATTCATGTCATGAGTTGTGCAGTGGTCTGTCTATCAAAGTTCCTTGGGAACTCTTTAAAGCTAGTGGTAATTGTGCCTCCCTCCACTTGGGAATCACTAAAGCAGATTTAGAAAAAGCGGATGCATCAGAGCACATTTTTTGCTTTGCCTACTTTTTTCCTGTGCAAATGTGATTTTATGTGCTGAATTTGTCCCTACTGTGCAACAAGTTCTTCCACACTGGGATATTTCTGCTTTATGGATCTTAGTCTGTTACCCAGCATTTCAACGATACCATTGTTTTTCTAGTTGCCAGTAATTCAGCCTGATAAGGGGCAAGCTCTGAAGCTCTGGAATTAAATGAATCTGCTTGGATCCCGAAGTTGGGTGCAGTGTTGTCCTTGAGAGGAGCTTGTTAAATGTAAATGGCAATGTAAGCAGTGTGTGGGATGTTTTATGGCATCTGAGCCTGTTTCTGGTTCCCAGAATAATGGGGACACCTGAAGTTTTCACCCTTTTATGTGGGGACCTGAATCTGGGAATCTCCTATAACCAATACATTTAAAACCTCTAACTGGCTGAGTTGCTCTCTGTTTTTTCTCCTGGTTCCTGTTCAGTCCTTGTACTAGAGTATTTATGTGAAGAATGCCAGAGTATTTATGTGTTTCGTTATCTGACTATTCAGGCCCAATCTTATGTGGAGGAGATGAGTCCACTCTCCTCAGACCTCACCCCAGACAAGTATCCATTACTAGGATACACTTATTTACTTCAATGCTGATACGTACTGTAAAGAACGAGAGCTGGTTTTGGTTGAGGTATGAAGCACAGTTTGAAATGCCAAGGTTTTTGATATTTTTTTTTAATTACTTGTGAATAACTCAGTGATTGGAACTACAGAAATAGCTGGGATCAAGGCAAATAGGTGTTAATAAAGTGTTCCTTTAAAATGGATCTTGTTTTCACAGTACAGTGGAATGACATATTAAACTTAGAGTGATTTATTTGAAGTAACAAACTTGAGGGAAGATTGTTTTGTTTTGTTTTGTTTTGATTTGATTTTTCATGCAAGGAAAGGTTTGAAATGATTTCTCAGGAAAAAATTCAGCTCACATGGAAATGTTTTGTTAAGTTATGCTATGCTTGAATTTTTTTCCTAACCATGGAAAGCTGTGTCAGAATTTTGTAAGAAAATTTCAGGGTATGAATATTTTTAAAATAGCTTTCGTAATACTGACTGGTCACAGTTCCTTTAAAAGTAGGCAGAGTCCATGGAGCTATTCCTGTTTCTAAAATAGTTGGTGTTCAACAACCCAGCCCATATCATTTGATAGAATTAGTAACTATATGTCAAAATCTGGGGGAACTTTGTTCAAAATAGGCCTATTGTAGCTAATTAAAATTTTCCTTTCCACCTCTTAGTTTTAAGGATTCAGCATCAAAATATATTTGGAAATCATTAACTTTAGTTTGCCCTTTAACTTGCTTTCTTTTGTCTTAAAAGCTCATTCCTTTTACTAAAGCATCTGAATGCCTAGGAGGACAACCATGACCTTTAAAGTGAAGAAAGAGAGATTACTGCACTTAGCTTGTTGTGAATTTATTTTGTTGGTTTTTTGGTTTTTTTTAAAGGCCATTCAGAACATCAGTGTAGGTGGGGTTTTTTTCTAAACTAAATGTGCACTTAAAACACTTCAGATAATACTGAAATGTACTTAAAGGAAAATTACCTTCTCTACTACGTCTCTAGAATTTAGATTCTTCTCCTGGAACAAATTACATACTTAGCTTCTCTGAAAACTTGTTTTTCATTTTTAAACATATTCTTCTTTTAGATAAACAATCAAAGGTAGACATTTTATCAACACGTTTTCCTTTTGGTTTGTTTGTGATTTGTTTTTTCTTTCCTTGCACACGCTTACTTCATGCGCTCTTCCAACCCACATTTTGTTTGTCTTTGGCACTGAGAGACTCTTACATAATTTCTCAAAAATACAACAGTGTTCAGCTATAATAGTCCAAAAGGCTACAGCCTGCATTTTTGCAGAGGTTTGAGATGATCACAGTAGAATGGTGTATTGTTTCTGATAGGGCCCGTTTTTGGAGGGTTCTTAAATGCCTGTTTCTCTGCACTTGGCCTCTTCTCAAGTTTCCAATAAACAGGACTCTCTAAAAGGGAGTGGGTGACACAACTTTAACTCGTGCCACTTCTCAAATACAGCACTTCAGTTTCTTTGAGGAGAAGAGCTTAAAGAAAAGAATGCTCTGTATGTACCACAGCTGCCATCCTTCATTAGTTTCGGTTTACATGGTTGGTAATTGGTATTGTATATTTTTATGTAATACGTTAGAATTAACCTAAAATAAACTCAGTACAGTTAACTCCACAAGTATTCACACCAGAGTAAATGAGAAATGGTTCCTTGTAGGTCAGTGCATCTGCTGCACAGTTTGTAAGGGGAGAACCCAGCCCACTAGAACAAGATGCAAACGTATCTTAGAGCACTGCTGTTGAACTAATGGATATTCAGCCTTGCAGCTGGTTTATAGGTAAAGTGCATGAAAGATTCAGCTCCTGAATGGTTAACTTCCACTGTTCGGAGTAGGTGTCAGCTTGCTCTGGCTGCAAATGACTATGAGACAGGCCACTGAACGTGCACAGTTGCAATATGATCTTGAGTTTTGAAGCATAACTCTCAGTTTGTGACTTGTCCTTGTCCTCTGTCAGTCTCTTTTGGGTATATATGTTTAATTGTATGTTTGCTTACATGTATATAAATATAAGGCTATAGGAATAGATACATATCTTTGATTTTCCCTAGGAGTAGGAGCTCACTTTTTCTGTTGGGTTAGAGCTGTAAAGCACTGCCAGAGTTGTACACTGCTGTGGCTGGCAGTGTGAAAACACTGAAGTCAGATGAAGTTTATATCAGGAGGTGTGTCTGTGGCTGTATTGGTACCAGCAATTTGGTTGCCGAGCAGGAATGGAGTGGGTCTGCAGTCATGTATTATCCTGCCTGGATCAAGTCCATCTCCTGCCTCATTTCTTGTGACAGTGGCCTGGGCTATAGGCACATGGAGAACAGTCGGGGTGTGAGTTATGGTAATGTCTAGGAAGAGAAAAGCTACCTCCACGCCTGAATCTCCCTAAAGTAGAAAATGTCCCCAAAGAGGCTAGAGGAGGTACAGGGGAGTACCCACTGAACATCTTTGCTCCTGTGCCATTGCATTGTCTCACTGCTGCATTTAGATTGTTGTCCCCTCTCCACCCAGCTCATAGAGTAGGGCTGGAGAGAGGACACACAACCTTCTCTTCTTCACTTGCCACTCCTGCTTGTGATCCTGCACTGATTACACTCCAGGCAGATTCAGAGCCTGCCTTTTGAAATGTGGCTGTAACAAATGTGGCAGATACTGACTAACACACTCTTAGTCCAAGCTCTGTTGTACAGAATCTACTCTGAAATGGCATTTGCTTCCCTACTGCACATGTAGTAATGCTTTAACAAGTAATAGATTACAGAATGAAGTTTATGCTGTCTCCCCTGGGAGTCAACTAGGCAAACAATGATTAGGAAATCTTAGCTGATAATTGTTTAAATGTTTTGTTTCCTTATTTCGTCTTTTTTCTTGGGCAATTTTGTATTAACCTAAATAGTTCCTTTCATTCCTCAGTGCTTGTGTTTCCCAAGTATTTGTAAACCACTACCAAGTCTTCCTTTCCCACAGGCATTCCTTATCCTAACTGTTGACTGAAAATCAATCCCCCCATCTAATGACTCTGTCACTGTTCTTTGAACTCTTTCCATTTTACATTATCCATCTGGCAACAAAACATCCAAAACTGCACGCAGGCTGCAGATGTGGTAGCTCCGTAGCTGCTGAGACAGGGATCTGTTACAAACCATTGTATGTCAGGATCTAGCTGTTTCTGGGATCAGTATTCGGAAAATATAAAGTTGTTTGTCTCCAGCTTCTCTGCCCAGGACACCTCGGGGTAATGAGAGATTTGTAATATAAACCTACTGAAGTTGTGTTGTTTTTCTTTACCCTAGACCCTGTTAATTCTTGTTTGGTTTTTCTACACCTATAAACACATTTCAAGCTCTCATTCTCCTCAGAAATACAAGGCTTTCCAAACCTGGGATCCAACTTCTCACCCCAATCTGCTGTCAGCAAGTAGGCTTCTAGGCCAGGCCAGATAGGATATGTGATAAGGGATCCTTTGCTCTGGTTGCCTGCCCTGCCTGTGCTGTGTCTTGGGTTCTGTCAGAGTCAAAATCAAATTGTGATGTGTGATTATCATACTATGTTCTCCAGCTAAAAGAAAGAAATATGACTGCACACATGGAAATTGAATTTCAGCAAAAGTATTTTAGTTTTCATTTGTGATATCACAAGTTCACAAAGTGTTTTTCCCTTCTTTTCAATTTAACAGGTTATCACTGCTAGCTTATCACCTTTCTTCTTTGTCATGACTGCCAATGTACTAACAATTTCTTGGTAAGTGCCTACATGAGCTTTTTGCTTAACAGTAAAGATGAATTTTCACACAGTGCTTCATGTGGAAATACTTTTAAATGTCAAGTTCTATTGCTGTCAGTATTATTTTGCAAGTAAGGAGAACCAGGTGTGCAATGATGGATGCAGTACAGTAATAGAAGAGTGTTTCTTCTGCCTCTGTGGGAGAACATGGACATTTTGGACATTAAGCCTCACCACAATTCACTCAGCACGTTTTACAGTGAGGCAAATGAATCCAACAGGCAAATAAATGACCCATTCAAAGTCATGCTGCAATTTAGTAGTGGATCTGGGAGTAAAACACAGGAGTCAAGGTTTGCTGACAGCATCTTTTTAACCAAAAGGGTGCATTGAAGTTTCCCTAACACACTGTGCACTGTGAATGCATAAAATTAAACCAGAGAAAAATAATGATAATAAACGTTTTCCAAAGCTGTATCTGGATTTTGTAATGTGTGGCCACACATTACAAATCACCTAACCTGGATTTTTTAGGTAGTAATATAAAGGATTGGGGTGCAAACTCCTTTGGTCAAAGGCAGTGTTTTTCATCTATTGTTTGTATAGCACACAGCGAAAGGGAATCACAGAGCATGGCTGATGCTCCTAAACACTTCTGCCATGCAAATAACATCTCAATATGGGGCTAGGCATGTGTCTCTGAGGACGGATTTGTTAGAGTTAATAAAAATCTACTTACTTTTGAGAAGCTTTAAGCTTCCTTTTTTCCTCTTGATTCATGATTCATTCAGTTTGATTGCCATCCTAAAGATTCGGCTCTGCACTGAATGGAATGAGCATATCCTTTCTTCAGGTGGGATAAGAGCCTTACAGAAAGGAGAATCTCCAGTTCAG
Organism: Cnemophilus loriae; assembly: GCA_013397755.1. Classification (NCBI taxonomy): domain Eukaryota; kingdom Metazoa; phylum Chordata; class Aves; order Passeriformes; family Corvidae; genus Cnemophilus; species Cnemophilus loriae. Next base: position 1,696,456 of record VZTF01000980.1, on the reverse strand, counting down.
ACTGGTCCCATTTACTTGTATGTAAATATGCATCCCTATCTATATTTTAGGCACATGTAACCTCAAATGCTAAGGTAGGTTGTGTATTTTTCTTAGCTCTAGGAAATACATGCAGCCTGTGCATGTCAGAGACTTAACAAATATCAGTGCACCTACAACACTCCTAGTCTAGGCCATTAACTTGATGCTCTTCACCATGTTTTACATGTGTTTGTGCAGGTCTGTCATGTGGGTGCTAGAGGTAGGCTTTGATTATACGTCTGTATTTGCTGACACGCACACTAAAGATTAATGTGTACCATTGTTAACGTGAGCACATCCCATGTAGTTGCACACATGCCACCTGCCCTATATGGACTGAAACTTCTATAAATGATGAACACATCTGTATGTTTAAAAGAAAATTTACTTTAGCCCTTGGGCCACTGTTACACTTTGATTGTCGTAATTCAAAAAGGAAACAATTTATTTTATTTCTTTCTTTTTTTTAAATTTTAGTTCTGTTAGTGCATTGGCAGTGCCTTGGCTTATCAGCAAAGCTCTAGAAATAGTTTGTTGGATGATAGCAGCTGCAAAGCACTCATGAGAACATTAATCACTGAGGATTTTAGTGTTGCTCCAGTGTGGTCATGGACAATACCATACATTAATTTTTGAACGATCGGCAAATGCAGTTAGATGTCACCCCACTGTAAACAGAAGCTAGAGGATTTGCCAGATGGTAAATTGAAGGTAGAATCAAGGGTTGGCATTTAGCCATGGTTTTTGCTCTGCTTCATCTTGAAAATATAACAATGGTTTCCATTTGCCTAGTAATTTGGACTGCATGGGCATGTGGATTCCCAAGATTTCAAATCCTTCAGAAAGGGATTTTTCTTTTCTGATGTAAGACATATGATATTAAAGAACAGTTTAGGTGCAGGCATCTTTTTACAGAACAAGGCTGGGCAATTTACTATCTTTTGAAGATAATTGCCACCCTAATTTTTAGAATGGTATGTCAGAGACAGGTTTATTTTTGAAAGTCTCTGTTAAAAATTTAGAAAACTACATACCTGTAGAAAAGATGAAAAGAAATTTCTAAGGCTTTGTTGATTTTAGGTCTTCTGCATGTAATGTTTTGGGTTTTTTTTCCCTTTAGGATGAAGAATATATTATTAGCTTCCACAGGAATTAATGCATAGGGTGTGTTTATAACTGGAGCTGAAATAAGATATCAGGGTTAACTCTCTCCAGAAAAAAAGCACTCAGAAGTTGCTACTGATTGCAGGTGACCAGACTTGGTGGTTTAGACCTTTTTGAAAAGCTTGCAGCCCTTGCAGCCTTTTGGTCCTTGTTGGTAATTCCACACCAGAGCTTTCTGTCTCACCAGTGGACTGTCACAGACCGAAGCACCTACTTTCCAAGGCTGTTTACTGTGTAATTGTAAGATGTTGTGCTGTTGTTATACAATATTTTTTTCCTTTCGGGAACAAGAGCAATTATGTGGTTTTTAAAACAGCTCACCAAAGCTAAGATTTAAGTGAATATAATGCTATTAGACCAAAGAGCCTTCAGCTTTACATGCTTTTTTTTTCAAGGAAATAAAAAAAGTGTACTCTTAGAAATGAACTTAACAGAAGTTTGTTTTGTTTATAAAGTTCAGTAAGGAGCTTTTCTGTTTCATAAGCTAATTAAACCATGGGGCTAAGATCAAAGGTCAGTACACTTAGCTTTGCACTGTTATAAAAGGGGAGAAGAGTCGGCATCTTACCATATTCCTGTCAGCTGTGAGAAATAACAGAGGAGACTTAGGGATTATTAACTGTTGCATGCATTGAGTGGGTTGATAGCATATTTCAGTGAAGGTTTTTTTGTAAAACCATTCATCCTGACTTGGAGCCCTGTTCCTAGGCTGAGTCTTGGGGAGCCTTAGTGCTGCTGTACTGTGAGCAGCACAGGAAGGAAGTGCTTGGGCCCATTTGTCTTTCTGGCTGGGGCAGCTCCTTTCACCAGGCTCCTCACCAAGAGAGGCAAACACAGGAATTTCTACTGGCCTCACTATGCCAATGGGATCACCCCAGTGCAAAAGAGTTTTCCCAGATTTCCCTTGTCCCCAAAATCTAGGCTTTACATCTCCTCCTGATGCTGTCAAGTGGCAAGTTTTCAGGACAGAACACAAACAAATTGCAAGAGGGAATCATTAGGCTAATAAAGTTTAAACTCTTGCCTTTCTTTCCTATTCTTCCTAGTGTAGGGGTGTTCAGCTATTCTTGTAGCTAAGGGCAACCTTCTCTGTTTAGATTCCTGTCTGTGCATTTTCACTGAATATCACCAGCCCTAAAACACAGGAAAGGTAGTTTCTGATGAGATCATTTAAATAAGATATTTTTGGTTTCAGCGTTTTCTTAGCAAGACAAATGAAAAAATCACCTGGGTTACTGCCTCTAGGTGGAAATGTGTTTAGATAAAATAATACTTTTTTTGTATCAAGTAAAAGGATTTGCCTGATGCTAAATTTGTGATATACTTTGTTTACAGCCTTGTGATTGGTGGAGTTGGAGAAGCATTGCTTGTTTACACCGAAAGGACAGGCACATAAAGAGGAACCAGATCTCACCAGCTGGAAAAGAGCTGACTTGCAGCCCAGAGACACTATCATGAAAAAATGCAGCAGCAGGAATGAAGAAGTGCAACCAAACATGAGGAAAAATATCTATTGTTTTTTCTAATTAAGAAAAGAACCTATGCTATTAATAGTGCTGGTAAGGGAGCAACATAGTTGGCAAAGATGGTAAGGAGCCTTTGCCTCAAAGCACAAGACAAACTATATCAGATTGATGCGGTAAAGGAAAAACTGCACTGTCTCATGCTGGTGGCTCTGTGTGAGCACCACTCAGTAGCAGCTTCTTGCACAGGGAAGTAAACTCAGGAAAAGCAGCATTCCCCACTGGATGCCCCCGGTGGTTTTTTTTGTTTGAAGCAGACAGCAGGTCATACCAAACAATGTCAGAGCCCAGATCCTGCCATAAATTCAGGATCTGGAAGGATGGATATTGCCTCCAACTGTTCTGTAAGCAGCAAGCTGCCACACACAGGTCTCTAGCCATGTTGTCTGAACCGGCACAGGGACTGAGGCCAAGGGGCTTGTGGAGATAATCCCCTTCTGGAACTGTGGCAGTTTGACAGTTTTGCAGAAAGGGAAAATCAGCAATAAATCTCAATATCTGAAGTGATTGCTCTTTGTGAATTTTTTTCTCTCCCATTTGCTGAGATTTCTCTTGAACTCTGCCAATTTTTGTCAGCTGGAGGGGGTGGAGGGACACGTACTGTTCCCAGCAGTGGTTTGTCTCTTAAATTATTGCAAGAGGAAACAAAGAACATGAACCTTGAATGAGTGTCATAAAGAGTGTAAAGAAATTAATCTCAAGAGTTCTTAAAATAATTTCACTTCTGGTTGCTTAATGGCTGTTAGAAATTAGTCTTGATATATTAGAGCCTGCAATCTAAGTGAAAGTAATATTAAATGATGAATTTGTATTGTGGGAAAGGTTTACATGGTGAAAGGACCTCGATAACAAATTTTCAATAACGAAAGGGACTTGTCTCACATAATCTTAGATACGTAAAGTGTAGTCCCTTAATCTAAGCTGACCAAGTTTCCTTCATAGTCAATGGAAAGAGGGTTGCCCTCACAGCGATGACCCTTCTTGAATAGATTGCTGTGTTAGGAAGCGCATATCTCTCTGTAGAAAGAAACTGGGTGACTAGTCTAGACAAGACACATGGTTTCTACAAGGCTACGGTTACCAGAGGCAGATCTGCTTCAATCTAACAAATTCCGCCAGATGGGCTTGAAAACACGGGTACATTTTAATTGCAAATAAAACACCATAGGTTAACAAAGAAGATAAATTTTACAAATGTTTGCAGTCAATTTCTACGACTGGGTAGTTTTAGATAAAGATTAGTTGGTGTTCAGGAAAAAAAAAAAGCTGTAGTTTAAAAGAGAAGTCCTCTGGTCTATATTGTACCTAAGGTTATCTCGATTTATCACAAAAGGTCTCTATATATGGTCATGTTGTCCATGTATGTTGGGTCCTACTCTGGCTTGAGTTTGGCATGAGCCATTTTTTTGCCAGGTGGTAAAACTCAGGTTTGGGAAGGAAGAGGGAGAGAGGGACAAGCATGAAAAAATAAATGCTGGAACTCGGGAGATAGTCCTGAAACCAGCATGAGCTACATGAGAAGTTGGGCCCATACCCACACCCAGTGAGCCATGACACTGCCAGCCACGGATCCTCATGGCATTCCAGTCTGTAAATTCAGGCAGTGCCGGGAGTGATGGCTGCAGTGTTCTGGCTTTTCCCAGACAACTCTCTCTGCCAGCCAGTTGAGGCAATACAGTAGGATCCTTGCTGTGCCACCTTTCTGCTGACTTTGAAGTGAATAGTGACCCTAGGAGACCTCATGGAAGAGTCTCTGCGTGATTGCCATGGTTTTGCAATCATAGCTGGAACCTTTGCTGTGGGAAAAGCTCATCGTGTACCTCTCTTCTTGCATAACTTTCAAGGATAGGCTGTGGTCTGATTTTTTTCCTTCCTCTATCTTGTCTGTGCTGTTCATAGCAATGTACCAAAGCAGAACACCCATTTGCTTTCTTGCTGGTGGTCTCAGTGGAAAGGCAGAGGCCAAAGCAGCAGCCACAGTCGCTGTAGCCCTTTGACCAGAGGGCATTTTGGGGTGGCTGCAGGAAGCTTGTTTGGCTGCAATAGGCATTTATGTTGTCTGGGCTCTGGGGGAATTCAGTCCCTGCAGATACTGCATTAGTATCCCACTGCATAAGGCAACTGCCTTTTTATTTAACTTGCGTGTGTTAAACAACACTGAACCGTTTAAATTCTGCTTGCATTTTTTGTGCCTTAGTGCAATGTGCATGCATTTCTGAGACTCTGCTTAAGGTAAGTAAAAAGTGCAGGTTTAAACTGATTGCTACATAAGCAAATCAGAGAACCGGAGTTAACGGTGAAGTTGGGCTCCTCTGTCAAACACAACTGGTTCAGTACCCTCTGAACCAACCCCACCTGCTTCAGGTGAGGGTGACCTCTGCAGACCAGCATGAGGCTCATCAGTCTTGATGAAAACTCAGAGTAAGGTGGAAATAGAGCTCAGCGGCATTCAAAATCCATCTGTACATATTTTGGGTTGTCTTAAGGTGCTAAAGGCATGGGTTGGCTTCCTTCTTGCTCAGGCTGTGGCAGAGCAGGCAGCAGAGCCAGGCTCCAGTGTGGCATCTGCCTCTGAGGGAGTCCTGTAAGCCAAGGGCTGGTTCAGCTCTGCTCACAGTGAGCTGTCAAAGGGTCAGTCAGCCCTGTGGTAGGGCAAGAGGTGGTGGGGAGAGAGCCCCTGGGGGACTTAGAACAAGTGGTGCCTTTCTCAACACACGTGAGCTGGGTGGGGATGCCAGCCAGGAAATGATGACCTGCAGCAGTTGCAAAGTGCCGAGAAGGCATCTCAGCTGCCAGTGAAGAGCAGGTCATACAAACCTAAAGGTCAGCTGTGCAAAGGCACCAAGAAGACCCCAGCTCCCCACCACTGCCCTTGGGAAGGCATGTGTTCCCACCAGTGGCACCCAAGGGAGCAGAGACACAGAGCTGGTTGGGCTCCCTGGTCCTCACAGCCCTGGTGACGGCAGCAGAGGAGAAATGTGGGCAGGACAGGCACTACTGGCTGCTTGCAGAGGTTGGGGACTGCAGAAGATGGGGCAGAGCAAACTTGGTGATTTCCTGAGAAAGCAGTGCCCTGGTCTTTCATTTAGCTCTTCCACAGAAGGAGAGATGCTGCATAATAAAGAACACTCTTCAGGGTTGTTAAAGTGATCTTCAAAGCACGAAACCTCAGAAGTTCAAGCTTAAAACAGCTCTTGCAAGACTAGTGAACAGTTATGTTAAGTAATTTAGAGCAGGAATATGCAAGGGTGGACCATTTATATCTAATTGACTTTTTTCAGTCAGTCAAAAATACAGAGTGCTGAAGACACAGCTCTGAGGAAGGAGGAGCTCCTTTATGTTGCAGACAAGCAATGACACCGATTGACGCCTGAATGCAATGTCGTGGGTCCGTATTTCAGCTGATACAAAACACTCCAGATTTATCAGTATCCATCATGTAAGGAATTTACTGTTCTTGGGTTTTCAACACATGAGACTAGAGAGAAAAATTGGAGTGTGCTGGTCTTTCTGAGGGGCAGCAGGTGCTGGAGGCTGTCCCATCATGCCCTTTTCACATCTACTGGTTTTGATCAAACCACTGACAGAGATGGTCCTGAATCATGTCATACCTTTTTGTTCCTACCTTGCTTACACTTATTTTCCAAGTGTCTTTTTTTATTTTTCTTACAAAGTAATTGGGACAAGGCTTGTATTATCCACTGCAGTGGTATGACTCACGCATGTGGCTGGCCTTCATCATAAAGGGCCTCTGCTTAAAGTGTCATCAAAAGAAGACTCAGAGAGTAAAGCTGCTGGATATGGACTACAAGTGGATTACAAAAACGCAGGCAACAGGGATTCTGTTTTGAAACAATCTTCTGGATCTGGCAGCTGTAACATAGCTTCCAGCAGAAAATGTTATTAAATGAATTAAATGAACCTGATACTTAACACTGAAGTGATTCTGTTGTTGCTTATTGCTATGTTGTGTTGGCAGAGAATCTATGCCAGTCTTTCAATACTGAAGCTGAAAATCTGCAGAGCAAGTGATCTTAGCAAAAAGCAATAGGAAAACCTTTAAAATTATTTCTAAAAGCAACACTGGACCTATTAAAACATTTGGTAAGGGACAGAATTCTAATTTAACATTGCTCTTTGTAACACCTGTGTCTGAGTTGGTGGATGAGTATATATATATCTCTCTCTATATATTTATGTTCTTGTTTCCCACCCTCAAACAAGAAGATCTGAAGAATTCAAGAAATGTGATGTCAACATAGGACATGCTTTGAAAAGGATGCTTTATTAAGTATTGTAGAAAAGTTAGTTGCTGGGGGCTGTACTGAGTGCTGAGGAAAGGCTTCCTCCGGCATTTTTTTACCTGTAAGCTAAAGAAGATTGGTGGGTTGAAGAAAACTCCATAGCAAATTTGCCTTGCCCGGAGCTGAATGAACAGCTTTCAAACAGATCATCTGCTACTGTGAACCAGGCAACAGGCTCAGTGTGAAACTTTAATCCTGTTCCAGAGGATAGAAAGGGACAGGCTCATTTGGTTTGAAAAGAAGGCGTGGGTGAGGGGAAGGAGATTGGAGGCAGGACTCAAAAAAATTGAGGCTGGAATACTTTTGTACAAGGAGATAAAATGGGATGAGATTTTCTTCTGAAAATGTGTTACTTATTCATAGGTTTGGGGGGGGGAGAGGGGGGCTGGGGCTTTTCTTTGTGGGCTTGTTGTTTTGCTTTTTTTAAATTAGGGTGTATTACAAATACATGTCTGTTTAGTCCCAAAAAGGAATTAGAGGAGCCTATGAAGGTTGTATAACTATTTCCATATTATTTGCCTGGTTTGAGAAGCTTAACCCCTTTTTTAACTAAAGTGTCATTGTGTAAGCCTTGATTTCTTCTAGAAAATGGACTGTTTTTTGTAATAATGCTGGTTAAAAGGCTGTGTTCTCTTCTTGATCACCAAGATGGGGAGTCTACCTCCTCTTTAGTCTCTGTGATGGGAAGGAGTCACACTACTCTTCTACCTTTTAATAATTGTCTTGGCTTTCCGAGTAGGTGGGAGTAGCCAGCTGGCATGTTAAGTCCTTCATTTGATGGTATACAAAACCCCTTTGAAAGCCACACTGGGAGCATGATTAGTAAATTTGTCTTTTGTTCTGCCATTAAGATTTGAAAACATATAGCCCAGAACTTGTTCAGCTGTGAACTTGCTGCCCGTATAGAGAAGGCTCTATATAGAAGAATATGGTGAAATGGGTGCGAGTCTCTCTCTGTGCCCCTGCCAGGCAATGGGAGAAATCCCATAACTGCACTCACAGATGTGACTGTGGGAGACCCTGCGACTGCTCGAGATTTTCTGCTTCCTGTTTGCCATCAGCAGTCCCACACCTTTCATGACTCCTGACAAACATCGGTTTGAGAGTGAGGAAAACTTGCACATTCATAGGTGAGGCTGGTGAAGAAGTGGTTGCTCTACCCTAAGATTCATGTTGATTCAAGTACTTGAGGGCCAGTACAGCTTGGGAATCAAAGGACAGGCCCATTTCCCTGTAGGAGTTTGATCCCTGTTTACACTTAAACTTCAGATTTCTGTACCACTGCCGATGGGGAAAGCTGGTGCACCAACAAGTTTGTTTATGCTGGAGTTGCAGGCAACCAGTGCCTTGTGATACCATGTAAGAACAGCACCTGCCTGGAGCAAGCTGACAATAAAACAAGCAGCACAACCCCTTTGAAACTGATAACGAGAAGGGTTGATGTTGTTTGCAGGAAATGGTTATTCAGATTGAGAAACTGGTCATTAGGCAACGAAGATGGAAAGGAAAGGTGGAGAGCTGGGAATGCTGTTTGCCATGCATAAGCACAGAAGGAGTATCACTGACACCAGTTAGACTGACAAGAGGGTTGGAGTTTCTGCTAAAAGGACTGTGGTTCAGGCATGAAGTTGTCGTTAAGCAGAAACATTTTGGAGATTTGCAGATGGCCACTGTAAGGACTGTGTGGCTGTAATTAGCAGTCACATCGCAAAAGTAGAAAGCATTCATTGAATGGGGTGGGAAATGCCTCGAGGCAAATATTTCTCAGACCTTTCTCTGAAAGCTGTGGAGACCAAGCTAGTCTGGCTAATCGTCCCCTCTAGGCCTGGCTAGAGACAGGAACCAAAGGGGATTTTTGCTATTTCTCGGTCATGCACCTTCTGGGACACCAAGGGATGAGCTTTGGCTTCAAGCTAGTCATGGAAAACATCTCTTAAGGAGTCACTTCTCCCTTATTGATTGCCTAGAAATTGGTCTGTTCTTTGCCTTCTCAGGGAAGAGGTCCCTGTGCCAGTTACCACCCCAAATTCACAAGTTAGCAAATTAAGCTCCTTCAGGTTTGGGCAGACAGAAGAAATTTTAACTGAGACCCTTCATGCCCGTAAGCCTGCAACCCTGTGGGCAGTCCAATGCCAGGAAAAAGATTATCAGCATGTTGCCAAGGATGCTCAGCATGATCAGCCCTTACAGTGAGTTTCTTCATTTAAGCTGAACGACAGAAGTGACAACCCCATTTCAGTGTCAGTGGAGATCAAGCTGGAGGTGACATGATTACGTGACTCTGCAGGCATTGCCCCGGACCTCGCCTGCCAGCAGTTGAATGACCTGGTCTACTTGTGCAGGAAGCTTCAGCAGTTAGTAGAGAACATCACCATGGTTGTAGTGTAAGAGATGATACAATAAATTTTAGCAGGCAGAAGCAAACAGCATCCAAGTTCTTCTCTTCTCCATTCTGCTGCTGGCTGTCCCACTGCCAAAGCCTGAGATCTGCAAATCACTCCCATAATGGCCACTCAGAAAACATATTTGAACTTTCTTTCAAACATTATGTTCCTTTGGGGTGAAGTTAATAGTTTTCCCTCATTTGATGTCTCCAGTTATGGTCAAAGAATTAGCATGTAGGATAGACACAGAAGCTAAAAGTTTCAGCAAGGCAGTTTTTATTTCTTTATTATAGTTGTCTGTTCATACCGTCTTCAGCATGGGTGCTCCTTGGTCTTATTATTGATGATGAATAAGAACAGACTGTGCAGAGATTAACACAGATGGTTGTAGCCTCAAGACTTGATGAGCTGTTACCAAAGAAAATAAATCTCTACTTTGAAGGAGAGCCTTACACAACAGAATTTCATGTGGCTCAGCTGTATTCAAAGGGGAATATTAAAATTGCTGAGCAAAGAATTGAATGGCTCCTGTTGTGAATAGCCGTCTGTATGGGTAAGTTGCTTACCGCAGTCTCTCAGATGGAAAAAACTCAACTATAGAGTTTTCTTTTGGGTTAAAACAAACAAACAAACCCATAAAACAAACCCTCTGTGATTCAGAAATGTTTGGAGAGAAGCAGTGTAGTTCACCAGAGCAAACGCTGAATTGCAAAGGCAGCGCCACTGAAAATTTTGACAGAGGAACCCTTAACCTCCTGCTACAGAAATAAGTGTAAAAGCTATAGAATAACTTCCCCTTTCCCTTCAAAATCCCTCTCATGTTTTTTTACTCTTCTTGTTTCTGAAAACGTGACACAAAGGCACCATTCTGGTTCAAACCCCTATTTGAGACCATGGAAAGTCAGTTTTAAAGGAGTATATGCAGTTGAAAACAGCTGAGATGGCTGTGTAACCTCTTGCTGCCAGCATCTGGGGCTCCAACAGATCGTGGGAAAACGGGGAGAGTTTTCTAGACTAAAGGTGACTCGGGTCTGGTACCGTGTTCTGCACCATGAGCTAATAAGCCAAATCTTTTCAACTGATGCAAATTAAATCTGCTGTATCAATCATGTTCCTCTCTTCACTTTGTATGGGCTTCAGGCTAGATACAGCTCCTGTAAACAGATGGCTGTGCCGATGGGAATGTCTTAGGCTATGACTTCAGCTAGCAGGAGGAAAATAATGGAATATTATGTTGCACCAGCTACCAGTCCATGCAATCGTTTCATCCAAAGGTAAAGACTGAAAAGGTTTTGCAAGTGTTTGTGTTTCTTAGGGAAAGGAGAGAAGGGAACATGCTCTTAAAGAGCCAGTGTCTTTCATGTTGGTCTCTCTGAAAGACTTCAGGAACTCGCTTCATGACAAATTCTTTCATGGGCTGGAGAATTGGCTGTCTTGCCTTAATAGGAAGGTACCAAGTAGCCTGAAATATTTTTGACCACTCCAAAAATATGTTCCTGCTATAGAACTCTATCATCGTTTTCCATATAACAGTTTAAAAACAAACAATAAAGCAAGACCATGGCATGAGATTTCAGATAGGGCATTCTTTAAGGTTTTGGAATTTGGGGGTGGGGGGGTGGGAGTGGTTGTAGAATGCATTAAGTTTCCGTTTCATCATACTGGTTTCATCTTCCCCTGTATTCCATGGTAGTCTTATCTAAATAGCCATAATTACAGTTTTACTTTATTGCTACACTGTTCACTGAAAAAAGAAGAAAAAAACATCATATGAGGACAGTATTGTTATTATATCAGTCAGTGGGTTTAAAAGCTGCAATTCTGCTTGGTTTTACAGCTTTTAATGTATTTATTTTTCCCCCTAGGAATCCCATTGCTAGGCTCTAAGCTTGTTTGGGATTTGAAAAGTCTCTTCACTGATTCACTGTCTTCTGCTCCATGGACAGCAGCAACCCAGGCGTAGATTGCTTTCCATGTGCCTTGATGGGCTTCTCCAATGTCTGATCAGGTTCTCAGTAAAGATGACTTCTCTAAGCTGTTTATTCTAATGAAACTGCAGGATGATGTCTCCGATTCCTATCACTTTCTCAAACCAGATGGGTGTCATCAGATATGTCTCACATCTTTAAGAAGTGAATAACTTGGATGGTTAGCAAATGTAACATCACAGTGATAGTGGTTCTATCCTATGTGTTCAGTCTTGCAAAATATTTGAACTTCCTGCTGGTGAGGAATATTTTAGTTTTGAAGCCCTGTGGCCTTGCAGACATTTGTTCTCCCCTCCTTGTGACCCAAGGATCTGCTTTGGGTCACAGACTGCCATTTCTTTAATATTTGTCTGCAATTATTGCACTGCCACCATCAATTAAATTCTCCAGATATTTTTCTTCCTGGTCTCCTGCAGCTTTAATCTGAAACTTTCCATTTTCCTGTCCATGGACACCATCACAGCCTGAACAGGGTCCAATTTTCCATTAATGGACACAGCAGGCTTTTAAAATAAATCAGACGAAGGGTGGAGTCTGCAGCTCCGGATGCACCGTGTGAAAGAGTCAGCCAGACTCAACTCCCAGCACTGCATCAGCTTCTTTCTGTTTATCTTTGTGCTTACTGAAATAATAAAAGGTGAACAAAAAGGGGGTGGAGGGGGGGGAAGAAAATAAGATGCCTAAACAGCAGCAGTCAAGAGAAAAGCACATAACACGGAATAAAAGAAGAAATGGGATCTAGTTCTTAATCCATCTGCACGATCCATAATTTAAACTGTGATCTGAACTGTTCCTTAGAAAGTACATCTGAATGCAATGCCTCCTAAGCTCCACTGACTGGCGGAGGTCTGACTTGGAATATTTCTCAGGTTTGAGGAAATGAAAGATTATGTACTAGACAAAAAAAAAAAAAATTTTTTTCTTCTTTTTTTCTTCTATGTGTGTTGTTGTCTTAATTCACCTCCATTCTGCACAGATACATGTTGCCCTGGCAGGCAGATGGCAGCTTGCAGTGTTTTATTCAGAAAACATTAATGAACCTCTCAGGCCATTGTGGGAGATGAGCACTTTGCTGTTCTTGTGTTGGTTTTGTGTGCGTTGTCATCTTGGTCCATGGAAATACCCCAGATGTTGATGCCACAGTCTCTGCTGATCATGGGAGGATGTTTCAGGATAGCCGGGAGGATGATGCTCTGGAAGAAGGCATTAAATATTGAGCTTTCAAAAACATGCTGTGCTTTTGGAAGATCTGCACATAAATGATGTAAATGCCTTGGGGTTGCTTACAAGCTGGAGTTGATCTAGCTTTGACTAGAAAACATGTTCACAACTAGAAGTGACTGACATTGTCACAACCTACTGATGTTTGGAAATGTGTTGGACTTTGTCCATCTCAAATGTCTAAGTCTGTGCTTTGATGTTTTGTTGAAACGCTTGTGTTCCATGAGGAGCCCCAGTGCAGTCAGTGCCTGGGTTGCATCATGGGAAGTCAGAGCTCAGACTAAGCCCTCTTCAAATAGCTCACTTTAGACCTTGAAGGCACAAGGAAGGTTGCTAATGGCTGCATTTCAATCATGCTGTTGATTCAGCACGTTCTTAGTCCTCTCACAGCTGGTGGGAGAAGAGAGGCCTACTTCTTAAGAGATGAAGATGAAGGTGAAGATGATGCTGACAATAATGACAATGATGATGAGTGGGCAGTCACTGCTTCAGTTCTCCTTTCTTCTTCCTTTTCCTGTAGGGATGTTCACATGGACAATTGTGGTGATGATCTCTTCCTTCCCTTCTTGTTGGTGCTGTGGGTTTCCTTTTCAAGGGAAGCTGAGTGGGTGGGTGCATAGCCAGGTCTTATCCTACCATGCAACTAAGAGGCAGCCAACGAATCCAGGTGGGAACCAGGCCCACCGTGCACTCCTGCCCTGCACTGAGGACGGAACTGCATCTTTCCCAACTGGAAAGGACTGCATGAGGCAGTTTAATTGACAGCTGTTAATTGCTCCACAGGCTGTGCTCTCACTCACAGATGCAGGGCAGCGTGAAGGTGTCTGGGGTTCAGGCTTCTGGTTACGGATGTGCTGGCACGTGGGGAGGGATTGGGGAAACAGCATGGTCTAGACCATCAATCCAACTCAAATGGTAGCTATTCAGTAATTTTTGACTGAGTGGGATGAGAGCAGTTTAGAAATAAGAGCGTCTTATGTGTCTTTTTAAAAGTTCACAGCTACTGTTTCTTCATTTGTTTTTATCTTTTTACACAAAAATCCCACCCCAATATTCATGCTTCTTTGGTTGCCAACAAAAAATACCACTAGAAACCACAGCCTCCTGTTGTTTTCTGCATATTTATAATTTTGCAAACCATTCCTCCTTCCCTCACGCAGCCTGTCAGACTGTTCAGCTCTGCAATTCTTCTGAATCTATTCCTGGCGTGTTATCTTCCCTCCCCATCCAGAGTGGCTGTTTAGTTAAGAGCATGTTGAGTTGTGAAGGGCTGGGGGAGGCCATCACGAGTGTGCTGCTTCTCCAGCCAGGGACTGCCACGAGCATTCCTTGCAAGAAGGGCGCAAACCAGCATTAAAGTCTTGTGCTTACTGTTTGGTGAGCTTGCTCTTTTCTTAGCACTCCATAAATATGTTGAGATTTGCCATCTTACCTCCTTTTTATTTTAATTTGGATGTATGTGATGACTGGAGAAATGCAAGATAAGCAGAAAGAGCTCAGATCTGTGCACTCCCAGGGGTTCCTGATACACAAACAGATACGAGGAAATCTAAGGACCAGAACAGGGTTCTTTTAGTCTTCTGGTGTGAGACACTAAAAGCTGATGTTGTGCCTGTCATTTTTGTGCTGCGAAACATTTCCTTTGTAAATACCCCACACAGTTCAGCCCTGTGGGCAACATAAATGGTACAGCAACAGGGGAAGAACAGGTGGCTTGAGTTAGACTAGGTGTCTCCAAGCCCCTCCTTGCTGGAAGGCTCCAGCCTAAAGAAAAGTTTAGCTAAAGCTCAGTCTAAGACCTAGGAGAAAATCCCAATATTCCTCCTAAATCAATGAACAGAATCCATTCCTGGTTTTTGTTTTTGAACACGGGTGATCTAATACTGTTTGTAAATAAATCAATCTGCCTCTTCATCCTTTTGCTCTCCCAGCCAACTCTCAAGAATCTCCAGCTGTTGGTAAAAGGAAGCAATGGGGAAGAGGGAAACTTGCCCTTTGGGTGAAAGAAGGGATAGAAGGGTATAAAGGCTAGCTCATGGATGCTGGTGCATTGAAAATGAGGGAAGTTTAGGTCTCTTGTCAGTGTTTCTGAAAACCTGACTTGCAGAGCTTCTTCCCCAGTAGTCGTAACCACCCATGTTAACTGAGACAACACTTCACTACACTTGGAAGCCCCTGGGAGAGGACTGGTTCCTCAGAGTTCACTTAGGGGAGAGATTTCAGTTTCAAGTTGGATGAAACACTGACACGAGTTTAAAAAGTTACAAATTGGTCACCAATGAAATTTGACCGCAAACTGGAAGACTTCTTCAGGTTTGAGGAATTAAGTCCTGGAGCATCTGTCTAAACAGTGCAACAGAGGCAAGGGTCCTAGCTGGCTTAAGATGATTAAGGAAATGGGTATATGACAGGCTACATGAATGTGTAGGAAGCACAATTTATGATAGTAGCCAATATTTAGGTATGGTTAAGGGGAGGATGCGTTTGCTGCTCAAATTAGCAGCAACTTCTTGGTCCACCCCTGCCTTGCTTTGAAGGTGTGCAGGCCATCTTCCAGGATCACAGTTCCTGCTCTTTCCCAGTACCACACTATATGCACTGCTTCTCCTCTCTCTCTTTTGGTCCTGGTATTTGCTGCTGGGGTCTGGGCAGGGGGTATGTTTATTGTTTTTTTTCAGGGACTGAAGAGCTCTCTGATCAAATCTGGACCATCAGGTTCCAGGCTGAGGTGAGGGTCTCTGGCTGTTACAGTTTCACATGATGTCGGTGGGAAGCATCACAGTTTAGGATTTCAAAAAGGCCTTATTGCTTTGCATGTAACATTCTGTGAAAGGATGCATCTGATGTTTTTTTCCCTCTTTTTTTTCTCCCTCTTTAGTACAGAGTTTACAATGGGAGATGAACAAATTAAGTTCAAATCTGCTTCCCACACTCTCCTCCCTTCCCAAAGGTGCAACCTGGGACAGATTTCAGCCTCAGCTAGTGATGTTGGCATTGTTACTCCGATTGCTCAGTCTCTCGCCTCGCTCAACTACTTTTACCTTGTTTGTGTCTTTTCACATGTTTATTGTGGGGCCTGGTGCCAAAATCCTTTAGCATCGTGGGAAGGTGCAATCGTCTCTTAGCAAACCACTCCTCACTGCTTCCACAAAAGTCTCATGATGTGAGCTCTGTATTTTAGGAGGCTGGAGCAATTAGCTGAAGTTGTGCCATTTAGATACGTCACAAACTATCCCAAATAAGCCATTGCAAGTTAATAAGTTGATTAGGAAAACAATTGCCATGTATTTTTCTGTATGTTTGTATGTTCTGGAGTCTGTGTCAATCATGCTAATGTTCATATTGTCACAAATATGATTTAAAGTTGTGGGTCTCTTGGAGTGATGGGTAAAGGTAGAGAGGCAATCCTTTCCCATAACTTTATTAACATGGAATGAAAATGCAAGTAAATGGGTGTGTTTGGTGAGACCACCTAGGTGGGTATTGGATTTAGGAGGTGTCATAGGTGTAAAAAACAGCTTGAATGCAAACACATGGTGGGCAACTCGGTATGCCACATACAAATGTCCAAAACACAACTTTCAACCTCCAAAGAGGAAGCAGCTGCTTGTGAACTACAACTGGCACGTGGGCTGGTTGTAAGTCTTACCACCACCTGGACTAAACCAAAGTAGCGTATTCCGAATTCTCCTGTGAACAAGGGGTCATGAGATACAAACAATGCTGAAGAGCCTGCCTGTGCCTCATCCTTCGGCATACTGACAGCTGGGACTCGGAGAGCCTGCTTCTAGCAGTTCCAGGTGCTGCCAAAAAGAAGGGCTTAAAATCCCACAAACCCAAAGCAATGGTCTGGGAAGGTTATGATCTTGAATGGAGGGAAGATGTTTGAAGTGAGGGCTCTGCAGGGAGCTGAACACCAGGAGATGGCCAGGGTCCTTTGGCAGTCTCACCACTGGCTTATTAATAAGCAGCTCTGTGTCCCAGGGGGAGACAAAACAAAACCCCTTTTCACATACAGATGAGAGACAGAATAATTTTACATACTGTCACTGGTGGAAAAGAGTCTGTGTTTTTCAATTTTTTTAAAACTTTTATTTATATTTTTTAGAAAAGGAATAAACTCTGCACGGTAGAGTGTACGGTATATAATTTCAAAACAGAAAAAGTTATATGGAATGGATTATTTTCCCAAACTATTTAAAGTTGAACCTAAAATCATTT
This sequence comes from Cnemophilus loriae, assembly GCA_013397755.1. NCBI lineage: Eukaryota > Metazoa > Chordata > Aves > Passeriformes > Corvidae > Cnemophilus > Cnemophilus loriae. The sequence goes on along the minus strand of VZTF01000980.1, from coordinate 1,679,630 downwards.
GTAAATCAACACTCGTTGTCATGTAAGACAAAGGAAAACAATCAACACATTTTTTTGTTTGGTACAGATTTTCTCTACCTCCTCAGCCTGAATTTTCCCAGGGTTGGGCAGAAAAGGGGGGCAAATCCTGCCTATTGTCCTAATCATAATTGTACTGACCAAGCTTTGTGCTCTGAGATCTAGCAACATATGGCTTTATATACGTTCCTAAGTGAACAGTGCAACATCATCACCACCTTAAGTGTTTATTCCACATTCAAACTGTAACTGAACATCACTCTTGAAACCCTTTTCTGCCCCCAAAACAACAGCGATAACAGTGAAAAGCAGAAAGTCTCCAGCAATCAGATTTCATCCCAGAAATCTGTGTAAACTGTAGATCAGGGTTGGGTAGCAGCACAGAAGACAAAAGATGTGACAGCATGATTCAATAGCGTCTCTAAAGACTACTGTAAGACTGTCATTCTTTAGTCTGCATCTTTCAATCACAATTTGCTTTTTTCCCTGCAATGCTATAAAGCAATATAAGAAAAAAATCAGACTCAAAAGCAAAAGGTAGAAGCCTTCACGGAAAGGTGAAGCTTCTGCTTAGCTTTGAGTGGTCGCTACTAGAAACAGATCTCCGCAATCAGAAACAAATCTTGAACGTATATACACAATTTGGGTGGAAAGGCATACGGCCAAGGATGGAAGCCCTCCTAGCTGCCCCACAGACTGTTTTGGATTGTAGGTCCACACTACAGTCACCGCCTTTTTGGTCTGAATAAACTGGCAAGGCAGCTGCAGGCTCTTGGCTCCACTGTTCCTTGGCTGTGTGGGGGCCAGGAGAAGGAGAAGGAGGAGGAGGAGGGAGTAAGAGTGCTGTCAAGGGCCCCCCCTCCCCTCACTTTGCAGCTAGCTGAGTGATGCGTGGGTTGCAGCGACATGGGACGTTACACTGAGAAGGTTTAAGTGCGCACTTTTCTCTTTACCCCCTCCTCCCCAATCCTCTTGGAATGTATCTATATCAGTAATCAGGTAAGTATTAATAATAACTGTAAGCTAGCATAGTCACTCTCCCCCTTAGAATGGGGGGAGAGCAATAGCATCAAACAAATTCCCATTTGCCCTGACATGTAACCTTTCCAGATCCTGTAGAGCAATTGTATGCAGGCTTTTTTCATACTAGAATTTAAAATAGTCAAAGCTGGTAAAGAAACCGGATGTTTCCTGGCCTAACTGAAGGAAATAATAAAACTGATTAAAGTAAGAGCGAAAGAAAGCAAGCATTAGTGTGTTTGCATCCTCTGATAGGTCCCACTTCTCTACGTTCTGCTCACAAGCCCTTTCCATACTCTGAGCAAGCACTCCCAAACTTGTAGAGGTAAGGCTTCAGCTGAAATCTCACAGTTGAGACTATCATTTATTTTATAATTACCACAAATGTAATAACTTGACTTTAGCGGATCCATGTGGGGCATGTTGAGGGCAAGGCTTGTTAAGTGAACCAGCACAGGAGAAGACTGGACAGGGGTGGAATCCCACATGATAACAGCAATTGAACAATGTCCATCAGCATGGCATTAGCTTAGTGTGGATATAGCATCAGGAGCTTGGATAAAGCCTTTAAGCTTTCTGGGTGTCCAGTCAGAACCAGGGAAGCTGCAAGAAGTTTTACCATAAAACTCCAGTACTGCAATGTCTAAAGGAACTGAATCTCAGTGGGCACAGATTTTAGGTTTTGCACAGTCAATCCTAATTAAAACCTCAAAACTATAATGGCTGATGCCCCTGCTGTTGGAACCTTAAGACACCCGTTATACTGCTGAGCCCTACTCTTTGTTTTTTTTTTTAATAAAACACTGTTTTAAGATAGAGCACAATAAATGTGCTTATTACGCACTCTAACATAGAGCACAGAAATACAACACTACAGAGTGCAAGTCTAACCATCTCCACAGTGGGAAAAGTGCGAAGGTTAAAAATATGCATGTGGCTTAACACAAGATATTTTTAAAAAACATGACATGGAAATCTTATACTAATGCTTTCATCTTTACCACAAACATGACTGAAAACTTAAGGTCAGTTGCTGATCCTTCTCTCGCAGTAGTAGTAGCATAATCCTTTCAAAGGTACAATGTTGGAAAGATCAGATAATAAAAAAACCCAAGTGTCCAAAAATGATCCCATTTACCCCTTTTCCAGTAGTTACGTTTTTCAAGAAGTAAACGTGTAAGGTCACCTTGATCTTCACCATCAGTAACTGATACACTTGGAAACAGCTAAGCCAACCACCTGGACTGAGATCAGCTCGGTGTTGCACACACACACACACATACGGATACACACACAAATACCCCACAGGAAAAAGTGCACTTTCAATTGCTGATACAAAAATAGATTGGCACATTCTTTTTGACACAGTGAAGATATCTTCTTTAAAAGCTTTTTCACTTTAAGAAGTCCTCTTGGAATTTGCAGCAGGTCTGTAGAAAAAGCGCTACGAGAATGCACTCAGTGGGCTTCCAGGGTTTGTGTGATGGAGAGAGGGGTGGTCATGGAGGCTGCCCTTCTAATTTTTGCCTACTTTTATAGCTGTAGTCCCTACAGGTAGGGTCAGTTGCCACCCAGTTTCAGCACGTGAACTATTTACCAACAGCTCAGTCTTCACCTGCTTTGAGAAAGTAACAATACATGAATTCACCAAAACTGAGAGTCGATGCAGTGTTTCCTGTATGTAGCCAGAAAAACTGTTTTGGGGGGAGAGAGAGAGCGAAGTGTTAGGAGTCTGATTTTGCATTTCCAGTAGTAACTGCGGCTTGGGAGAGCCAAGCGGGAACAGTCGGGAGCCCCTTCCCCGCAGGGCAGCCAGCGCTAGGAGTTCTGCACCAAGCGTCTGTAGTGTGGCATCACTTCGTGCTCAGGAAGGTGGAGAGCAAACTCCAAGGCCACCAGTACAGGGAACTCGAAGGCGATCAGCTCTCGCCTGTTCAGCCGGAACTTCTCTTCCAGTTTCTGCAACCACAGGCCAGGGGAAAAAAACAAATTAAAAAAATGTGATGCCATGATGATTTTTTGCCCTTTCTTTTATATACCCTTTTATGTATTCTCAGTGCTCTCAGCATGCATACTTGTAATTCCTTAAGTCTGATAACTTAGCATAGTCCTGGTATTCTGTTAGGCCAGAAGACCAAACATCCTGAAGGCCTTGCAGTTGGAGGCCGGAAAGCCTTATGCTATCTTGGGGAACCAAGGTCCCTTCTAGAACACATCCTGTAGTTGAGTCTAGGCCCATCCAGGGGGGAATACCTCGGGATGGGGGGATATCACGCCATTCATTCAAGCCTCTCACTGGGGCATCTTAGTTAGATATGCTAATTTGTAAAGTCTATAAAATTGTATATGCGAGCTATCGTGTGTGTGCATTTTGGCGTGTTCCAACTTGGCGAAGTGTTGCACCATAAGGATCCTTATTAAATACCAAGGTAATATCCCTTTTTCCCTTAACCATGTCTGGCTCTTGATTTTAGGACCAAGGACAAGGCATCAAATGGAATGAGGGTTTTCTTTCTAGTGCTTTCCCACAAATGACATTATTCAAAACACGCATGCTGCTGTCATTAAACTTCTGTCCTGATCAACTTGCATGGCTCTAGGTTTAGAAAATCAGAGCTGCGTGAATTGGATGTACCAAATCCTCACTGTGAAGGTGAACTCATAAAGCTCAGCCAGCCATGCTATTTCTGACACATTCGTCATTTCACTCATTCCACTGCCAGCAGATACATCTTCTAATGCTCACAGTGATTACCACTGCAGCGACAGGAAATTCCTGGCTTCGTACAAACATCAAAATCACTTGTGTAATGGAAGACATGCATCTTGTAATTGTCCATAAATTTCCTGCACTGCTTGAAATCACTAGTTTTCCTTTCAGCATTAGACTGTGCTACAACGCCCTACTGGGGAAATTATTTTTGCCACAATTTGATCTTAATACCTCAGAGGCAGAAGGTGCCATCTGCAGCAACCATAAGAACACTGAGTAATAGAAACTGCTATCCTCAAGGGGGATGACATGGGTTTTATAGTTGGTTTTGTGCCGTAATGTACTAAACCTTCCATATGCTCTGCTGTTTTCACTGGATTTGGATGCTACAAGTAGGCAACCAGTTGCTCAGGGGAATTTCCCCCCTGATCCTCTTTTAGGATCTCCCTGGCTTGCTACTTCTCTGCCCACTGGGTCTACTGCAAAGTTCAATGTGTCTTATGGATGGACCAATGTTTCAAGATAGCAAGAGAGGCCAGATCTTCCAATTTCCTCTTGGCTGATTTTTTCTGTGATTATTCAGAGGGCTTTCTACCAAACTGACTGTCAACCCAGCTCTGTGACTGTGGGAGGAGGGCATGAGTCCAGTCCTGCCCCCCAACCATGATCCCATGTCTCTTCCATTGAGTGAGCTGGTTGTAGCCACATACTCAGACACCAGCCTAACTTTCTGTAGCATTAAATCAGATTGGTACCTTGGTGCTTGCAGAGGATTATGGCACAACACTCCCCCATGTTACTTCTTTCATATGGAGCGGGCAGAAGACCAAACACCTTACTCTACAAAAAACATCTGGAGTGAGGTGTTCTAATGAGAACGCCTCCTTAGGTTTTCTTGCCCAAAAGCTGAACTTGATAAAAGAAATACAAATGCCTATTGGACTCCATCTGAAATTACTATCTGCATTTAATTCTTAAAGGAAAATCCTTACTGACACTCTTGAAAACATAATTAAAAGCAAAATTAATTTCCTGAGGGTTCACCTTTTGCATTGTATTGACAGAGTGATGGTCAGATACATCTCAAACCTCACAGTATCTGACACCAGGGCCTTCTATCCCATCAAACAAGCTTACCACGCCTCTGCAGTGGCATTGATCACTACTACTTCCACAAAAATGTGTAACAAAAAGATATTTGACTGGCTGTACATCTGCAAGACTGAAGGAGAGCATGTCCACTGACAAACAGGCTCTCACAGATGACATACTGGCACTTCATGTAGACAGAACACTGGAAACCTATGGATACGTACATCTATAAGATGCTTGACTTCATGTTTTCTGAGGTCACTGCCAATTTTGGCTGCTAAAAGAACACAAGCTCCAGCACAAAGCTTTCTATTCTGCTTGTTCAGCTTCCCCTTGAGAGCGAGCTTCTCAAAGTAGACAAAGGCCATGGCCACTGTGGGCTCTTCAAAACCACATTCTTCTTGAGCAAGCTTGCGCATTTCTCTCTTCAAGCTGAGTAAAGAGACCAGAAAAGTATGCTGTGAGATAAGTTTTAAAGCATTTCTCATTTCACCCTATGAGCCATGCTTTCAGAGATTTCTGCTTAGTCAAATGGAAGGGAAAACATAATTTACTGGGCAGATATCTTTACGCTGCTTTGGGGGCACATTTCATGGCACATTCTTACATCACCCTTCCCCCTCACTGCCCCAAACAGACAGTTGTGTCAAACTATAAAAGCAACCAAAAAAGCTCTGACATTTTTAACAACAATATTTCATCAGAGGTCCTATGCTGCATACCATTTGTTTAGTAACAACGTTTTGATTACTGGTGCTCTATATGCAGCTTTTGCTGCTGGTTATAGTTGGTCAAATCCAGACTGACAGTTCTGTCCAAGCACTGCAGCACTGTTTGGTTATAGAGCAGTGTGGCTCAGTGTCTTTCTGGCCACTAGGGTCAAATGAAATTGTCATTATTTCAGTGGAGCAATATATCTAGCCTGCTACACCAGAAACAGAGATGGAATATTACAACTTTGCTGTGAAGCCAACTACTCTTTTTGCTTCTGGCCAAGGCACAAAACTCAGCACTTCTCTTTCCTCAGTCTCTTTTTAAGCCGAGTGCCAAGAGCTTAGAGACTCTGCTGTGTTATTTTTCTGGGGTTATTTTAACATAGTGCATGCCCAGCTCTCATCCTTATCCTGTTAGACGGTGTGTTTGACATCTGACCAGTGCGTGTTTGTACATTCCTCTATCCTGTTTACTCATCCCAGTAATCAAAGCAGTCATCTGACTTACTCTGCACCTCTGCTGGTCACTGCTCCTGGAAGATCAATCAGTGCTGAGCTTCCCCTCATGTACAGCAGGAATTGCACTGACATGGGAGACAGCTGCATTACGTTGCAGCACTATTGAGCTTTGCAACGTACCTTCTTATTTTACTGAGGGTTAGCTTGATGTGAGGGAACTTCTCCTTAAAGGTCTCATTCATGTCCTTCTTGAGATCTGATGGCTTCACATAGTCTATGACCGTGGTCTGTAACACACGTCAAGAGAGAATTGCTCTTTTTGTTTGTAACAAAGAAGATCAGTCGATTTCCAGAAGCAAGGAATACCAAACAAGTGCCAGTCAGTCCCAATGCTTTCAGCAGACAGGAAAATTAAGTCTGAACTAAGGCAACTATTTATTTGTGACTGACAAAACAAGTGACCTGTTCAGCACAAGACTTGAACAATACATACCTCATTAGCATCCTCCAAGTATTGCTAAGAGTGAGTTTAAGATAAATGTGGCTGGATGAAACCTACCTGAGAAGTCTTGTAAAACAAAAAAAAAAATTATCACAATAACTGATATGATGACCAGATTTTTGTGCATACCTCCATGTGGTTCTGAGACACACTGTGAGTTTCTCCCAAATTGATTCTTCAAAGAAACCACTGGTACAAACTCTTGACTGCTGTAGCATACATTTATGGTAAAATAAGTAATTAGCTTATACGGCAGGTCACTCAGTAGAGTGGAAAGCAGTAATGCTGTCGTAAGTTAGGCAGTAAGCGGACAAAAGAGTCAGGACAACATTCAAAGCGTACAGTCTATTTCCTTTGAGCTTCCTATTCCTTTTTGTTACAACCTAAGGAATCTCCCCAAGTTGCAGAGGGTTCTCCTGGCCACCACAGCACCTGCATCTGTGGGTGCCCAGCACTTCTCTTGTTCCCTCAGTCTTTGTTCAGGTAGCACTTTGCTCAAATCCTCTGTCACCATTCACCTGGCCAAAATCTATCAGCTCAATAACGAACCAACCTTTATTTTGGGAATGTGTCAATTCCCTTACAAGCTTAGGCAGCCCTGCCTATTGGACAGAAGTGGAGAAGAGCCCCAGCTTGGGCACCTGGTGGATAGCCTGGTCCTCAGGCATCCAGCTCCCTGCCAGCTTCAAGCGTGTAAGAGACCAGCAGTGTATAGTTCAGTGCATTCTCCTGCTCATAAAATAGTACTTCCCTTCTAATTTCTGGTTTTGATTAATTTGTATTATGGCAAAGGGCTGCTAACACCAAACAACAAGAGGTGGAAAGAGGCATGCAAAACCCTTGCTGCATGTTATGCCTTTACAGAAGGTGGAGCTCTGCTGTAATATATCCTCACGGGAATCGAAATCAGCCAAAAAGACTGACTGAATATGCATTCAGGCCTTTTTTCAATCATTAAAATAATATATGGAAGGGCTCGGGGAATACAAACTGCAACAGCTCTAGAGAGAAAGCAGACAATTGCCTTTATCCAATCATGTTGTTCTCTGTTTCCAAAATAAGTATGAAGGAGAGTAAAATACACCTAAATTTTCCTGCACTTTATTTAGGAGCTATGGTACTGAATTATTAGGAATTATAGGAATTTAAAACAAAGCAGAGCATGTTTCCCCTGAATAGTGCCCAGCAGTATTTGAGGCAAACATACCGTAATAGAGAGGAAAAAACCAAGTTTTTGCCACAGGGTGTTGTTATGGTCATGCACATGTTTTAAAACATGGGCCATTCTGCCACATCAACACTCTTCAGGCACACCTGCTTCCCTGCACGTGTATGGATGAGTTTGACTGCAGGTTCAGGCAGACAGTGCAGTGCCCCTGAGGTTAAAAATTCATAAGCTGCCTTGATGCTGAAGCAGGTAACGTGCTGCCACACCTGAAGAAAAAGAAGAGAGGAAAAGACAGGGAGGAGAAGCCTTGCCCTGCCTGGGATCGGTGGGAAAGCCTTCAATGGGATGTGTGGGCCTGCCTGGTTTTAATCCTGCTGAGGTTGGAAGGATGTACGCACGCACCGTGCAGCAGTGGCTCTTCACTGCAGACAGCTTCTCATGTGCTTTGTCTCACCTGGCAGGGCTCAGCCCTCTAAAGCAGAAGAATTAAGATCTTAACAACTACTTCTTTCCTTTCTTTCCCTGGAATGTTGCAGCCTGCCTGCCTGCTCCTTGGTATTGCTGCCAAAGGATCATCAGCAAGTTAGGTGCTGCTGATGTACAGGTATGCTGGGAGTTTTATGTCTTAAGAGGCTTCCTCTCGGTACTGCTACAAGAGGACACTGAAACAAGCCACATCTAATTTAGACCACTGCTGTCTGCTACTCAGGGTACAGAAACATGGGTCCATGCTGCTCTTGCTGACAGAGTCAAGAGACAGTAACCAGATACATCCTATTAAATGTAAAGATGATTTTAGTTACTACCAGTATTTTTTGGTTGTCTCGGGCAATCCTAGAAATAGTGAGCTCAGTGTTATTGTGCAAAGCTACCTGACACCTTATTTCATGCTTCACTACAAACCTAACTGCCCATTGTTTGTTCTTCATTACCACAGAGCTCGTAGTTTTATCTTAATTAACTTGCCTTTAGCTCTCTCCAGGTTATCTTCTTCTCTTGCTTGTGTGCCCAACAGAAACCACTTCCCAACAGAACGGGCGCAGCAGCGGAGGGAGGGCCTGCCCATCCTCCAGGCTCAGCTGAAGGGCTGCACAGAAGTTGTGCCAGACAGCAAGTTGCAGCTGTTTTCACCTCTAACAAGTGGATGTCAGGGTGACCCCAGCTCTGGGAGCCACAGTGCAGAGGGGGAGCGAGCCCTGGGCTCTGCCACACAGCAGCAGCAGTCCCCTGGGATGCACCTTTCCCCATGGCTGCTCTGCAGGCATCGACTTGTTTTACCTGGGACTCCTCCAGCCTGTGGGAGGTTTGCCAGAATTCAGCTAAATTCTCCTTGGAAGGACAAAAGCTCTTTTTAAAAATTTCATTTAAAACAAAAAGTGCTCAGAGGCTTGAGACTAAGCAGACAGCTTAAAACTGAGAACAGTAAAGAGGTACAGTTATTTTTAAACACAGAGATTTGTCAGTTTTGTCCTGTTGATAAGAATCTCCCCCTCTCTAACTCCGAATACTGCCGCTTCCTGCGAGACAACAGTCTCTACGATATAAATCACAATAATGAAATCCAGATGAAAGCTGGTGTGTGCTGGTTTTGATTCATGTAACAGGATAACGGCAGCATGTTTGAACACACTGGCTCTAAGGCAGCTGTCTCATCTTGTCAGTGCCATGCTGGAGAGCTAACTGCCCTTATTCTCAAGAAAAGGATTTGTGCAAGTTTTTCTTTTTTGCCTCTTGATTTTTTTTCCTTCGTAGGTGCTGCAGAAGCTGGACTTTGAGCAGTCGGATGCTGCTTGTCCAGCTGGTACCTACAGAAGTGCATGCAGGACCCTACCCACCAGAGAGGCAGGCAGAAAAAAACCCTAAAGACTATCTGTTGAGAGGTAATTTAAAATCAATGCTGAATTAGCATCTGCTGAGTGATCGAATTAGTTACCCTTTCAAATGGTTTCTGACTAGGCACCTGAGCACCCCTGTTGCTAGGGCACAGCACTCACGAGGCTACATAGAAATCTTGGTCCCCAACCCTGATCCTGCCCAGAACACCTCATGCACCCTGCAAACTGCTTGGCACTGAGCAGCAACCCCCACTGCTGCCCCTGCCCACAATGAAGGGAGTGGAGGAAAGCTCTGGGGTGGCCCAGCAACCCACAAGAACCAGCTGGGATCTGACACAGGAGGGCTTGGACACAACGTCATCCTTCTCTGCCTGCTCCCTGTTCAGCATTTACGCTTCTCTTCTGTTTTAGGCCACGTCATTGCACTTGAGTTGCCTGAGTGTCCCAGACAAAGCTGCCATGTGAAGAAAAATACACGACTGTCTGTTCAGGACAATTCTGGTATTGCCTGTGTCAGGGCTCTGATCAATGCTGATGATCCAAATTTTATGAAGGGTTTGCAAATATTTCCCTAAAAGGAGCACAGCTTTTCTCTATCCAAACATCTTATACATAATATTATTCCCTACCAGGCAGGCACTCTGTACTCCCAGAGCTGTCAGACACATGAGCAAGGCACTGGGAACTACTAAACTGTCTCTCTCATACCCTAATCTCCAATGTTTTTAACTTCTGTCATCCAGAACCGTCTGTCTTGTTTCTGACAGCTTATTTGCACAGAAAACATTTCAGTTCAGCATTCAGCAATATGCCTTCGTGGGCTCTGTTACGCTCTCTGTATACAAATCTGTGTATGTATATTTTAGTTTGGCGATGGAAGCTGCACAAGACAAATGAAAGCCTTGATGTATGGTAGCTGACAGACGCCTGGACAGCATGATAAACGCTTCGGCCCAAGTCTCTACTCTGCACACGTTTTGCATGGCTGGCAGTTCTGAACTTGGAGCTCAGCGCGTGTGTTATTCACAAGCGTTTTCTAGCAGCTGCTTTCTCACAGGAAAGCTGTATATATAGTTTCATAAATATGGGAGGAGAGAGGATGCCTGAAATGGTTGAAAGACTGGCAGGATGAAATACTGTTGAAAATAAATCCTACTTTGGCGTGCAACCAGTAAAAGATGATCTAGCCTTGGATGCCTCTATCTCTTAGCTTAAGAAGGATAAAATCAGAATAAAATAGGTGAATAAAAAGAAAGATGTATGATAAGCTCTCTTCAGCTGTTCTTACTGTGTATCCCTGACAAATCTACTTCACAGAGAGCAGATTGATACCCAGGACATACCTGAAACAGACTTTTGGTAGGTCACCGGTAAATTCTCAGCCACACAAGAAGTGAAAAGCAGTCAATGACTCTCCACTCTCTGACTACTTTAATGCATCCCACAGATGACCAGCTATGTACCTGTCAACTGCCAGGAACCTAATTCATACACTTATGGCTTATGATGCATATATATGGGAAATCCTGATAGAGAAGAGACTTTAAACTGTGATGGAAAATGGGAGTGATTCCGAATTATAATTAAAATTCTAAAAAAGGAAAAGATAGACTAAAATAAGATGTTTCTGTTGTTACAAAGTTATTAACATTCAAGGACCTTGAACTGAAAGATTTTGAATTTCACAAGGCAAATAATCTCAAAACTGCCTCTTTGAAATTAAGTACATGGAAGGACACCGTTTATTTTATATTGTTAACACTCTGGAATTATTCTCAAAATAGTTGTTTATTGGAGTCTCAGCCAAATACAGCATCAAATGCATAGAGCACAGGATTTATATATGATTATCTGTCACTGCTGTCCTCTGCTCCCTGAGACTTCTGGGTACAAGGTCAGCAGCTGATAAAAAAGCAGTCTGGAGATACTTAATATACAGCTACGGAAATGGCTCAAAGAATAGGGTGACAGCACTGAAGGACGCTGGCTGTAGTGGAGTCTTCCTGACCTTGGTGCTCCTTATGAAAGACAGAACAGGGAGACGAGAGACCAAATGCATTATATCATCATGCAGGGCTTTTGTTAGACCAAAGGGGCCAAGGCAGCAAGCAGTTCTAATTTTAAAATCCCACTGGAGGACTAATATTAAATAACGCAGCCTGGCTGTGCTCGCCGCTAACGCGGTACCTGGCAAGTGCAGGCTGGCAGATAGGCACTGTAGCAGCTCTGCAGACTTTTGTGGCACACTTTTTTTATTAGTGGTGTGGAGATGTCGATTTATTTTAATGTAATTAAACCAACACACTGACATTGTAGTTCAGTACCCAAACCTAATTCCACGTGTATCCCTAGAGCACAGACAGATGGGTATTTCAGGGATGCGACTACAGAAGGGTCACTCAAAGTCAGTGTGCTGCTGATCTGGGCTTTTCTTCTTTTGCTGCAAGATTTGGAGCACACAGTGACCAGCTAACATGCTCCTGTGCTTCTGTGTTACCAACAAAAGCAGGACTGCAGGATCAGCCTCAAGCCTGTTGAGAATGAGTTTTCTAGTCCAGCACAGAAGGAGTTTCTGCTGGAAAGAATGCAGAGAAACCGGGGGGCATTGACGAGTCTGTACGTATGCTAATCAACACGAGATTCGAGGAAAGAAATTAATGCTCAGTCTGGTAGATAAAGTTCCTGTTCTAGAGAGATTTAAGAATCTGCACGAATTCCTGTTTTAGTAGTATCAGCCAGGAAGACATCTGTTAACCATGACATGATGTTTCCCTTCCCCCTCACCCCCCAGCATGAATTTTTTCTACCTCTTTCTGTTTATACTGTGACAGAGATCGCAGACTCTCCTACAAAGACAACACAAAATGGAACAATTTCTCCAGGGCAGACCAGAGTTTAAATACAACTAATACAATTAATGGAAGCCATAGAGTTCGTACTGGGAAAGTATTGAATAATACTTGCAGAATTGTCCTCTGACAGGCAATTTGCGGGCATTACTTTTAGAAATGCAACAGGGAAGTGTATGCTCTGTTAAGCCTGGGACTTCACTAAAAAAAAAAAGACCAAACCAAAAGCACTTCTCCTTCCCTAGAGCTATCTTCAAGGAGGAAGCTCAGCTCCTCCTTGAAAACAGCTGAGGACTTGTAGCTAACACTTCTCTCCAAGAGTCAGGGCTAATTCAGCTCAGTAAAATTAAAGGACTATAAAGTCAATGTCAGTGATGATAAACTCGGGCTCCACAAAAATTGAGCACATAGAGTGCCAGTTCCACGTATTTCTGAGTAAACTCCAAGCCAGACCACACATTTTGTCCGTCTTATGCCTCAGGATAAAGCCTGCCGTGTTTACTGACGCAGCATTCACACGGACTTCAACAGAGCTTTCCCAGCGGAGAAATCCTGGCCTGCAAAGCACAAGCCAGGCTCATGGGAGTAATATCAGTGCATGCAGCTCTATCCCGCAGGCAGTGCTGCAGCCCAGCATCCACTCCTCTTCCACACCTTCCCCCCATTAATTGCTCTGACATCCATAAGGAGGGGTGAGGGGAATATCTACAAGCTTGCAGCTGTCAAGCATTAATGCTAAATCCCAGCCAAGTAACGAAACTTTAATTACAAGCTGCAGCTCTCCACGCACAACAAAATGCTGGGCGCTGACATCAGAGCCGCTCTCAGCTGCTGCGGCACTTGCGAGAGGCAGCAATTACAGCCACATTCCGCCCAGGACCAGCGGCTGCTCCCAGCCTCTGCGGTCATTTGGCAGAGGTCTGGCACTGCCACAGTGGCTGTGCATGGTCAGGAAAAGACCACAGGTCTCTCGCTGGCCCCAGACTGCAATTTGCTTTAATTGCAGTGTGTGCCGATTTTTATATTTGGCGGAGGGGGAAGAAAATTACTCGAAATTATAAGCCTATTATGCTCCTGCTCACACTGATGTGAACTGCAGGGAGAGGGAGAGGGAATGTCAGTAGAGCCAGGAAAGTCTAAAACAGACGTGAGTAAAGTCTCCTACATAGCCAATACGGCCTTATATTCACCAGCTCTACACACAAGCCCTTGCCCAAACTGCAAAATCCTATTTACCCTGCAAGCTCCCAGGACACTCTAGCACTACTTTTTCTTCCTTCTCTTGGCTGAAGGAAGCACCAGCATCTTGCAAAATCTTTCAGCTGAGCACTGAAGAACAACCACTCGCCCCTGAGATTCTTGCAAAGCCGTGCAGCTCCTGCATGGCATCACAGCTGTGCTGCTTCGGCTGTGGGCAGGCAAAACCCCGGCCGAGAGAGCCCTTGGCACCTGCCCATGATTCCCCTCAACAAAAGAAACAGAGCACTTAATGTCCTTCAACCCTTTCTTGGATTAGTGCCTGCCTTCAGAAAGGGAGATGGGAGTCCCACAGACCCTCAGGAAATGCTGAAGAAGTGATGTCTGGAAGGCAAATTCAGGAAAAAAGCCACTCAGCTGTCAAATCAGACATTATTTCAGACACAGCAGTAAGTAACCCCTAGAGAAAATTAAAAAGCAGGGAGATCCCTGTCAATGCAAATATATTCTAGATAAACAATGACATTGATTTTAACAACTGTCCTTGAAGGCCATTTTTCACCTTTAGGGCATCTAGTTACACCCCTGTCAAATCCCCAGGCAGTTCTTTTTTACAACAAAAGTACAAATCTAAGACTTTGAAATGCTGTGGTCAACCAGCACATGGAGAAGAATGGCACTGAACACCCACTCCTGGATGGAGAACTCCCTTGCAGGATGCCATCTTGGCTGCCCCATTTTGACTCATTTAACCATGTCCATGACAACATCAAGCTAAAAAGGGATCAAAGATCTCAGGTGATCCTAGGGCACTTGACTTGTACTGCCTGGCAGACTTTCGCAGTCTGAGGAAGGTCAGAAACACAGCCATGACTGCTAGAGCTATATTCCCTTTGGATGTTGGCTAACAATGTCTTTCTCCTTGAGGGAAGACAGTTCCCTGTCCATGACAGTAACCATATCAAAACCTGACAAATATTTTCCCCCATAGATGTAGCTGCTAAAAAAGGTTGTCACTTTGTGGGTTGGCAGCCAAAAAATAACTCGCCAACCCTTAAAGGAAAACTGGCAGCAAGTAAGCGGAGGACATTCTGGACTTCCCATTTGAAAATCTAGCATAAACACAGCCTTAAAACTCAATTAAGCCTCTGTGTGCAACAGACAGAACATTCCTGCAACCAAGGAGATAATCTTCAATCTACAAGAATCATTTAAGAGCTTATTCTGAAGAAGGAGCACCCACGAGCCAAATTACCTCTGGGGTGGGGGGTAGATGAGAACATATAAAGGCTGTATCTTTACATACATTAGCAGTTTCTTAAATAATGTCTTCTATTCCAAATTAAACAAGAACATGGACAACACTTTAGACCTCAGTGTTTCAAATCCTATCATGTCTGTATATAAATAAGAATAGTAGGTCACCACTTTGGGGGGAAAAAAAATAATCTTTTCCCTACTCCCTACTATTACTCTGGATGTATAATCCAGACAGATACATGCTCACACGTGTGTGACTGCACTGCATTTTGCAACAGTCCTGCCAAAACAGTCTACAGACTTGGAGCAACCAAAAAAAAGGCTACAGAAGTATCTTACCACACAAAACATTTGGTCAGAGCACAGACCATGGAACAGTTGTGTGTCTGTATCGTTAAGGGTTTGGATATAGTGAGAAATATACAGACTCTACTCGCAATTGCTGCAGTTAAAGGAAGGACTATCCCATGGTGAAATAAATACCTGAGAAACAAAGCTGTTCAGAGGAGTGAATGATTAGCATCAAAATACAGCGTAGCTTCACGACTTCAGAAAAACCCCAGTGGGCATCCTCCTATTTTGTAATAGATGCCAGTTTGAGGAAGTATAAATTTTCCTCTGAATGCCAGAGAATGAGTGCATTGTTTGAACAAGCCTTTCATCTAGAGCATTTATGAAATACAGCAGTAATAAAAGTGTTTGCTTTTGTAATACCTCCACGAGTTTGTTTTAACATGTCTTGAGAAGTAACTGTCATTTAGAACAAAGCACTCCGAACAGCTCTTATTAGTAGATTAAAAATAATAACAGTCTTCTTAAAACACAGCCAAATGAAACCTCAACCTTCAGAATTTTGTTACCAGAATTTCTCTGTCCTACACAGAATCACTTACCATATATGAAGGAAATATTAAAACCCGCTTATGTTTGCCACATGGCCACTGGGGATCATCTAAAAGATTTGGGTCGTATTCAACAAAGTCTCCCAGGTCGCTACCTATAAGACAAGTTTAGATACAGAATTCTGAAAGGAATTCATTACATCAAGAAATCCCTGGGCTTAACAGAAGTGGCAAACGAGTTCACAGATAATGCACAATAGTATCTCCATTCAAGATTTTTTTTAAAGGGATGAAATATTGCTCTAAGTCTTGACAACTCCAAGTATTTCTATACTAATGTGATTTGCCAAGATATAGAGGACCTGGACCTTATGAATTACCTGGTAAATGTGAATTTCAGGCTTAGAGAACTGCAGAATTATATAAAGCTCCACAATGACTTTTAGTCCCGGCAACAAGTTTTCATGTGTTCAAGCAGATGTTTTGATTTGTTTCATTTATCATGCCAAAATATCTTAAGCATATAGTGCTTTGGCTTATGTTTTGTGTCCGGTTTTGTAAACACAGCCCTTTCCAGCCTAACAAAGGTCACAAGTGGAATTTACACCTCCAGCTTATGACAACTGTGTTGCCACTGTAAATTTTCCATAGCAAAGGAAGGTAAGGACAAGCCTGATGCAGGAGGAACAAACAATGCTGATGACAGGAGGAGGCACGCCGGGTGCCATTGGGGCTGTCAATACGACCAACGCGCTTGTTTATTTAACTTTCCATCCTCCACAAGCAAGCTTGCTAAGCAAATATGGAATAAGCTGTGTTTCACCCACAACACAGGACTGTATTTTAATAAAGCTAATGGGGGGGCTAAAACACATGTCAGTCCTTTGCAATAACTGCCTACCACCAGGGTAGCCAAGGATATTAAAACGAGCTACTTGAGAAGTTACCTGCATCAATGCTCCCCTGGGTGCTGTTAGCTCTTCCCAAAGAAAGGCTACGATGGCTTGCATTGCGAAATTGGGAGAAGGATGAGGTGGAGTCTATCGTGTTCCTCCGAGTTCCCAGAGCATTGGTGGGAAATAGGAACTGTGTATAAGAAACTGTCTAAAAAAAAAAAAATCATAACAGACAGACAGTTACTTTCAGCCCAGCTTGGATGCAGTGAGATGCCTTTGGTGCATTCCAACTGGAAGCAAGAAAAGCCAAATTAATGGAGGATTTTCTGGATTTAGTAGTTAGGCACAGATGAATAAAAACCAGTCACCCACATTTGCTTCAGTGCAGTCAGTTTATCCATGCAAAAAATGCTTCTGCAAAGGCATTAATTCTTCAGCAAAACAAACATACACACACACACACGAGCTGTAATACACTGGATTTACAAAATCCTACTCAAGGGTCAGATTTAAAAATATGTCAGTTTGGTCAGGTTTTTTCCAGTGGGCCTTCTCTGTAGCACATTTCAGCAGCTTCTTTACTGAACTAGTATCATCTATGTGGGTCCCTCAGCACACAGCTGCCAGAGGCAAATCACTTAAACACTGCTAAACTGCAGCATTTTCTCCACTGTTTTTCTTCCTTAGGACTTTGTCTGGCAGAGTCTTATTGATGTAATAAGTGAGCTCCAGTTCACAGCAATGGTTGTGGGAGATCATTTACTACCCCCCAACATGGACTAAGTGTGAATGAGTAACTTGTGACAAAATTATTTTTAGAATGCACTGATTCTCTGCTTGTACCCGTGGCCAAGAAAAAGCTATGCCTTGCTTCTCGTTGGCTCATTTTCCAACCATAACATTGCATTGAAGAAAAAAAACAAGTTTGAGACTCTAGACTGGTTTATGAGGAGGTCAGAGCAGGTATCAAATAAAGCATGTGAGCTTTCATTATTTATAGGCAGACAGATTGTCCTCAGGAATTTACAGCCTGTGGTCTGGCCTGACACCTGGTTAGGTGAGCACAACATGTGTAGCAGCATTGACCCAGGGCCTTTAAATCCATATATGACAGCAGACTGAGTAAACTGAACTGTAGAAAGTAAATCAGACTTTCAGGAAGGAAATGTTTTCTTCTATGATTAAAACTGTCTCTCCTCTACATATTTCTTTAATATGGATCACTTCCCTAAAGATTCATATTTGCTTATTCTATTCAAGTGAATGAGTTCTTGAATTTTGAAAGACTCATCAGATTTGTGCCACTGTCTTCCTGCTCTTTGGAAAAAATATATTATTAAGCAAAATGTTATTAAATACTATTGAAAGCAAACAGAATTACCGCTACAACTCTCACCAGAAACTATTCTCAAGCTGCTGACAATATACCCTGCAGTGATACCTCCTGCTAGAGCCAGGGGAAGGCTGTGTAATTCAGTAATGCTTTACACACTCAGATATTGCCAGAGGCAAATTTCTTCAAGGATACAGAGTTGTCTGCATTGACAGCTTGGGCAGTCCTCATGAATTTCTGCTAAGCTTATTTACAGTTGCACATACTGTGCTTTAGCTACTGTGTTACACTGCATGTTATATTTGCTCTTGTTATTTGTTAAGCCATTTTTTCCCCTTAGTACATAAAATCTAAGGGAGTAGGAACTGAAGCATCCCCACCTTCCCATCTGCTCCGAGCTCCACACCTTCGAGACCAATTATCTCTTTCAGACACACTCCAGTAGAATGGCACTGGCGTCCACCATCCAGCTTCATATCCCTGGGAAGCAGAAAGAAGAGCAGAAACAGCTCTTAATACACGTGCCTTGTTCACCTTCCACCACCAAATGCTGAAATAAGGTGCGGCATTAACCTAGATATGCCAATGCAAAGCACAGACGAGACAACTTTTCCTATGGGAAGCACTTGTGTTGTCTAAAACACTTCATGGAGAAAACCCCCACTTTGTTCACGGTTACAGCTCATACCCCAGCCTGTGGTGCAGAGCAAGGTTCCCCATCATTGGGTACCTCTGACAGAACCTGGCTCTGGGAAGGAACTGGAAGTCATACACATTTCAGGCGAGATACAACAATCCAGCCTGAACACCTGACTGTCATGTATCTGGCAGGTAGATGTTCCCAGACCACATACCCACATTCCCCCACGTGAAAGAGAGGTAATTTCCCATGGAAGATTCCAGGAATGATTCCTGCTCCTCCGAGAACACAGGGGAGTGGCCAAAGCCCAGTGACTCTTTTGCTGGAGGCTGACAGGAAAAACCCAGTTTTCCACGACCCTGGCATGGAAACTTGGGGATCTACTTTAGAAGGACTGACCCAGCTGGTATCTTCCACTTGGAGATAAATGAGATGCCTGAGACAAGCAGGCTGTATCCCATGCTTTAGCCTCATGATCAAAATGTGAGCAAAGGTAAAAAAGACTAGGAGCAAATTTGTGCTTCACAAATGACAGACGTATAAAACTCCATAATATTTATCTTGCAATATTTTCCTGGCTGATTGCTGCTGAGGCCCAAGTATGTGCTCAAAACTCCATGTGGGAGAGATGCTGACACGGAGGCCGGGAGAAGCCCTGTGGGCTCTTCACCCAGTCGCAGGGCTCGGCTATCTCCTGCTGTGACATACAATACACCCTCTTTCCTTGTCTTTCCTCTCCAACCTATCACACATTTTATTTCTCTGAAACATGGCTATCCTGAGTCCCCAGTTAGTCATGTACCTCACTGCTGGAAAAATCCAACACGTCTATCTGCTGGAAAACATACTTCAGTGACAAAGGAAAAGACTGTATCAAGTTTCTAATCCCAATGAAGTCCTCTTAGTTTCTTGACTGGAGTTCACTTAGCACAGTGTCATATTATCATTCTTGTTTCCTGATATCATGTTACTGAGGGGCTGGACAAATAATTATGTAAAAATAACTCTCTGTCAGAAGCATGGTATTAGCCTCTCTGCTCCTGCGCAGAAAGTGCTTAAGGGAACTACTTCTCACAGAGATAAATGCCAAACTGTAACTATTTCAGCAGGTCTTATCTCTGAAACAAGCACACAACCTGAGGAAGCCCCTGAATCCCAAAACGAAAACAAATATCTGAACCCCCTGAGATCAGAACGGTGTAGTTTCTTTCCATTCAAGACCTTACAGACACAGAGCAAGAAATAATGCCATTACAACTCTGAAAACACGTCACGGAGAAATTTTTCCATGTAATTAACAGACATGGATAGATAACTCTGCCATTCATCAAACGGAAATCCATCACCCTTTGAAGAGTCAGCACAGCAGCTTTAAAAAATAAAGAGCAGCGCTGGGGACTGGAAAGAAATCAGTGCTTTTGAAGCAGGGAGCAGGGTCAGCTGGCAAGTGCGAGCACACACAGGAATGACTCCTGGACATTAGCTGAAGATCGATGGACACTAATGCCTCCATTTCCCCATCTTTCTGATGTTTCTAAAGAGGATTCTCCTTTCAGGACCCTGTGAACAACACTGCACTAATTCTCCCTGTTTTGCACAGGCTACTTGGGGTGTCCCCCTTCTCCACATATGCTCTATATATCTAGAAAGTATACAACTGCTTGTGTTGTAAAATGGAGTAATAAAGTATTATTGCTTGGAGAGAAACCTGTCCATAAAACAGAGAATTAAATTCCCTCTCTTGAGGAAAATCAGTACTAAACAACGTGCAGTTCGTTATGAGCATACAAATGGAAAGGCTCATCCTGGCTTATACACATCCTCCTCTCTCTTGTAAAAGATCTTGGTTAACACCTCATAAGGAATTCCTAAGCAACTTTACTGTATCCTTTTTGAGTTTCCTATCAGTATGATCAACAGCAAGCTAATAAAATTTTTGCACGACATGCCTTTATTTTTTTCCCTCACTCCTATTAAAGACAAAAAGCTCAAGAATGCCTCAGCAAAGCTCTTGCCGGGAGAGCAAGCCCAAAGGCTGCCAGCCCACTGCTGGGGGTAGCCCCTCCCAGCACAGCTGCTTCCTCCCCATAGCCCCAACATCGCAAGAACAACTAGGAAAGATCTGGGGGATGCTTTCCCTTAGCCCTCTCCAAATGGGTGAGTAGTGCCTGGGGAAGGGTCAGGACAGTTGTTTGGGTACAGCCACTGCACCAGTTTGGCCATCCACTGCCACCAGGTTCTTTAGGACACATGCCCTCAGCACGGCATCACAGCCAAGGGGTCTCACAAAGCAGGGGCAGATGGAGGACAGGCACTTCACAGACAAAACAAATCAAGCTTTCACTGTGTTTAAGTTATTTAAATTACTGATGGGACTGAGGAACTGCACAAACCACTATCCAGTAGTAAACGGTGCTTAGAAAATGCAGAGTAGGAAAGACAGTCCTTGCCAAAGAGGCATTTAAGTAAAGAAAACTTCCTTCCTCCTCTCCCTCAGTTTTGATTTTCCTGCTTTATTTCCAAAAATGCTTTTTAAGAAACTTCAAGGAATTCAAGCAGACACCCAAAACCAAAATAAACCATGGGAACTTAATTTTACTACCTTCACTTTATTTGAGCAGGGAAAGCTTGAGAAAATGAGAAGATATGGGATAACATTTCCTTAGGAGGCAAAAAACTAGATCCCAGTTTCTGACAAAGTTTGGTGAGTTACCCTGATTTACACCAATGTCAAGCTCTAGATATTCTATTCATGGATACCATTTCCAGAAGGCTGAGCAGCGTTAGAAACTACCCTCAAAACTAAACATATTGTCTTAGTTATCCATGACTGCAGAATACTGAGGAATACATCTGGTCCAGGTGGCTGGGCTCACAAGCTGCAGACTGAGATGCAGATTGAAATGCAGACTGAGCTTGGGGTGGGAGCCTGAGAAGAGAGGCCAAGAACAGCCAGCCTTTGGGATAACAGAGGGCCTGATGGTGGGTGACACCAGCCAGGTGAATGGACACTGGGGAACACAGAGAGAGCCGGGAATTGCGGCCTTTTGGATAACAAAGGAGATGAAAACCAGTGAGCCAGCAAGGTGGATGGACACAGAGAGGGGGGCAGGAGCCAAAGACTCAGGAGGAAGAGGAGACTTCTGGAGACTCTGAGGGTATAAAGCCCAGGGGTTCCTTGGTTGGGGAGCCTCCTCAGAGGCACCAGCTCGGGCTGTTTCTGTGTTACTGCACCATGAATAAATGGCTTTATGGAACAAGACAGCTGGGACTTTGCCATGGGAAACCTGGGGTCGAACTGGTAAGGAAATCTGATCTGAATGGGGTGTGTGGGGAGTCAAGTGCGGACCCATCGGGTCACTGGAGCCACCCACTGGGAAGGGGTTTCAGCCCCCGCAGTGAAAGTCTCTGGCATTGGGAGTGCAGCCAGCAGTCTCTTGAGTAGTCAGACTGGGTAGTTTCCTTAGCAAGAAAAAAATTAAAGTTTCTCCATCTAACAGAGTTCACAGATTTTCTTGGAACCATACCAGGTGACACAGGATCCCAGATTTGTTGTCAGATGGTGAAAAGTTTTACTGAGCAGATAGATAAAGATCAAAACAAGCAATCTCATTGTGTCTTTTATTAGCCAGGCCAGGATTAACAGAGTATAAATTGGATGCTGTTACCCTCGGAAGTATAACACTTCTTTAATGAACCAAATGTTATGCTTTGACGTGATCTACAAAGTCCCATGCAAAACTCCTGCTGGGCACTTGCTCTTTAAATGACACTAACAGTTGAGCACTCTAACCTGTGAATAATTTAGGAGTCCATGAAATATTAAACAGACTTCTAGATACATGAAAAAGCCTTCTGCTTATTGCAAAAAGGAATCTGATAATTGTTGTTTAGAGATGTCAGCCTTCTGTGCCTATATTTTATGCTTAGCTATTCCTGACTGCTAAGATTTATTCTAAAAGCAAAAGAGGTTCATGAGACATCAAGAAATGATGCCGTTCTCATCCACCAGTGTAAATAATTTCCACTTATCATCTCTGTTTATAGCGACAAGGACAATGACAGCTCTGGAAAAGATGCACTGCCAGTCAGACCAGCAGCAGATCTCCCGCTGCCTGAGACTGCCTGCTGTAATTGATCAAGAGCTTTCAGATCCTAATGCTATTAGTGTTGCCAGCTCCAACTGCAACTTACAGGGAGAAGGAACAAAAAAACTCCTGGAAAGATGGCTCTAATGGGCCAGCCTCCTTTTTCTCTCTCCGAAGATATTTAGCTGTCAGCATGCCAGCTCTTTTCCTGATGTTTTGCCCACCACAGAGTAAAAGTTCAAAATTTAAACTTATTAGCTTTTTGAGATTCACTAGTTAATTTCAACCTAAGGGAACAGGACAACTCACAAGAATGAGCAATGGTGGCTCTATAAAATTCATACATGAGATGACTAGCTTTGAAATGTCCTGTTGTGAGAAAAAAAGCCCCAGATTTATGTGTCTTTCTGTAAAGCTAATATGCACTTGGTTTCATTTTTTGCTCAGTTTGTGAGAAGCAGGGAAAATTGGCGATGGTAAAGAGAAGCAGGGATATTTCAGTTTCCCTTTCACAGGCTAAAAACAGATAGTTGTTCTTCCCCAGGCCTACAGAATGATGAATGCTCAGGAAAAGCACTCAAGATTGATGACTTAATCAAAACTGCCTCGCATACAAAATCTGTTGGGGAAGAACAGCAAGGAACTTGGTAACAAATCTGAAGGATGTAACAGAGTATCCTGCTTTGCTGTCTGCTTATTGCTACTATCCATATAGCAATTTAGATGCTCTCATTTCTCCTGTAAATATTGCCCTGTTTTCCACACTCACTAACCTGCCAAATAATCGACGGCAGCAGGACAACCTCACATGAGTCCATCTTTTTGCCTCATTTTGCATATGACTTTCTTAGCCAGTTTAAACACCAAATATGAACAAAGATTGCAGAGTTTAGGTGAAGAAGGCTGTTGGGAATGCCAGGTCAATGGACTAATTGATCATTTTGGTTAGATATTATTTGGAGTGATGGTACTGAAAACCTCTTGCTCCTGGCATCATTGAACATATTATTGTTCTGGCCAACAGTTAAATTCGAAGTTAAATTCAGCAGTGATTTATCTCTAGAAACTGGATGAAGCTGGTTAGTAGCATTTCTGAAAAGGACACATTCTTTTTATCTAATAACTTGCTGCTTTACTTCAGAAGAACGGTCTGTTTCCTGGGCTTCAATCCATTTGATTACTCATACTGCATTATTTCCTTTAGCTGGAGGCAAGTTTCGTCAGATGAATACCTGTATTTTTGTCAAGACAGCAATATTCAGCAGCTATGCCTGCTGCAGGTAACTTTCTAACCACTTAATGAATTCAATGCCATGAAGAATAAAAGATGAGGTGAACTGGCCGTTTTTATAAGGATGTGCACTATCTGATGCTCTGAGTTTTCTGTCCTGCAGCTCATCACACCTCCAGCCCTGCTGTCAGTCAGTCACTGCGAGCCCAGGTCTGAGTGCTCTGTGTAAGACTAATGAGGCTGCAGTGCTGCATTTGTGCCATACCGCCAGTTCTCCTCCTCCCCCAGGTCCTCCAGATTCATCTTCTGGACAGGACTTCACAGGAACTTGGAAACTCATTAAAAGAGTTCTTACAACATCACAAAAAATATCGTCAGAATAGGTATGACTTTAGGTATGACTGCGAATGCATTTGCCATTGATAAAAACAAGACTAAAAAGTCCCTTTTCCAAAACACATTTTTAAATCATGAAGCATAATGGTGTGTGCCAAAGATAAAAAACAAACCATACATCAGAACTAACTGCAATACCTTTTATTCTTGGCGGGGAAAAACAACATGATACCTTCTTCGTCCTTTGTAACACCTCTAACAGTGACAGACATACACTGTCACTGTCCTTTTTTCAAATTGCTTGGACTATATTAACGAGGACTGGATTGTTCTCACTTGGCTGCAGTCGTATGCAGAGCATTTTTGCAGGCCACCATGTCCTGCTGGCCACATCAAGCAATTTCGAGAACATCTGTGAGCACTGCCAGAGTTGTACCATCTCCTTGGAAGCTGATGGACAAGCGCTGACTAGAGAAGCTTCAAGAGCAGGCAAGCAACGGAGAATAGGTTCCCTTCCTCCCTGTCCAGGATATTTTCTTTTTCCAGGGTAGGCAGAGTTGAACCTGGTTCTTCTCCATCCTGGCTGGGGCCACATGGTGAGTCCACAGAGTGCCCTTGCACACACCATGCTGGGGAGTGGGGTGGGCGGAAACCTGCAGGAACATTCCTGGAGAGTCTGGCTGTAACAGTTCCTCTTTGGGTACTCGAGTGTCCGGAGAATGACCTGCCTAATGGCTAAAAGGATAATATCTGCTGTGTCTGATCCCCGTCTCCTGTCTCAAAGGGCTGAAATCCAATTCACCTCAAACCATCTGGAGCCCATCTCCAAATAAATAATTCCTTCAAGTCTTATTTAATCCATCTGCAAATGGCTTCACTCTTTGGTTTGCCATGACACAAACCCCCTCTGAGGGCCCAGAGCAGGTCAGCATGTGGGTATACATGCCCGTGTTGAGGGTGTGTGTGGTAGGATAGCTACCTGCTGTTGACCTGAGGCATCTTCCCCTGTCCTGGAAGTGGAACAGCATCAAGGCTCAACTCCGCTTGCTGTGAGCTTCCACACTGACAGCCAACCTCTGAGAGAGGAGATGTGTGCCACAGCAGTTCAGGGGATGCACAAGGTGCACCTCTGATAAAAATGGGAGGTCAGCAACTCCAGTTTTCTGCCCATCTACAGAACTAGATGGGGATTAATGCTTATCTGTGGCTAGGAAGATAGAAAGTGGATACTGAGGCAGTTTCAACATGGTTCACAAAGTAGATCTTACATCTTTTGGAATATTATACTTAAAGAAGAAAGAGGAACCCTTTATCCATTAAGGTTTCCAATACACTGAAAAAGAGAGGCAATTGCAAAAACCAAACCTGCAGTACTTGCACTTGCCTCTAACCTGTGCATCACACAATGACTTTGTATGTCATAAAGACATCATCAAAGCCAAACATTCAGACAATCTTTCTCTGTGTCTGTTCAATTAAGAACAGAGGCAATAACACTGTTACAAGTGTTTTCACAGGTGCAAGACAACCTGCATCACTACATCACTCCCCTTAGCTACCACTAAACCCTGCCTAGGGTCTGATGACTGGGCTGTAACATCAAGAGATACTGTGGGCCAAGGAATGCCAGCAGGCAAGATGCTCAGCATCTCCTTCAGCTCCTGACTTGCAATGTAGCTTTCCTTATATTGTTTTCACCTGGCTATGTCTGCTCTCACACTTTCTCTGCTGGTCTAGATAAACGAAGAAAAGTAAGCATTTAGGAAACTTATTCCAGGGGCACCTCAAACTTCATCCCCTCATGTACTTCTACGGCTCTCTCCCCAGACCTCCATTTGTACTGGTACAACCACTTAAAAACACAGTTTGGAGGTTTCTGGGCAGAGTTCTTGCTGTTGTAGTTTGACCTCTGCATGGAGGGCAGGCAAGCGAGGGCCACAGTCTAAAGTACACTGCTCGCACCTCACTGGTGAGGGGTGATGCTGCCCCATCCACACAGGACAGGTACACAGAGTTGTGACTTCAGAAAGTGCCTTTTACCATGTTTTTATAATGGATCTGCTCCTGCAGACTGTATCTACCAGCACTGATAGAGTACATCTGTTCTGCACTGCCTACAGTACAACATGGGCTGGCAGCCTCCACAAGACAGCTGTCCCTGGAGATTTCCTCACTGGCCACAGTGCCTGTGGGTTGGAGCAGAGGTGGAGAAGCAGCAGCAGCTCCATTATGTGCTCCTCTCACACAGAACAGTTCCTCCTGCCTGCTCATCCATTCTACTCTCCCACTCCTGCCGGGGCTTTCTCCAGTCAAATTTCAGATGTGCCCATGGTTCCCTGTAACGACCTGTTTCTTTTCATTAACTATTCAGTGATGTTTGCAGAACACAAACCAGTTGGGACATCTTGCCTGGGGACAGACTTCAGCAATCCAGGGATTCAGAGAAAGCAAAGCTAAAGGATGCTGTCACTACAGTACTTCATAAGAGTATCCAGTGTCTCTCCCCCCTCCTACTTCACATCCAAAATGAGCAAGTAAGCAAGCACTGTGCAGCCTGAACAGAATGGCTACAGTTTATGCTATACTGCCTCATCTGTTCTTTGCACCAGCTGTTCCTGGAAGGAGCTGCCACTGAATTATCTCTCTCTTCCTCTGATGCTCTGGAAGAAAGACAGATGGCATTTTTTTTAAATCCTTGCTTTTTAGCCACGGGAACAGGGCTGGATTGTTGTGTACTGGCACTTGCTACCTTCTCATCCCATGCCCTTCTTGCTGTGCAAGCACAGTACAAGACATGACATGCTGGAATAATATTTAGTTTTGCAGCTGGGCTCATTACTGCTGTAATTTAGAAGGTAAAACCAGTCATCAGAATTTCAAAATATATTCAATTTTCAATAAAGAGGCAATTTCCACAGGATGATGACCATAAAAGAATGACAGTATACTCAAGAACAAAGAACAAATCTGCCAGTCTGTCAAGAATTTGCCTGATGTGTCATCACAGTTTAATTAAGGGAAAAAATTTACTGTAAGAGAGAGCAGACCAAGTCAACCCTCCAACAAAGGTGCTTCCTTTCCTTTGTGCATTAAAAATAATCTCCCTTTGTTTTGAATTACTGGTGCACAAGGAGATTGTGACGAATCATTCTCCAGAACTAAATAGATGGCTGAAAAGTATGAGGCAAATTCATCTTTTAGACAGTGTATAGACTTGACTCTAGATGATTTGTGGATCTTTCAAACCCACCCATTGCATCAACTGACTATTTCCCATGAATTTTGTGCTCTGCGGTCACTGAGTCAACCACACAGACTTTTCAGGTCTCTGGCAAGTGGCCATGGTGGCCACTCTTTTTCCCCCTGTCCCAGGGTCACAGAGCCGCTGCCCACCAGCACTGCCCGTCCCAGCCTTGCACTGCACCTCTAAAGGCACCCAGCTGGCCATCAGAGCCTGCCAGGCCACGTCTTCCAGCCAAATCCAGTTTCTTCCACTTCTGTGGTTTCGGTGGAAGAGCTAAAAGCTTTCTCAGTCTTTGGAGAACTACTTCATTCCAAAGGGATTTTTCTATCAGAGTCACGGCGTCTCAGCACATCAGGAGATGCAAGGCAGCTACATGGACAGCTATGAACCTGTATAATATTATGGCCAAAATAACATTTTCACTGACTGAACGATCCGACCAGTGACTAAAAGTATTAAATAAAAAAGTATTCTGTTTAAGTCCAAGTATTTCTTTATACTTCTAGAAATCTAGATACAGTAGGACCATGTTTGCATGGGAGAATGAGAAAGCTAAGATGGCCTATACAATGAAAGCTGTGCTGTCTAGAGTATTTGTTTTGTCAAAGATGAGTAAAGTCAGAAGAAACAATAAAAACAGTGCATTTTTCAAGAACATTGATTTCACGGGGGTAGTTTTCTCCAGCTTAATAATCAAAGATACCACAACACATATAAATAAAGTGGGGACTGAGAGCTGTAGTTTTAACCCGGTCATGGTCCACAGGGCAAATACACCTGAGAGCATTTATCTCTTCTCAGAGCAGACATGTAAAAGCATTAGCCTCCATCATGCTGTTGTCTGTTAGCAGGTCCACATGCAGGCCCAGAAAGACTATGCAGTACACGTATAAATATACATACCCGACTTGGGTACAGTCTCGATATGGCAGCACTGAAAATATGCTACAGAAGGATCTTCTGCTGCTGATAAGGACTATTCTAAAATATAAAAGAAAATAAAAGAAATCAAAGACTAAAATTTAAAAATCCCACCACAATAAGCAAAGCAACAGATGTTACCATTGAGGAGTTTGCAATCATAAAACTTCCGTAATGGACGATTTCTCCATCCTCTTTTACATCTCACAGATATTGTGCTACATAGTCTTTACAGAAGTGTTGAAGCCTGTGCTGCAGCAAATGAGCAGTGAATGAGTAGCAGAGTCCCATTCCCTCTACAGGCTTTCTAGGAAGACTATCTTGAATATGTGACTTGGAATCCAGGACAGAGGCCTTCCTAGTGAAAGAAGTCAACCCAGAGAGGCACAGGACCATTCTGTCAACTCACTACAATGGCTGAAATTCAACAGACAAATCCAGCAGCAACCTGGGTGATATACATCAACAATTACCACTGATACACACCCTGGCTGCTGGTTGTGACCTTTCTCTGCTAAACCAAAGGATTCCCTAGATTGTCAGCTTCTTGTTCCTGAAACAGGCTTCATCCATCAGTCAGGCTAGGTTTGCTATTATCCTAAGTTCTCAGATCCTCTCACTGTTTTCAAACTTCCTCTTCGAGTCTTCTCCAGTTTTGCCCCATCCCCCTTCTTGGTCTGCAAGCAATATCCCTGACCTCAGCAGGTGCACATCTTCCCATCTTACCTTTAAGATCAGTGTCTAGCCGTGACACCCTGCCAGCCTCTGTGCCCAACAATCACACTCGCCCTCTTGGTTATGATGTTGCATTGACACTCAGGCATAACTGATCCCACAGTTCGCTGCCCTTTCTTCTCCAGCACCACATCTGTCTCAGTCACTGTCAGGGTTGAATCCCTCCTCCTCTAAGCATGGCTTGCCTTTGCTCCTCATAGGCAGTTAGCTCAAGATTTGGCTACATTAAACCATACATTATCTGCCTGCAGAGAGCTTATCTCAGAATCCAGGACACTCTTAGAGCAAATGCCTGGTATTCCTAACCAGTCTCCAAATCTCTGCAACATCTGCAAAGTCACTGTGTGATACTGTCCTGGTTTCGGCTCAGATAGAGTTCATTTTCTTTAAATCAAATAGCTTGGAGCAACCTATCTGTTACTCAGCCACACTGTTGCCTTCAGCCATCGGGCTCTGACATACCATTCAGCAACATCAAATACACCTTGAGGTCAAGACCCACTTCCCATAAAACAGAGTGGAATGCCAGTAGCTACATTATTAAAATTTTGGGAGATGCAGACTTGCAGGAAGCCAAGAGAAGTTTGATCAATAAGATATAAAACGCCAATATGTAACTACTTACAAATATATCCTTCCTCCTCATTACCTTCAGGACGCTGAGAATTGTACCATTGTATAACTGCCCTTTCTTCCCTCTAAAGTTGGCCAACAGGCTGCACCACGTCTAAGACAACACTGACAGCAATTTGTGCTGTTTTCTGACCTGATTAGTGTTAGAATTTACTGATATTTTACCTTTCTAAAAATCTCCACTTGTGGTGAAAATCCTAGGACCTACCACTACGTCGGCTGTCAGGGCTATTGCACTTTCTTGCTCTGCTCTCCAAAGATTTTTCTCACATTGTGTCCCATAGATCTGTATGTGAGGATGTAACCTGAATTTTTCATCCTTTGTCCTGCACTGGTCAAAGCTGGACAACAAACCCTAGCAAGCTCTTTCGCTCTTTGCTGTCTGAAAACCAGCACATGCACCTATGAATCGCATACCAGTTAAGCTGTTATTAGAACACTGTTTCCTTAAGGGACCAGCTTAGTCATCGTTCTTGGAAAAGGTTTAGCTCCCCAAGAGAGCTGCTGCACGTAATCCTTGGAAAAATGCAGAATGATCGATTTTCCTTCTCCTGGATTACTCCGTTATAGCAATCCTATTTTCTTCGTTAAAAGCCCGTTTAAAAGCAAAGAGGGATTTACCCTTTAATGAAGAAGGGTTTCTAATAATAAACATGCATACAGCTCTAGGAAGTTCTCCTGCAGCAGATGAAGTACAATTTCATTGTTGTCTGAATGCTGTAACACTCCTTACCTAAGGGAAATGTCTCAGATCCTATAAGATGGTCTCACGGTGCGGCAGTGAGTAACAGAGCAGGGAGGAATAATTTTTCCCATTTGAGAACAGCAATCCACAAGCAAAAAAACCCTGGCATATGATTAATTTTGTGCTTGCCACTGCTTACTGCTGAATGGCTGCTACTCACAACAGCTTGCTTGTTCACTGGAAGCCTTGTTTGCTGATGTATGAAACTTGGCACAGGTTTTGAGGCTGACATCAGAAAGCATCTTTGAATTCGGAAAACCACAGTACCCACTAAGCATATTATCCCCCTCCCTCTGGTTGCTTCTGGAAATACAGCTCTTCCACCAACGCCCTACACCTCCCTAAAAATACCAGTCAACTCTTAATACTTAAAAGAAAAACAAACTGGTGCTTCCATGTCCACAAGCAAAGACAACAGTAGGAAGTTACAACAGAACTGTGTGTATCAGAAGGAATCAGACAAGAAAGGAAATAAAAAGCACCAGCCCAGCCTCTATTTTTTTCAGATTTCTTTCCCTTGGGACCCAAGTATTGCTTCTCTTTCCATAAACCAGCAGACCCTCTTTATACAAAGATCTCCCAGGCAGAGTGTGAGAGGAGCCCACGGCCTCCACTGCCAGGATGCCACAAAACCTCATCTGCAAAGCTGCCGAGGGAGAGTGATGAAAAACAGCTTTAGGAGGTGGACTGGAAAGGAAGCAGGGAAAGCAGTGGTCAGATACTCATCATGGAGGGATAAAATGCCATTTTATGTATAGGTCTGATGACATATATGGAAGCAAAAAAATTTCTGAAGGCCTGCAATGGTTTGCTGGGGCAGAAAGTCCAGAAACTTGCCACAAAGTATTCTTTGGAGAAGCAGTTGTGGTGGAAGTCCATTGCTGTTCAAGAAAATCAAATTATTGCTTATGGGAGAAAAGTATTTTCCTGGATTTCAACTCTTCAACAAAGGGCGTCTATGATCCTGCACACCTCTGAAGGAGCTATGTCAGAAGCTGTGTGAGAGTGTTTACATGCCCTGATTCCAATTGTGCCGCCCAGACAAGTTTAAAAACACTTCACTAAAAGGTTTTCTCTCTTTATTTCTCACATTTTACAGAAAAGTTGTACTAATTACTATGGTTCAGAGCAACCATTATTTTGCAAGAGAGTTTTGACAATGTGCAAAAGCTATAAAAGCTAATCTTCTAATTTCTTTATGAAGTGCATACTACAAAAAAACTTGATGAGCACAAAGTTCTCAACAGAATCAGAAATTCGCTTGACTTGAAGAAAGATGTCTGCTTTCCTTAGCATCTATCTAGGTTTGATTGCACTGCACCAAAAGGCTGCCACCAGGCAATGTGATATATGTCATATATACCATTCACACGTGGAATATTGTAGCCTCTTTTCTCATCCCTGATTGATGTTTGACTGCCAGGGCTCTGCTGCCCTGCACACACAGGTGAACACACAAACCATGGATGCTGCCAGGGTAGCAGCCCTCATTTTGGAGTCTCACAAGTTCAAGAGCTATTAGAAGGTGGCTCAGAGTAATTATGAACTGTAAGGGTGCCGCCAATCACCAACCTCTTAATCTGCATGTGTGTGCAATTAAGAGAGCAGCAAAAGAGACCTTTCATGACGGTGTTCGGCCTTTGCTTAGATGTGTTTGCTAACAAAAAAACGTGAGAAAGCAATGTCATGGGGGTGGGAGAGGAACGTTGTTTTACTGCTTTTTATACCTGCTATATACGATAACTCTAGAGTTGTTCTTGTCCCATTCTCACCAGGAGCTGTTTGTTCAGCTGGCTCAGGTTGCCGTTTCAGTGGCTCATTTTTGCTAATCTTCTGCTTCACTGTTTATGGAGGATATCACCAATAAACCTGCTGACTAAAGTGGGTGAAACCATATGCTGGTGGCTACCTGTGCTAGTTTGTATTGTCAGGGTTGACTTGTCTTCATCTTTAAATGGGAAAATTTATTTTGTGCTGTTTTACAAGAGCACTTTGCTAACACAGTCTAGGAGCCCTAATTTTCTAACTCCTCTAATAAGCCACGACCTACAAATCCAAAGAAACCAGTTTAACCAGTGATCAGAACTATCAACAGGAAGCTTTACAAGGACTCGCTGATTAAGCTCCAATCTGTGTATTTTTCTGTAAGAGCTTTTTCTCCGTGCTAAATAGCTGAACTCTTATTTTAACCACAGCGGGTCCTGCCTTGCCGCAGGACTGCCAAAGGCAGGACCCAGAGCATCGTTGCTCAACACGCGTCATCCCTGAAGCTGAGAGCGGAAGAGCTCTCAGTGCCACGGGACAAGGATACATCACCTTACAGGTTGAGAGATGCAAACAAGGGCAGCTACTGGAGAGAGGAGCCCTGAGCTACCACTCTCACTGCAGTTTTCTTTGCTGTGACACAGTCACAAGCCAGTGAAACAATTTCTGAAAGTGCTGGCTACTTTAAATATCTTTAATTCACCACCGAAAAATATATTCTGTGTACGTGTTTTCAAAGCTGGGTTCCTCATCTTAAGTGAAAGACTGACAGAAGGGTCGGGGGTTTTGGAGGGAGCTCAGAGAGCCTGACTCCAGCCCCGCTCAGCATCTGCATCCTGCACAACCATGCATGAGCCACCTGGGACAAGGTCTCAGGCATGGAAAGGAGGCCCAGGAGGGTTTTCTATCCATTACAACACCTGTGCTCCTCTGTGTCACAGGCAACTGGGGACGACACCAGCTTCAAAGGTCTTAAGGTACTCAGAAACATGGTTGATTTTAGGATGAATACATAAAGCAGATCCACCTGTATTTCTAGAGGTCCTTTTCAACCAGAATGCCTATTAACTTCAGTGACTGGATCCAGACCTCTGGGAAAAACAGTCTGCACTCAGATTACTTACTGCTAGACACAGGGGTGACACAAAGTGTTCACTCTGCATTTTATTTTTAGCTAGTATCCTTGTGGCTCTACGACCATAGGATGAAAACTACTGCCAAAACCGTGTCTCTTATTCTTATCGTATTTATATTCCAGATAAAGAGATCTTTATTATGATTGTGGAAATATTCTGGAAAACTGTGTCTGCTGATAAAGATAAGAAGCCAGTTGAATAACAGAAGCTTTCTCACTGCTTTCTTAGCAAGAAAAATATTCCGTTACATTGTCAGGCATAATGACTGATCTATGAATTAAGATAAAATGTTGCTTATATGCTACAAATACTTTTTTGCAAAGCATGGAGGAAAGAGTTTACAAATTAAGTATTTATTCATTCTTTTGCAGGTAACATTTCTATCAAGTTTGTGCCTAGATTTTATATACACATCTCAGAAATTAACTTGTTCTCTGTGGAATTTGCATAATACCTTGTAAGTATATTTTGCTGTAAGAAATTCCCAGAGCATATATCTACTTATGGATGAAATGGACTAAAATTAAAGGGCTGCTTTTCAGTGTTTGATTCCACGCGTATTTGTTATCAAGACAATAATCAGCGGCTAGTCAGACAATAGTCAAGTCAATAGTTCTGCACCTGTCTGTTTGATACAAAAGCTGGGTCTAAAAGCTGTTTCTAAAATCTCTCAGGGCCATCTCTACAGCATCTACGTTGATTACTACCTTTCACTGCATTCAGTTGTACATGTGAGAATAACAGTGAAGAAAATTTTTCTTGAGCCAAGTAACACCTACCAGAATTCAATTCACAAAACCTGTGGTTCAATGCAATGTTAGAATTTCTAGTGACATGGTTCCATGCTTGATGGAAGTCAAAGGCTACGGGCACAAATCGGTCCATCAGAGCATACGTGGTTCTCAGCCATGGCAGTTTCATGAGACCCTTGCATGAGCAAGGGTGAGCTCTCACTGGGATAGTTTAGCCTACATGCAACCTATTCAGGTGGCCTAGTTCAAACCTATTCAGATTTGGAAGAACAAGAGTAAAAAAAAAATCATGAGGCACATGGAGAAACTGTCTTTGGAAAAATCAGAGCATAGGTATCTTCTTTATAAGCAGAGAGGAGCCAGTTTCACTTCTGAGCTGGATGATACCACAATAGAGAACCCATTTTGCTGATGGATACACCTTCAGCTGATGGGAACACCATGCCTTTGCAGTAAGCCAGGTCTCAGCCAATGGCTGCTGTACAGGACTGACCAGTGCCTATGGCTGTAACCTGGGTAGTCCACATCCCAGCTCAGGGCATGCTGCAGACACAGGTGCACCTCTCACACATCCGCTGGAAGCCTCTCTGCCTACATCTGCCATGGAAACTAGGATCCCATGCCTCATCTTGCCACAACCATCCCCGGCTGTGCGTTTACCAGTATGCTGTATCCACTAATGGCTGCTGGAAGTACCCTTAAACCATTGCTAAACTTGGTCCAGGTAGGTTCAACTATGTGCCCCTCTCACACGTAGAACCTGGCAACACCCTCGAAGAAATGCAACCAGATCATGCCTAGTTTACTCCAACAGCATCACAGATTTTCCTTTGATGCAAGTTATTTGTTTTAAGGAGACACAGGTCTTAAAATCTGTGAGCTAGCACTTCCATTGACATGTATTTCTCTGGGGGACGGAGCACGCAGCGCAGCCCGCACCCTCACAGATTATTTGAAAGGCCATTATGAGATTCGTGGTGAGTGGCAATGGCTCTGCTCTTGCAGGGGGATGGTGATCCTGCCCCTTCCCTCACATCCCATGGGTTGCCTCTGCAGAAGCAGCCTTTGCATGCACAGTACCTGCCGTTTCTGGTATCGTGCTGCCGCATGTTCTTGATAAAATGAACCTTCTTAAAGTTCTTTGGTCTGGGTGATCCTGAGAGTGTCCGACATCTGAAAAATAAATCAGTTGCAAGGGAGGGGAGGGAGAAGAAAAAAATAAAAGTTCTCAGTTCCCCGCTGTACCGCCAAGAAGTCTACACAAAAGCAGGAAGGAAAGACGAGACAAATGATTCAAGTCACCCTGCGTTAGGAATCAGCAAGAACAATAAAGACAATAAGTCTGGAAACGCGACAGCTCAAACAAAAAAAAAATATTTAAAATAATAAGAAAAGGCACCATCCCCCTCCCTTCATGCAAAAAAAAAAGTCATAAAAAAAATCTCAGCAAAGTAAAACTTCCTGTAATCTGCCATGACAGCTTAGCCCAAGCTCTCAGAAGAAAAAAATTAAACCAAACCAAAACCTAGTAAATACGCAATTTTCCCCACTTGCACCAACACCCACACTTTTGTATGCTCCTCGGCTATTGATGAAGGAGCCATTGAGGGAAGTTCTTCCTTGTTTTAATTTTAGAAAGATTTAAAATCTCCTATTTGCAAGGATAATTCCTATTTGATTTTAACTCTAAATTATTACTTTTCACATTCCTGACAATATACAAACCAACTGAAAATAAAATAAACGACCGCAGGAAAAAAAATAATCATTCTTCAAAACATTAAGCCTTAAATCTATTTTACATCTGAATGCGCTTTATAAATTGCAGTTACAGAAAGAAATTGCCAGAGGGAGGAAAGATGAGACAAACAGCAATATCCTCCCCCCGCCTTCCACCCTTGCTCTTTCTAATCAGCTGAAACCACAGTGCATGTGAAAGCGTTCTCTGTTTCATCTCAGGGCTGTTTTGTTGCAAGGCGAGGCAGAGCTCGCAGGCACTGGAGATGAGTCCTGTGCTTGCAGCGCA
This sequence comes from Cnemophilus loriae, assembly GCA_013397755.1. Classification (NCBI taxonomy): domain Eukaryota; kingdom Metazoa; phylum Chordata; class Aves; order Passeriformes; family Corvidae; genus Cnemophilus; species Cnemophilus loriae. The sequence goes on along the minus strand of VZTF01000980.1, from coordinate 1,643,482 downwards.
GCCGGGGCTGCTGGACCGTGGCTGCTGCATCCTCCGTGGCACCTACAGGACCAGCATCCTCTGCCAGTGCAGGGGATCAGCACAGGCCCTCAGTGTTAAGCTTCCCTAACCTACTTTTTCCCTCCTCTCCCCTGCACAGGCAGACTTCGGCAGCTTCTCAAGCCCAAGAGGTCATTACGTTGGACTGAAACCACAGAGTACTGTGCCAGTCCCCACCGCTGTACCCAAACACCATGGTGCTGCACGGGCACACCCCGAGAGGGGCACCCCATCGCTCTGCCATTTCTGCCTTCCTCCTTCTAATAAGGGCCTCGAGATTCCCTCATCCTCTGATTGCAATTAGCCTTGTTAGCTTCTTCACAGGAAAATGCCACCAAGAGAGACATTCTACCACCAATTCTGCAAATTAGCAAGTAAAAGTACTGCCTGGCAAACCATACTTTGTTTATATCTTTTACCAATTATACATGTTTGAATCACTTACGGGAACACTTCATAATGTGCTGGTAAGCATGTAACAGTAAGCATTGTAAAAATAATCAAGCCTTGGTAATAAGCCAATTTCTGCTATTCTTTGCTTCGAGGTAGGGAGAGACAGCCAATCTGCATGTGGATAAACAAGGCTATAGGCTAAACACCAACATAAACCACCTGAATTACAGGTCCTAAGATAAAGAGGCAGTCAAACCTAGGCTGCTGTCTTGCCAAGCAGCTGACCTGGAAGCATTCCATGCACTGGTCAGATTACTGACCAGCCAGTTTCTGAACTGTTAAGCAGTTGCTCCATTTTCCATCATCCCAGAGGATTGCCTAGTGACTAATTAATGTGGTCCCCAGAGAAGGAAGCTGTGGTCTCCCAGATGCACAAATCAAACCGCACTGAAGCTGCCAATACAACAAGGATGGGGGCAAATTTATTAGTGGGGTAGCAGTCACAAGCCTACCAGCCAACACACGGACAGTAATGCTGATAACCGAAATAAGATTGCATGTGCTGAGAGAATAAACAGTAAAAATTCATAAAAAATACTAGCCTTCAAAAACTTACTGTATTAAACCATCTGTACATACTTTTTAAATGTACCACAGATGTTAGGGTTTTAGTGACTAGGGGCTAGTCATTCATATCGGTGACAACTAAACTTTTCTATTAATCAAATCTGACACTTTAATTCCTGACACTTCATTTAAATACTGCCTTTTTGTTTAATGACCTAAAGCTATGGAATGTGCAATTCATATCAGCCACCACCTTGCAAGGCATGTGAAGTTTCAACACTTTTACCCACTATGAAGAATATCTTAATGTGAAGATCCAGCTACTTTTCAACGTGAGGAGGGAGAGCAAACCTGCCCGTGCATGTGTTTTACAGACAAGAAGCCAGAGAGAGTAAATAAAATTACCTCCGCAGTGGGGCATTTTCCTCGATGTCCTCCAGAGTCTCCAGAGAAGATCGCTGGGAGATCAGCCGACGTCTGCAGAGAAAGCAGAACACAAAACATCATTACTGATTAGAGGGCGTAAGAAAGTCCTCAGAGCTATTATTCAGTAAAGATCACAAACCGCCCTTCACTAGCCGAGCCATACCTTTGGATATTAATAAATTTTGATCCGTTCTGCTTGTCTTAACCTATTTGATTCCACCCAGAAGCAAACTTACTCCATACGAGCTGCTACAGCAAAGCAGAAGTTGCAGCTTCGCAACAGCTCCTCCTCAGTTCGTGCTCCCTATCCTTCAAGGGTTTAACACCCATCTAACACAGTCCCACATGTGCTGCAGTACCCCTGGCAATGCTACAAGTACAGTGTGTTGACAAAATAATGCAGACATAGATCCACGGAGACTGCCTGTCTTTCACACTGCCACAGGGGACACTTCTCTTTGCCCCTTGTGCTTTCTACCAAGTAAGTGTCACTTGTTTCTCCATGATGTCCATCTCATCACTCCTGTGAGGAGTGTCTGAAGTGAGGTGAAAGATGATGGTGCCAGCAACACTGGTCATAAAATACCAGTTTAAACAGAAGCTCTGACCATTCCTGTGAGCAGCACAGGTGAGCTAAGCTCTGTTTTAAACCATTTTCCTACATCTGAGTCACATCCTTCCTCTACCTTCAGAGAAACAATTATGGAAATCTTAGCATTACAGGTTTTCTGGCTGTTCTAGCAGGCAGGGAAGATGCCCCAGTACAGGCTTTGTTTTAGCAGCCATCCCTGCTGCACAACCTCCAAACACCCTGACAGCAGCACAAAACAAGGACTGCACCCAGCCCTCCAAAAAACCACCGTAAATACCATAAATGAATGTGTGAGACACGGCCCACCCGCAGGCACATAAAGGAAAATTAAGCTGGCAATCACTGAAACTACTCCATCGTCGATGGGCGTCAAAACAGCTGCAACAGCCAGCAGAGCCATGGCACTGTGCCCCAGCACCCAGCTGGCAGGAGCTATGCCAGCACCCATCGATCCCAGGGGCCATGGCTGAGGCACCTCGCACCTTGCCAGTGACTTCATGAGAATGAACTTCAACAATAAACGTCTTCAAAGACTATCACTGCTTCTTGCCCAATTCCCACCGAGCTGCTTTACTCCCTTGATCTGCAAGCAAAGAGTTTCAAGCATGTTATGAGCAGTCCTACATGCTTGGAAAGGTGCTCATTAATTTATTCCTGGGCTGTATTTTCACAATGAATTGTTTTCTCTGATGCCAGTGTAAGCAGTTTCTAATCCTTCCAGCAATTCCCTTGCCCCTCCAGTTGTGCTGCTAGAACCGTTCCTGCAGCCATGCTGCAAATCTGATTACCGAAATGTTTTTCAGTTCAAAATAACCCTCAGGTTCAGTGATTCCATTTGCTATTAATTCAAACACCAAATTTCTATCACTAACCCACAGACAACGCATTTCAGGACAATTTGAATGTGCATGCAGCTTTTTCTGTACTTAGAAAATCACAGAAAACCCCTCAAACAATTTATAGATCAACTAAGTGTGAAGCATAATCCTCTTAGGAAAAATATGCAAACCTAAATCCCCTCAGGCTTTGTCTAAACTAGGATTTTAGAAGATCTGGTGCAAGATAGGATATACCTCCAAAATGCTAAGAAAAAAAAAATACTCATTTCAGGATGTGTTGGCATAGACAAGGAAGAAGAGACTAAACATCTGTCTCCTGCATCCATGGGTGCTCCCTCGGCTCCACCCACAGTCAGAGAGGACTCAGGAATGCTCTTATTGGGAGAAATTCAGATCAGGAGAAGCTCCTCCTCCATTTTCAGTTTCACTGATACATAAGAAAAACCTGGAAGTTTCAACTACCAGCACCACTGGTAGAGGATGTGGCAGATGACAGCTGCTGGCTTTTTAGTACCTCTTTATACATCATTAGCTTAATAACACAAATAATGGCACGCTCCCATCTTGAGGTGTTACAACACCAAAGCATACTTGGCATGTTGTTAGTCAAAGAGAGATAAACAACGGTACAACCTTGCCACCTTCTTCATATTAAATGTATCGAATTAGTCACACTGCATTTCCTCTAGGTGCTCGCACAGCACCAGGTGCATATTCCAGGCACCACTGAAGCCTTTTTCCAAGAATCTCCTCGCTCAAAGTTATGCACCATCCTCAACTTCATTGCCAGTAGTTTGTGAGACACGGGTTTGAAGATCCTACATTTGCATCTGCCATTAAGGCCGATGTTCTGGGTGGCAGGAACACACACAACTGCATTTCACCAGCTGGTCATCCAGCCGCCTGCTGGAGTCCTCTGGCTTCCCTCACTGGTCTCAACTTCTTAAACCCGGCACCAGGGATGCTGCCACCTGACTTTTGCTTGCTAACCTCAAATGCAACATAGGCTGGATGGGAATCACTGCCACCCCTCTCAGCATGAAAGACCTCACACTGATTTTCACCAGTACTGATTTTGCAGCATTTTGGGTACCTTATATGGCAAGTGAGTCAGCCCAAAGGAGTGGAGGAAGCTCTTTGCTCACCCAGGCTTGGGAGATGAGCACTGATACCTGAGCTCCCTCTCAACTAGGGCATAATATAAGCCTGACACTGGATAAATTCATCCAGGAAGGAAGGAAAAAAGCGCACATAAAAGGTACTGGCACAGGTAGCAGCGAGAGCAAGGATATCCAGCCCAGCCTCCAACCCAGCTGAAAACTGCCACATCTTTCACCTCTCCCCAGAATTATTAGTTTTAATCACTTCAACTCCCAGCACTGTCAACTCTGTTGAAATCAGTCCACACTGTCTGGGAATCGCACCCTCTTTCCACTGAAGAAGCTCAGCCGCAATGAAGGATGTGCAATTATTCCACTTTATCTTAAATCTTTATTTCAAGGCCTAATTAAGATGACCTAAATACCAGTATTTTATCAGCTTTCCACAGCTGGATACTATACTAGAAGTGCCAACTAACGAGCCTACCTGCTGTGAACAAAGTCACATCCTGTGCCACACACATGGGACAAAAAAAAATTTTGGAAAAGCAAAGCTTTTGTAAGGATCTTCCGGGGAATACAAGAAAAATCAGTTTTTCATTGACTTCATTTAGAATTAATCACCTCAACTGTTGTTTAGTCATTAAATTAATCATCTTTCTTTCTTCAGGCAAGCAGCCAGGGTTTGTCTATACAACTCCTAAAAGGGTTATTTTTCAAAAATTGATTAGCATGCTACAGCAGCTGGTATATGTAGACACTTGCACTGAAATAACCCAAACTGTTTTATATCACACATCACCATCATTCTGATATAAAGCTGTGTTGATACCTATTTTGTATTTAAAAATGTTCTATTTCAATAATAATTATGGCAAAATCCTTCTATTGTGGAGGAAGAATATATGCAGAACAAAACAAAATAGCACTATGCGACTCACACAGGATTCAGGCTTTGGGATAAGTCTTTAAGCAGATGCAATTTCAATATAAAATGCATTAAAACTTTCGTAGAGTAAATGTCAGTCAGCTAACACACAAAAATACAACTGCCCTTAATAACCAAATTAAAGATGTTTCAATAAAAATGTTAATTTCTGCTAGTCCATGGAAAGCCTTAAAAAAATTCCTCCTAGTTTAATCACCACATTCTAGGTATACCAAAGTCACCCTCACTCCCCACAGCCAACGTACACAGAAAAAGGCAGTTCAGCACTGGAAAGATGATGACCTCCTCGCTCTAACGATCAGCCCCTGTAGGACAATGGTCACAGCCTCATGCAACTTACAAACTTGTTTTGTTTAAAAACCATGTAATATCACTTTCCCTTATACACCTACCTAAAATATTTTTTGTCTGTTTCCTTGCTGTTGGTTCCTTGTGCATGTACCCAGAAATAACCAATACCCTACAAACAAATTCCAAGTGCAGACCAAAGAAAGAAATTAAAGAGATACTTGATGCTTTTAAAAGGCTGTATTCTAAGATACTCGTGACCCTGTTTACATACTGAATTTATCGTTGACCAGCTGTCTGAATCTCTGTGGAAGTTTCTTAAAAACTAAAATGTTGTCTTTGTTTCCCCTCTCCAAAGTCAGATTAATACATGGCTTGTTGCAAAAATGAAATAAAATACAAGGAAAAATAAAATAAGGCAGGTCTGTAAACAAAACAGCAAATAGTCAAAGCAAGTAGACTGCCAATATATTCACCGTAACCACCCCATCAATCAGTGGAAAATTATCTTTGCTTTCAGCTGCTGCAAAATACTCACCTCAGTTATGTTAAACATACAAAATCTTAAGCCACAAAGACAGGAGGTGATAAAAAAAAAAAAGGAGCTGCAATCAGAACACTAGATAAATTCATCCAGGAAGGAAGGAAGGAGGAAGCCAATGATAATCCAAGAGATAAGGAAAAATAAATCCATGTGTAATGACTTTCTAGCACACCTACAAAATCAAGAAGAAAAAGCTGCATTTTAAATACAACTAATTTCTGTGAAAGTTGGGGGTGTAGTTTTCCCCCTGCTTCTGTTAAGATTACAAACCTGTAACAGCTGAAGCCAGCAGTCTGGGATGCCAGCAGGGGGTGCTTGCTGGCTCCCAGAACAAAAAGCACCCCTTCAGGACAAGCTTCTTCACTTTGTCTGGAACAACTGCATCCCTTCAGAGATGCATTGACATGGGACACACGAGTGCCAACCATCTGAACACCTGCTGGCTGCACTAACACTGATAGGAGAACTTGGGAGGCCAAAGACATTTCCAGAGCTGAAGACAGTTGGCAGTTCCCATTGATGCCCAAAGAGCATCCACTGGGCCACGTCCTCCTGTCAGGTGATCAGGCAAAATGGGCAAGAACCACGGGGTAGAAATGTCTGGGCTATTACCTTCTGATCACAGCTGTGTTTATACTAATGTGGCTTGGAAGCATCAGAAAAGCACAAGACTGCTTGATACTTTGAAAATGTTGGATTCTTTATTTCCACTGTGCCTTCATCACAAAAGATGTATCCTACACACAGGAACACTACCCTAGATAGGTGCAGAAGGGGAGTGAAAAGAAAGTAACTACAAAACTTACAGTGATTGGGAATGAGATCAAGATACCCGTAAGGATACCTCAGGGCCTCCCTAAAGGCATAAGTGAAGGATTTCCCTCCATCATGCATCCACCTTCTGAAAGGTGCCAGCTCCAGACTCAAAGAGGAGGTCCTGCTGAAAAGCCAACCTGTCCTTTGCAAGCACTCCCTGAGGAGCTACCAAACATACTCTGTACTTGCAGCCCCCATAGGTCAATCCAGGCAGAGCATCACCTTGATCCTCTATGGAAACTGCAACACTAGGGCTGGTTTTTTTTTTTAATTTGGGCTTCATATTGTTTCTTCCAGCACCAAAATGGTTTGAATAGCAAAAGTAAAACAAAGAGAATATTCAGCGAGATCTAAGATTAGGCTTCTATGTAGTAGAATGAAAAAAAAAATACTAAACACTATTTAGTTTACTAAACAGTAAATAAATAAATATATACATATATATGTATATTATATATTACAATATTATGGCTACAAAACATATCTTGCAGGCTACTCTCAGTTTTGAGTAAGTTATCATTTCCCATTCTTTTCCCTAACTCCTCTGGAGTTGGATTTGGGTATGAACAGAAGTGCAGCTGCTGGCGCTCTCCCCCTCCTGGGGCCAGGGGAGCAGGTACATAAGCAGAGCTGCCAGACGCAGGCCAAGCCCTCTCCTCTGCAGCTCCAGACCCTTTGTCACTCCAGCGAAACTCAGATGCCACTTCTCTCCAACTCCTCCTCAGCCTGCCGGCTGAACGCCTCTGCCCAAACTCCCAGGCTAAGCAGCGACAATTAATACACTCTTCTGAAATATTATACAAGACATCAGCTGTGAATGAATCCCCATTCACTTCCTGACCCCTGACTTCATGCCCCAGCATGAACCCAGATGAAAGACCCGCTAATGAGTCACCTCTCACCCTCCCTCTGAAGTTTCTACTGGGATTCTTATGTCCCAGCTCATTTTCTTCCTATCTTTTGCCAATATTATAGGAAGACAAACACAGGAAAAACAAACCCTGAGACTACTGAAAATTATTAAGGGAAATAGAATTTCCAGGAGCTACCCAAAGCGATATAAAGCCGTTTTTAATTGTGTGCTATCATAATTACACAGCAGAGCCATTATCTGCAAAGAACATCAAACTCCATTTAGGACTTCCACGCTGCGCAGTGTATTGTCAAGGCTGCCCACAATGGGAGCTAAAAGCATCTGGCACATGCTGAAAATGGGTTATTTTGTTAATTCAGCAGCCCAACCCAAACATACAGAGAACATACCAAGACCCTCCATTTAGCTGTCACCTACATGTAGGCAGGATGCGAACATAACCTAAGACCACAGCTTTCTGCAGTGGGCTGCGAAGAAAGTCATTGAAGCAGAGATCCTGAGCTAGCAGGACTCTCAACAACCTGCCTTCTTGGGATATGCACTGCAAGGAGACAGACCTTTAAATCTAGTGATAACTAGGAGAATAATGCCACACCAAATGTCTCCTCAGGCTCCATCAACCTTTCAGGCATAAGCAGGAAGATGGACAGAAACAAAGAGATGACAGGAGAGCTATGGCATGAACATGGCTCCATGTTACACACTCTTCCTAAACCAGGGGTACCCCTTGCACTCAGTATTCCACCCATATTGTCATCCAACTCCTTCTCCAAGCCTCATCCTCCCACAATATCCAAGGCAGAAGCTCTGAAATACACAGTACTTGAACTGCTGCCTCCTGACCTGTCTGCACATAACATCTCAACATGAAAAACACCTACACTGCCATCCCAAAGGTCGGATGTAAGTAAGAATTAAGTAAGAATGAGGAAAGAAGTTGAGAAACAATGAAGGAAATAAACACGACAATACTGAAGTATCCCACTGACCTTTCACAACGCAACACAATGCTCTGTTCACAAATCATTATGTAGCTTTCCACACGTGATCCTTCAAGTAGCACACAAAATTCTAGCACAGCCCTGTCCAACCGCCCCAGAGGGATCATCTGGGTCTGGTTAAATCAAATATAAAATCAAGAGTACCAGCACTGCAAAGAGACAAGGAACTTTCACTAAAAGTGCTGAGTAGCAAGCTGTTCACTGACAAAGCATTTGTATAGTGTGAATGTGTATACACAATTGTGCAGAACAACAGAAGGTATGGTAGAACAGGATTTTTGGACTTTTGGGCTTTTTTAGCATCATGCACAACTCAACTTGACACACTATCAGTCCTTCTAGAAGACATGATTTCTAGAAATCTCTAGTGAAGGAAACAACCTCACAGGGTTTAGTCTAGGGAGAACAGAAGAGCAATCACCACATATTGCTGACTCTGGGGGACATTTAATTTTCACCTTCCTCAGTAGGATTCTCAATTCTCGAAAGATGTACCTTGTTGGAAACCTACCATCATGGTTTAGTGGTGGATGGTTGGGCACAATGAACTTAAAGGTAAATCTAAATGATTCCATGATTCAATGATGCTATCTTCCCTCTGCAGGCAGCTGCCTCTGCACCCATTCCTCACACTGTGGGCTCTGCCCAAGCCATAATGAGCAGCTACAGCCACAATTCAGTAAGATTCATTTAAAGACAGCAGAGCTCTCACAGATGCCGAACCGCCAAAAATCTACATGCTCTATTACCTTTAACCAATGATTTAGAGATTCACTGTCTTCACTTTACTGACTCTGCAGCAGTGTGATAGCTTTCAGACGGCTTCTGTGCAGTGGTTTGTCTTGAGTATGCCCAAACACTGCCATAGCTATATTTTTCTCAACAACCATGACCTCATAACCTAACACACATTATCACGGTAAGACACCAATGGGCATCAGCTTAATTAGAGACACTCAAAAGTAGGAAAGAAGCAAACAACAAGATTAATCATCTGACCTTATGAAAACAAGGATTCTTGCCAAAGCAGATACAATAGCACTGTAAAGAACATACAAACTGTCCATCTTTATGTCCTTCCTTTTCAGTAAAACCCACACCCTAATAGCCTTCGTTGGATTAACATGAATCTAACAGATTCTCCATGTATCATTTATCCCTGACAAAACTCTGTGCATTGCAAAACAATGAATATTTAGTTCTGTTCAAAAGTAATGTTTCTCCTTAAACATCACATCCCAGGGAAATGAAGAGCCAACATTCAAAACAAGTGTGTGAGGAAACCACACACTGCCAGAGTGCAAGTCTTTAAAGTATCAAATCACAAAATGCTGTATTCCACAACACCCAAAGTCCTGTAATTAACTAAGCAACTTGCTTGCAACAGACATGCACTACTAAGTCATCTGAAAAAATGACTTTAATTCTAGCCTGCATACACAACCATGCAATTAAAACTCCAGCCTTTTCCTCTTTCATCTGAGGTATTTTTTAGGCTACCTATAGCCCAGCCTCATATCCCTGTCTTGCTTCCAGATGCACATGTGCTATCTGGCAGAACATACTCCGCAATCCTGCATCTTAACATTCTTAGACTTAGAAGAGATCTGAACATACAATTAATTACACTGCTAAAAAAATACATCCCAGACACTGTGAATGGTCTGGATAGCGTCCCTGACAGAGAAAGAAAAGCCCCCTGTGTGAGCAGGGCACAAAGAACAAATGAATAAGGGAAAGCTTAGCATAAGGCATTTTGGACATGAGATACGAATGCTGGCACAGGTGGTGGCAATCTGAGTGTTTACTGGTGCGTGCTTTGCATTTAGTTCTGGCTGCACTTGCTACACATACCCTTGGGATCAGGCACTTTTCCCAGCATCTCATTACATACCCAAAGTCAATGCCCTGCTTTCCCTGGCCATTCACCGCTGAAGACCAAGCCTATGCATATTGTTCAGACATCAGCTATCATATTGGACAGTTCAGACATCTTAATTTTTTGGTATCTGTGATAAGGTGAGACAGTCCAGTGCCATAATTTTAAATATTATTACATCCACAGGAATTAATGCCTTGTTGCTTGTTAGTTCACTCACAGATAGTTTCAATGCCAAAGGCTTTTGAGTACAAAAATATGTATTTACTTAAAATATTGCATTTGCTTATGCTTTACTAAGAAACATATTTGCAACACAGGAGACACGTTCCAAAAACAGTACGAGATCCATTATTAGAGTAAAGGCACATCTTCGCTGTTCAGCAGAATTGCCTCAATGTACCAGTGAGCTTGTGGATCTGAGTCTTGCAGGAGGAAAGCTTGGCTCTTCCCTGCTCGTCTCACGAGGGACAGATCCTGGAGCCACTCAGCATAGTGCCACTGGAGACACTCAGCATTTTTCACTCTGGGAAAAGCAAACATTCTCCTCCTTCCCCCATCCCTGCCACCGTGACTGGGCACAGCATCTTCCTGTTACTGGGCACTGGATTTCTGCCGGTAGCAGAGGGTTAGATAATTTTCTTCTCTCTCTGTTGAGGTCCCTTGCTCAGCACGGCTTACGACAATTGGCTCATTCCCAGTCTGAGGTTACTCTCTCTCCTGGTACAGACCTCTATTAAAAATTTAAATGTTTTCAAAAACCAGTTTACTCCACTGTGAACATTTAGTTCTGCATGGTGGAAGACCAGCTACAGACTCAACACCATGGTTCAGCCTACCACAGATGCACAAAGACTAACCACGGTTTAAAAGGTGACATTTAAGAGATGGGATCTCCACAAGGAACCCTTGCTTCCTCCTAATTCCAGTAAGCAAGTATTGTGGGAATTCTCATAACACTGGTAACATTTCGTTGTGTAGCTGTATCATTGCTCTCTTTTAAGGTATGGTGGCTACAGTAGTGTCCAACATTTAGAGAAGCTGGCCAAGAAGCCTCCCCACCTGCTTTCACAACAGAGAGTACCCAGCAGTCACCCTAATGAACATTTCATTGACTTGGCAAATGCAGCCTACATCTGCAGGCTGGGGAACTGCCTTTCCCGGGATCAATACGCCCCCAAGAGCATACATGGCAACTGGCAGAGGCCAGAGGCTAGAAAGCACCTCCCTAACTCTCTGCTGAAAACAGCCTCTTCCCAGGGCACCATTCCCACTCACTCAGGGAACACATGCTGCTCTGCCACCCCACAAACAGCTGGATATGCAGACTTGAAAGGTTCCCAAACCTACGGCCTTTTAATTTCTTATATTCCCCACATACTATCACAGTGTTTGGTTATAAAATGTAATCTGAGCAATCTCCTGCTTAGTTAACTAAGTAATTACTGGAGAATTGAATTTTTCTGGGTGCCAACAAGTTGGCTGGCTAGCAAATACTCAGCAATGAGATATCAATTTTTTGGGGGGAGAAAACCCACAAAAAAAACTTCAAAAAATTTGGACAATACCCTTAACAACGTGCTTTAACTTTTGGTCAGCTCTGAAGTGGTCAGGCTGTTGGACTAGATGATCCTTGCAGGTCTCTTCCAACTGCAATATTTTATTCTATTTTATTCTAAAAGCAGATTCAATAACACATTAAAAGTGAGGAAAACTGCCAGAGAACTCTGTTAGACTGAGTCTACTGATACTTTATATTATCAGAATGATAAAACAGCATCTCATAGTGACAAATCTGGCCAACAGTTTAGGGGACTGCTATCAGAGTGCAGCATAAGACACAAATTTCACTTTTTCCATACTCCTCTGTCTTGGTTCCCTCATGCCGTGCCAGAAGGTTCAGAGGCAGAAAGCTCCAGCAGATGCAAGAGCAGGCAGCCTCCTTAAAGCACTGTGATTGCTGTACCAAATAACCTCAATGACAATTCCTGGCTTGTTCAGTCTCTCCCCAGCACACCCAAAAGATATGCTGCATTCATATTACACAATGAGGAAGGGTAGAGGTTGGCTGACCAATTCCAGTGTTTGCAGTGATCCCCTTCAAATGTGTATTGAACCCTCAATGTGATCTAGTCTATAGTGCATATATGCAGATAAATAGATAAAGCAATCAGTAAAGCAAAATAATCAACAATTAATTGTAATTGCAAACCCATCTCCTGGTAGAGATGATTAACTGAGCATGGGGTCACACCCCGACCTTACAGGAAGGCTAGAGGATCTGAGTTACCCAGATCTTCCCACCACAAACAAACATCACAACATCAAGCTATGGTGAGTTTATAGAACCTGCACATTACTTCAGACATCTATATACACAGGAGGTGGGGGCAAAAAATCTAAAAATCACAGTAAAGTCCCAGGACAGGCAGTTTGATAGCACATCTCCCTCTGCCTCTTCTGAAGCTCAGGAGAGGCAGGGACAGCTTCCAGATGAAGGACCTCCCCTTGTCAACAGATTTACTAAAAAAGCATTTAGAAGGGCATAAAGCACCAGCCAACGTTATCAAATCTTCCCAGCAGTCAAAGCTGGCTGAGGTCTCTGTCTCCAAATGTCTGGGAAGCACAGTAGCAAATCACAGCACCAGACCTGAAAAACACCCAGCATGGGACCCTGAGCTGAGGCAGTGGTCGGTTCTTTCAAAGCTGAAGTGTGGTACGCTGACTTAGTCTGAAATGACTTCGTTTGAATGATTTCCAGGGTCTGGAAGAGTAGTGTTGTGGCTGTAACTGTAGCCATGCTAAGAAAAACCTTAAGCAGACCTTTGGATGGCAAATGCCATGACTGTAGATGCAGAAATATATTTAATTCTTCTTTAGTGGAGACTCTTTTTTTGTGTGTGTTTTTTCTTGTTGGTGTTTAATTTCTTTATATACACACACTTTTTAAACAGCTGTAGGAAGAAAAACCACTAAGCCAAGGCAGAAATGGATATATTTGATTTTAAAGGCTCTGCCTATCTGCGTGGAACAAATCAGTCACATTACCATCTCCCTAGGGTGAAGGGGCATACGGATAGAACCTATGCAGATGTAAGATTTTCAGTTTTTCGGGTCTTCCCCTTCCTTTCTCTTCTCAAAATCTCTGCACTTCCACCAGCAGCCTTTAGAGACAAAGGGTCTGTGACTTTTTTCAGAGCTGCGCTACTGCCTAGTCCTCCCTCAGTGGGAGGACTTTTCTTGATAACATAAAACAAGGCACCTCGTCATCTGACTCAGTGGCAATTTTAAAGCTCTGCAATGAATTGCAATGAATTTGCAGCTCATTAGCAATGAATTAAATTGATGAAAGGTCACAAGGAACCAAGGACAATTTTTACAAAGCATCTCCAGGCAGTTTTTCCAGACCATCAGCTCTCTTTTGCTAACCCAGGAACACATCTCACACTCTTTAGAAAGTCAACCGTCTATTTCCCCATAAAAGAATCCGAAAGTATTGCCTAATGAAACACGCAAAGAGTCCTTCTCATGCTACGGGAACATATTTAGGGATTCTGCTCACATGTTTTTCACTTGGGCATGCTTTGATGTAATAGCAGGGGAGAGAAATTTTGAAGGATTTACAGATTAATCAGCCTGAGCAAGGATGTAGGTTACGACTGCAAGAACCGTGCTCCTCTGGGATATTATCTGCAGCTCAACTTACCACAGATGAAATGAAACGTGCTTTGGGAATGCAAATGAATTAGGATGTCACAAAAAGTAATTCAATTTGCAGCAGTGGGGTTTTGAATTTGGTTAGTTACCTACAAGATCTTTATTTAACTGTAAACCTGGTACAATACTTACTATGATTTCCCATTTGAAATTCATTTCACTGCTATTTTAAAAATCAGGCCTGATAACTTTTAACAGATTTTCAGGTCATGCCTCTATTATATGTATGTATATCTCTATGCAACTGCACACTTATGGATGCTCTGTAATAGATCTGCACAACAGTGGGATCTCTCACACACATAAAAACAAGGGTAAGACTTTCATTCGTTTCACCACTGTGGAAGAGGTAAGTGGAACAAGACAGCTGATTAGTCATTCTCCATTTCAATCCTCAATAACCACAAAGAGAGCTTGTTTTTTTACTGCAGGCATTGTCTTACATCAAACCATTTGTAGATAAGAAAAACCAGTTCTCTTCCTGAAGGCACATAAGCAAGTATTTTGATAGAAAAGATCAAACAGCATTAGAAATTAACTGTAACACTTCTTCCCTTCCCTAGCCACTAGAGTACGTCCATTAGGACACATTGCTGATATACAACTATATTATCCAGACTGACAAATTTTGCACAGTCTGCTGTTTTGGTACTACAGAGCACAAGCCATTAATAGCTGACTGCCTCATTCAGATGAAACAAGACAATTATCAGCTGTAACTTACACAATTAATAATACTGCTGCCAGCATTTTCAGCGGAGATTTGATTCTTTTATAGCTCATTTCAAGTCTTTAGGGAACGTGTTATTAGTACATCTGTCCTGCTGTAAACATAATTATCATGCAAAATTCCATTTATCATGCTGATCAGGAAGCACTTTCCATCAGCCTTTCAGTCTGGGAACACTGATAAACAGGCAAGAGAATCTGACTGCCCCAGCTAAGCGGGAGCACGCTCACCGCCCGGACCACTGCCCTTTCCAGCTGAGCCTGTGGCAATTTTCTGAATAAGCACGAGACTTGTGCTGACCCCTACTTTGGAGTACATCGTGTTTGAACTTGGGGTATGGTATATCCTACTGGACACTGCTTGTTTGTATCATTAGTTGATTTCATGTTCTCCCGTAATTCCTTGCTCCTCTCCAAGACCACACTCGTAGGCAATTCAGGGTTATGGAGCTGCTGCACAGGGAGCAGGCAGCAACTGGATTCACCATGATCATGACCCTTAATCAGCAGCATAAATCAAGTCCATGTCACAGACAACAGGCAACATCTGCTTCAACAGAGCATCGCTTTTATTATACAAAACCGGACTTGGGCCAGGTGTGAACAGACATCAGTTAAACAGATGTCAACAAACACGGTGCTGAATTTTGGCTAAAATGGGTATGAGGTTTTAAAAAGCGAATACCATCAAGACTTACCAAACTCTGATACCTTATATGCAGAACAGCCCACAACTGCGGGCTTGATGTGCAGAGAAACTGTATTCATGGAGAACTTAACCCTCAGAGAACATCCTGACATCAAAGCAAGATTAAACGAAGTAAAGGTCAGCCCCTGCACAGACCTCCTGCAAACTACAGCTTCAAATTGGTTTAAAACAGCCTCATTTATACTAATAAGCTGATGCTGTGACCAAAAGGCACCATGGTGCTCCAGCCATCTACCACTCTCTGCATCATACCAGCAGAAGGTCTCCTGCAGCTGGCCAGGTAAGGGAATTGATCCTGGTAACAAGCACACAAATTATTAGTGATCAGCTTCAACTGGGTTTTGTGAGGGAGGAAAAGATCTGTTGTCCTCAACGGGATCAGCCCAAAACAATCCTCAGATCACAAGAACTGATTAACTACTCCTGCATCCTGGGAGGCTGCTCCCATAGCTGCTGGCTGTCTCCAAGCTTTCCTCTACTGCAGCTACGGGTACCTCCTTCAACTCAGCCACTGAGCAGCATCTAAAACAGTCACAGGGAATAGGCTGGACTCCTTCAAGCTCAACAGATAGAGACGCCAAACAGGCTTGTGACTAATATTGTCCACATCCAGTCTATAAAACTTAACAATTTTTCTCTATGGGTTGAAACATTCTATTTTTTCCTGGTGTCTAAAAATTGCCTGACAGGATGTAAGGGACCTGCGGATGCCCTGAGGTTGATGGAATTATGCTGCTGCAGCAAAGGGCAAAGGAGGAGGAGACCAGCTCCTGATCATATCAGAAAGCAAATGTTGTTTCAGAGAGAAATTATTTGACTGCTGATAAATATGTGATAAAGTTATGGGGTTTCTTTTAAATGCGGGAGAAATTCATAAATCTAACCCGAGAAAACTGCTATCGCAGGCTGACATTGGTACATGCAGAACAGCTGCATGACCACAGAAACTCCCAAGTTCACTGTGTTAATACATGGAGCCATTACAGATTGTATTTTAGGCAACTTATTCCCAGATCATTCTGATGTTTCATTTAATTGTTTTGAGACAGGGTGACTGTGAGAAATGAGTAGCACAGTGGTTACATCAATTACGCTCTTTAAGTTCAAGAATCATGCATATCCAGATTGCTTAATTTCTCCCATACATCTGCATTTGCATATCTTTCTTCTCTGAAGAGCTTTCAAAAGCTCAAGTTTTAATCAGAGGACTATTTTTGATCCTAATTTTCCAAGCTGCAGTAAAGCTGCTTCATGACCTAATCTGATGGCAAATGTACCATCATTATACAGTGGTTTCTAGCAAGCTGTACAATAACTAGTCATAATGTTTCTTATTTTTAATAACTGATACACCAGGTGCCTTGTTCCTAATTAGAGCTATCGATCTGCAGACATCGCTTTAACTCAGACTGGCAGATGACTTGTTGGAGCAAGTGCTGCCTGGGGTGAATAAAACACATTGCAGGACAGTGTCTGCACATCAGCCCCCTGAGACACACCCCAGCACACCAAAGCTGTGAGCCAAGGCAGCCCTGCCTCCCTGTACACCCAGCTCCGACTTTCTCCTTTTATTTTTGACACTATTCTCAGCAAAATCAAAAAATCTCCTATTTCATGGGGAACGGAGCATTTTGATTTGCCTGAAGCCAATGTTTCATCTCGACTTTTTTTTCTTTTTATATACACGCAAGCATACATATTCATCTGCATATATGATATAAAAGATACATACTCAGGAAAACAAAATAATGTTTCCCACTGTTTGAACATGAACCCTTTCTGAAGAATTTTGCTTCCTGAAAGAAAGTTCACAGAGTTTCCTCTGGTTTGGCTTAACAGCTTTAAATGTTGTGCTTCCAGACAGAAAATCTGGCTTACCCACAGCTTCCCCCCCTCTGCTCCACATTTAACAGGTCGCTGTTGTGACCACAAGGAAGACGGCAACCACTGCTAAAACTTTAATCTCCCCTAAAAGTTGTAATCTTTATATGGCAAATATAATGAGCTTTCTCAGTGACATACTTCAACAATGTTTAACAGGATTGCATAAGCAAAGTTATATTTAAATCCACTGAAAATGCAACCCAATTCTCCACAGTCTGCTCTGGCGATAATTAATGACAGATTTCATTAATATTCACTTATCCAATTCTTTTTCTTGTAGGATTGTGTCCCACTAACACAAGGACAGCGGAGAAGAATTGTCTTCTATTAAAGAAGCTCTGTTAGGCATCACAGATAACATATGAAGCATGGTCACACTGTTCTCTATCCTCTATTACCCCTCAATTTTATTCTCTAGAAATTGTTTCAGCCACTAGCTCCAGGCTGTAACTAGAGAAGGAGCAGGAGGTATTCTGCCACTGCTGTCAAGTAAGCCAGTGGAAGACAGAAAAGGAAAAAAAAAATAATTTTAAAGTATTTTGCAAAGTAGTCCAAACACTTGGATGTGGCAAGGTTTCTCTCCTCTTGCCCATCTGGGCACAGTGTGATGCTACAACAAAGCATCACTAAACTAACATATTTATCATGAAAGACAAACAAATAAAATCATATTTAAACTGAAAGACAGTAGGTTAAGATTAGATATGAGGAAGACATTCTTCCCTCTGAGGGTGGTGAGGCACTGGAACAGGCTGCCCAGAGAAACTGTGGATGCCCCATCCCTGGAAGTGTTCAAGGCCAGGTTGAACGAGACTTTTGAGCAACCTGGCCTAGCGGAAGGTGTCCCTGACCACAGCAGAGGAGTTGAAGCTGGATGATCTTGAAGGTCCCTCCCAACCCAAGCCATTCTATGATTCTAGGATCCTGTATTACTGTCTATTTCCTGAGATGTCCTACCTCTCCCACAAGGAGTCACTTTGAATTTAGTTCTCCCAGTTATTTGCCACAAGCATTTGAAAAAAGAGTGATGAAACCAACCTGATGGTCATTTGAACAATCTGCCTAATTTCATATGGATGCAAACAAGTGTGCACACCCTAAAACCACAGATCTTCATGTCAAAGGAGGCACACACTCTGAAACAGGGAACATCAAATTATCTATCCTATTCTTAA
Organism: Cnemophilus loriae; assembly: GCA_013397755.1. NCBI lineage: Eukaryota > Metazoa > Chordata > Aves > Passeriformes > Corvidae > Cnemophilus > Cnemophilus loriae. Next base: position 1,624,961 of record VZTF01000980.1, on the reverse strand, counting down.
ATGGGAGCAGTCAAGAGACACTTTTTTATGTCAATGAAATTGCAGTTTCCCAGGGGAACACAAGGATGACACCACAACAGTCCGCCTCTCTAGGGCAGGCTTCAGGAAAGTTGCCCCCAGCTCTTGCACTTAATGCAAGTGTAGGAAAAATCACATGAAGCCATATCCCCCAACCACTCTCACAATCACCACAAAACAAGTCTTGAGCCCAAATCTCTGCAGCATCTTGAGAATCTCCCAGCAATGGGGGAGGACAGGGAAGTGCAGAGGAAAGTGGGAGGAAGAAGGAAACAGCTGCTTCCCCTTCACAACCTGGTATTCCTTCTGAAAGCTTTGATCTCCACTTTATAAATAGAGTATAACAGGAGCTACTTTCTTTTCCTCTGTCCTGGAAAAAGATGGACAAAAAAGCCTTACCGTCCTTTACTCTGGCAAATCTATCCTGTCCCTGCCAGTTTTGGTGGGGAGCTGAAGCAGCATCTTTTGCTGGGCTGCAGAATCCTGTGCAAAGACAACTGTCACTCACAGCGCTTAGTTTTAATTCCCATTTGAAGCCCAGTGAACTACTCCAGAGCTTAAAAGAATGCTCATTAAGCTTTCCACAGAATTAAGTCTTAAATTTCAAAAATATTTATCTTGATCTCAAAGATGCTCACTCTAACTTCTGACTCCATGGGCAAATGATTTGACAGACCATACACATATAAAAAATCAGAAACTGAAAGGAAATTCAGTAACGCCAACCTCCCAAGCTATGGACTGGGAAGCTGGCCATGGAATTGCCTAATTTCATGAATATTTGGGAGGAGGTACAACTTTATTTCAATTCACAGACTACAGCAACAACTGGAGAGAAATTCTTAAAAATCAGGCTCGCAAGTACAAGGGACAGCTGTTTGTCCCATCCCAACATTACGTGCTGGGACAATTCTGCAGTGCTGCTGCTCAGTTTTCAAGGTACTTTTACTATTGTCAGTAAATGTGTTATTGTCAAAGACTCTTAGGTCAACCACATCCAGGCATTTTAATCAGACACCGCACAGCTGGATTCATACCCCAAAGCCAGGACTGTGGGCAGCTGTCAGCCCCACAGCCATCGCAACCCAAGTGAGCAGCTGCTGTGGGGACGAGTTTCAGCAAGAGCAGGTGGTGAGCTACTCGCAGGCACCGCTGTCAGTATGACCACAAAACAGGTAATTCTGAAAAAGCTCCAAGCTGGATTTGAACATCTCAGTCCAGCAGGAGACGACACCCCATCTCACGACAGGTTAACAACCTGCTGGGGATTTGGCATGCCCCAGAGCAGCTGGCTGGTTTCGTTGAGACAGGGAACGGTGCCCTTGGGTCACATCCACAGAAGAAAGGCATTTTTGAAACAGGAGGCAATTGCCTTGCTGAAATAGAAAAGTAATAATAAAAAGAAATAAAACCAGAAGTCCCTCCTGGCTGACTTCAGTACCACAGGTTTCTGGGAGGAGAGAACAAAAGCTGTCCACGTATCCAGGCCCTAACATCAAACACCACTGGATAGCTGGAAGATGCAAGAACAGAGTCAAGCAGCCAGAAGGATGCATGGTTCTGCTTGCATTTCTCTACACCTCCTCCTATAAACTCAGGAACCACACTGCTGATGATTAGGGTGTGGTGGCTCATTTTCCAGTTTCACATCTACCTTATCCTGGCTCCAGCTGCTGGAGATGCTGGTGCAGAGGAAACTCCCCAGACAGCCCTCCCTGCTCCTGGGGCATACTTTGGTACCTGAGCTGCCCAGCAGCTGCATCTTCCTGTGACAGCAGGACCAAGGCAGACACTAAAAGCAGCACTGCAATGGGCACAGTTGTTACCACTTCCATGGTGATATCCAGCATTTTCCAGAGAGCCTCATCTCCATGAAAAGGTATACACAAGGACACTGTATGTGCATATACTGCATTCAGCATTCATCGCTAATTTTCTGAAAGTGGAAGGCATGAGAGACCTGTGACTCTGTTTAAACAACAAAAACAAAGCTAAAACATATTAAACATTCATGAATTTCTATGAATCCTTAATGAATCTTATTTCCTGCCTTCTGTTATGTAGCTCTTTATGGGTACATCTTTTTAAATATTTTTTTTTTATCTTGAAAGCTAGAAACTTCGTCAAAAAGGCAGAATGCGAAGGGCTTAAACTGAGCATCTCTACCTCTTCTCAACAACCCATTAACTTAAAAAAGCCTCTACCATAGATTGCAGGACTTTGGAGCTGGAAATATTGGAATAACTTCCTCTGCTACAAAGATGGAGAGGAGATGTGGGGCCCTTTATCAGGTCATGTGACTCAGAAATGTTGCTAATGCTTCCAACCGTCATGAAAAAACATTAAAATCTTATGCCGAAAGAAAATAAATAAAGTTTGAGTCCTTGAAAACAGATAAAAATCGATCTAGCTCCCCTAATCCATTCAATCAATTAGGCTGTGTACTTTCAAAAGCTGAAAAACCTAAACGTGGGGTAATACGAGAGCAGAGGCAGACCTCTGTCCTGGCTTAAACCAGCAGCTATTTGAGTTTAAGGTGATACTTTGGGTTGTGAAATAAAATCTTGGAATTGTGAACATATTTGCTTCAGTGAGCCTCTGCTTTGGGGCCAGTAATCCCTTCAATTGCCCCAAATCACCTAGAGGCACCTCCAGGCAGAAAAATCTTTGTTCTATAAGCAGCGTTACACAGACAACAAAACGCTTAAATGTAAAACCAGCTGGGGAAGAGTTTGACAGCAGCTCATCATGTCTTCTTACAAGATTAAGTATATTACAAAGAACATAAAGCATGAAGTGCCTTGATAAAAATCTTATTTTGACCCCACTTTGGATAAAAACGATTTTTTGTCACAGACTTCACTGATTTAGTATCCAGTATTGTCGCAGGCTACATTCAGCTTTCAGTATTACAAAAACTAATTGCACACGTTCATTTACAAGAACATCTCAAACTTTCCCTCTAAGATTTTAAAATATACCAGCCCAGTAGTGCAAAGAAGTCACTTATACCAATGAATTGATCCGATCCTGTAGAAACTCATGCACTTCGGTATTCTTAACAAAGGTGCTAACCGCATGACCAATGATGCACTTCTGCAGAAACCTCAGCTGATGCGGCTCATGCTCAAATCAAACTACAAAACTACTCATTTTGACTATTTTAGGCAATGAGCCAAAGGCACCAAGTTACCCGGAAAAGTAAGACTGAATATATCTGCAAGTGTTTGCAGGATCAGGCTCTATTTTTATACAGCCTTTTATCAGTGACAAAAGCTAATTTAAAAAATCATCTCTTTCAAGAGATGGCACTAAACATAATGCGAGGAAGATTTTCTTCGTAACACCCTTGAGGGTGTGTTAAAACACACAAGTATCTATTTTTTAAAAAGGATTAAGACATATTTAGATGGCACAGACATGAAATGCAGACCAAACAACTCCAGTACAGACACTGATCATGTGAAATGGATAACCTCATGGTATCACACATCTTAGATCATCTGACTTGTGTGTCTGTCTGCATATTCAGCATCACAGCCCCAAGCTGAAAAAACACAGACAGAGAAGAAAGAGATTCTTGTTTCCTGGTAAAGCTTCTTGCATTAAAGAACTGAAAGCAGGGCAAAAGGCCCATTCAAAAATGTGTCACAAAACACTTTACCACAGACCTAGAAGCTTTGTTGTGAGAGGAGAAAGGAAAAAAACCGGATTTTGAACAACAATATTGACTAATGGGATTATGTATATACAACAGTTTCCCATTCACAACACCCTCCCGGGGAGCTGAACACAAGCTCAATTTTACCTGTGCCAGTAACACTTACATCATTTTATGACAGATATTAAGCTAACAGGATACAGACCACAAAGCTGCTACCAAAAATACTTAATCTTCCAAGGAGGATATCAGACAGGCAATTAAAGAAACAATAATTCTCCCCCAAACATTACGTTTTATCATCTGTCAGTGTACATCTGTAAATCTCTCTCTCTTTGCTCTGAGTAGGAGCCCATGAAACATACACTTTTCTAGCGTGTTTTTGGTAATTTAAAGCTTTCAAATTATATAAAATGTAATGTCTGGGCAAGTAATACACAGAAAATAGTATCCTGATGACAATATAACAACACACGAAGACAAACTGTTTAGCATCCTTTTGAACTTCCTTGCATACAAAATCTTTTCCGTATTCATATTAGAGAGAAGAGATATAGAGAAAGAGGCCCTAGGACTGAGTATTCCTTCCCTTCTTTTTAATATATGAACTAATTTTTCACCTAACCACAACAAGCATACATGCTTTGAAGGTTTTTAAGAAAGGAAAAAAAAAAGGAAAACAAATTTGAGAGTAGAACTGCTGCAGTTCTGGACAGGAAAAACTCCGTTTTAGCAGCCGGAAAAACTTATTCCTGCACCTCATAAAGAATAAATACAGCCATGAATACAGAATAAACATCCTTGATTGTACTACTAAGAATGAATATAACGTAGACACATAGCTATTGTTTGAAGAAAAGCACATCCAAAGCCTTCACAGTGACAACCCCAGCCCCCTGCCACGCTCCAACAGGCGCTGCATAGCCTTGCAGACTACCAGGACAATGTCAGCAAGGAAAGGGATGGTCAAGTAACGCGACGGTCACAACCATGTGCCTGTGGTGAAGCTTTCCAGGGCAAGGAGATGTCAGGAGGCTGCAGCAGTGGGGAGGGGAGCAGACATGGGGTTTGCAGCCAATGCTGAGGTTCCCTCACAGGCGTTGTTGTGGGGCAGTGAGTAGCGCTACCAGCAGTGGTAATTGGGATACTCGACCCTGACAGCAGGAAACCATCTCCACAAATTCAACAAGTAAAATGAGGGATGCAAGTGCTAACAGAGCAGCATTCAGCTGCCTGTGACAGAGCAACAGTGAGAACTGTGAAGATTTCCTCTCCTGGCAGGATCTGCTAACTGCTATTTGGAAAACAGGAGATTCATACGCCTTTATTTTTCATTTTGAAGCAGCAGGACCTTAATAATCTGTCCAGATACGGAACCAAAACCGCACTTCTGTTGCTGTCTCTTCGACTGCCCGAGAACCCGCAGCATTTTCCCTCCTCCCCACAAGCCTCTGCAAAGGAAGAAGTTTTAACAAAGTTCCACTATATGAGGGCCATGGCCCCCATAGCAGCAGGAAAAAAAAAAACAATTATGCAAAACTTGTACTGTTTTGCTTCTGTCACCCTTTGCCTCCTCAGACCTGAACAATAATGAGCTTGTCTAACATGGAGGAAAGAGTGGAATGGCTTTGTGCTTGAATGGGTCAGAGCAGATAAATGCAGAGATGTGCTTGCCAAACGTCACCTGCATCTGGCTGGGATAAGGAGGAAACATAAACGTGTTTCTCACAAGGGTGAGAAGCTGCAGACAGCATCACCAAGAGAAGATCACAACCTCCCCCCTCTGTGCAAAACCTTGGTGTGGTTTCCCCTGCCAAATCTCTTGAGGGATCCAACATGAAGGCTCATTTGATAGCTACTTACATAGAAGTCACAGGCAAAATTTTGCCTTATTGCTTCCACTGAAAGTGAACTCAGCTATACTTTGTATAAAAGTGGGGCTTTTTATTTTCTTTTGATTAAACAAGTGAGCCCTCCTCACCAGACCACACAAACAGAAACCACTACTTCCTCAGTCACTGCACGTTCACGTCTAAAAAAAGCCCAGGACAAGGGTAAAACCATGCTGGGTATGACATCAGACCTCTACACCGATGAAGCTCACAAACTGCCACAAACATGTGACGTGCAATTTTGAAATTTTGGTTTTCCTGTTTCACCTCTTCCACTAACCAGACAAGAAAGATGTCCGTTAATGTGAACAACTGAATTAAAAAAATGTAATGTCCATTTTTGCAGAATCTACCACATTACAAAACGAAAATCTAGAAAGCCCACAACTGACCAGTAAAAAGAAAACAGATCCCTCCCCAGTTCACCGGGGACGTAAAGTCAAGTCTTCATTACCATAACCCCTCATCTTGGGAAAGTGGATGTGAGGGTCAAGAGCCTCTCAAAAGATAGTTTTTTCTAACACATGAAAATGACACAAAAAAAAACCCCAAAACAAACAAACAAAAAACCAGACAAGACCATGCTGAAACATTCCTGGGGAATCATACAAAACAAAGAATGGCAACAACTGCAAGATAAGTGCCAGCTACAGGAAAGACTGTGCCACCCTCGACTGTTGCTATCACATTCATTTATCCAGTAAGATAGTCGAGATATGCAATCGCTCAACAGGTTGAAAATATTACCTCTGCACTTAAAATAGAAAAGACAGGCCTAATCCTGTTCTCATTTGCACCTGAGCAACCCTGCAATTAATTCAGAGGTTGTTTGTGTTCAGATGCCTTGATCTCTGCAACCAGGCAGTGGCTTACAAGGGCTTTTTCACGCCAGCCTCTTTTCTCTCAGCCCATCCTCCCCAAGGGAGTGAATTCCATTTACAACCCACACCCTTCTGCAGTGCCCTATTGCACTAAACAGGTCTTGGGCTTGGGGCTTAGGTCCTAAGGAATATGGAGGAGTAATGGCATTTTGTACAGCACTGAGCACAGCATCGGTAATGCACTGTAAAAAACATCCTCACTCCTGCTGCAATGCTACAATTTCCAGGAGAAGGAAGCCTGCGAGCTCACAAACACACTGCGAGAAAACACACATTTCCATTCACATCATCCATTCAACCTTCCCACAGAGCGTGAGGGCAGCAGCAGAAAATACTGCCTTGAAAGTGCCTATTTAAGGGTGCTGGCAAATTCACACGATTTGTGATTTTTATTTTCGAACGCATCTGCTCAAAGTTGCTCCCTGTTGCACCCTAGCACTATCTTTGACTTGAATAGCCTTACATCAGTAAGGAAACTAATGAACAAACAAGAAACGAATATTTATAATAATCTCTTTAAAACAAACAGAAGCAAAAAGCCTCGGACAATGAAGTCTGTTCCTTAAAACAAATGTGTGCAGACACTTGCTACTTGCGAGGCTGCTCTCGAGTTCTGCAGTACCTGGAATGCCTTCTAAAACAGAAGAATATTTTATCTTGAGGCGAGTCATGCACATGGGAAAATACAGATTTTCCAAATAAATCTCAAAGGTCACAATGGAGGTACTTGACAGTGGCACTTTGTGTTCTGCTGCAAACAATTCTGCCTTTTTAAGCAACCACCTCTGAGCTGCCACTTCTTCTGGATTAGCTTATGCTAAAAGATGGGATTCTACAAAGCAGTGAACACCACCAACTAAAAATCAAACCCAGTTTTGCTTTAGGAAAACAGCCTCATAAAATTAAGGAGGTTCCTAAGATACACAATGGGCTGAAGACAGAGGGTTACGTGAACTCCGTTTTTAAAAACACAAACACAACCCTTTGTGCTTTAAAGGCCACACTTCCAAGGCTATTAATAGCAAATGTGGAGCTTTCCACACCTTTTTACATAATCTGATGCAGCACCTGCACAACTCACCTACCTAAGCAATTAAACTGTACTTTGCACTGTAGCATCTGAAAGCTGTTTTCCCTCTCTTCCTATTATCCAAAAAACATCTCCATGTTTTGCAGTCAGAAACAGTATCATTCACTTAACTAAATTCAGGGAACTTCCGAGTGTGCTTGTAACTACCAAACCTCCTCAACTGTGCCCACATCCCAGGTATCAAGATGTCTTGATCAAGTGTCTTGGTTTTCATGTAGCTGTCACCTAAGGAGGACTTCACTCCCTGTTGTGCACATGCACCACACCCCATAGACACGTGGGCAATACTTCTGTCACTCTGCATTCGTCTGGGTGTAGCTGATTGCAACCTCGACTGGAAAAGGAGGAAATTCATCTCCTTTTATGTTGGATCTGTAGGTACTAAGGCGCAGAAGCAATAGGAAAATAAAAGTTTGTCTGTGACTGACAAAACACAAGGAATAAAGCTGGTGAGTTAAAAACCCAGAAAGATATTTTCAAGACGCATTTCGGACCACAGCTGACATCTAGCTCCTGCTTTATGCTACATCCTTCACACGGGCTGAGTACAGTGGGGTGGGGAGTGCAGGTTCCTAGCACGTGTCATTGCTAACAGGGAGCAATGAGAGCTTTGTGAACTGAAGGTATGGGCTGCACTTGTGCACACACAAATGTATGTAAGTGTGCAGGCCTGAAGGTCTGAAGCCAAAGGGCCTTACGTGACATTCACCTCCTGGCTCCCCCTTTCTCCATCCCTACATGTGCTGGGGATACTGCATGAAACCAGACTACCCTCCAGCTGACACAGTGGTCCTCCCTGAGTGCCAAAGGCATCCTGTCTCCTCGGGGCAGTGAGGCTCTGCTCTCCCCTCCTCCAGCACCATGCACCCAGGAAACTCAAATTCAGCAGACCTCTTTCTGAAGCAGGCTGGTGAAGCTGTGCAGCTTGCACCCTCCAAAGGGCCCATCACCAGGCTGGGGATAGAATCCACTTCTCTGCTAGTAGCTGCAGTGGGCAGCAGACTGCTTCAGTGCTGTGAGTTATTTTGCCTAATTGCTTCCTAGTTTCATCCCCTTCAATCATGATGAAACTAAATCCATGCCACCATGCCAGCATGTACACGTCCTGTCAAAAAGGGAGATAGCTCAGCTCAGAGTCTCTTGCCTTCTCCACTCCTCATCCTGGTATACAAACCTCTGTGTCATCCAACCTTGTTGGAGGGCTGGGACATCTCCCTGCAGACCCACCAGAAACAATAATGCTGGAAATGCTGGAGCCTCCCACATCTGTCCATTCACTTTCCTTACTGGGAGTTACTAACCCTGTTAAGCACCTGCAGTGGCTCTTTCTTCATCCTGAAATGGGAACGGAAACGATGCCCCACAGAGGAGAGAGAACAGAGAGAAACCTGTCACCAGCCTTCCCACACTGCAGAAGACACAAGCAATAAGGACAGCAATGATGCCTGTGGTTGGTACCTACTCAGGCTGCACTGGCACCACCACCACATCCCAGTATCACTTCTTCGTCCCTTGTGTACACAAAAAAAATCTGCAGGTATGACCTGCACAGTCATGGGTGAAGCCACACACAGCAGACAGCACATGGATGGCTGAAAAAAACAGCTTAGTGCAAGCAGGCTGCAAACACAGTGGCACTGATGAATTCTTGGTGCTCAGCATCCTACCCAAAGCCCAGAGAAAGATAAAAGCAAGCTCAAGAGCTTCAGCCCTGTTTGTTTCATACAGCTCAGTTCCAGCTACATGGTGCAGAAAGAAGTGATCATAATGTCACCTTACAGATTTTTCCTGTTACACAATAAGGGGATTTTTTTTTTCTGTGCCAGAAAATTTATGCTTCTTTTGAGTGCCTTTACCTATAAACTGATGTGCCTATGTCTGATTTGCCTTGACAGCATGTAGATTTGAAAACCTAATCATATTTACCTTGGTAATATGATTACCTCTAGAAGCACCAAAACACAATCCATTGTTGACTGAAAAATTATGATAAACTTCTCTAGCTTTCTGTTTTTTAATCCCACCAATACTATACAGTCAAATCCCTGATATTGCAGACTTACTTACTAGCAAAACATCATACACTGGTGCTTGATTTAACTGAGCAATTTTATACATACGTAAACATATAGCCCAGGCTTTTCAAGATCCCTTGTCAGAGAGGACATACCTTCCTCTGTCATCCAAGACAATGAGTGGAAAACATATTTCAGTTGTGGTGAGTGAATCTTTCCCCAGACCTCAATTTCACAAAATTGCCAGCCTGATCTATAACAATACAGGAGGAAACACAACTGCTTGCGAAGAACATGCAATTGTGCTTTATATTCATAAATGAGGTGAAAGGTTATTTTTTGAAATAAAATACTTCTTCTAGAAAAGAAGATAGCCTTTGCTTCACTTCTCAATTTTCCACAACAGAAAACCTTCCTTAGGCAAACACCCTGAAACACTGCTTCTAAAAGCAGTGCTGGCTTTGAAATACATCATGAGAACAGAAAATACATTTAGCACTGATGACAGGAAAGCAGTTGCTACAAACATAACACAGTAGCCCTTGTAAAGAAACCTCACAGTTCCTTAAAGATGTATTCCCCCTAAATTTGCATATTGCACACTGAAAAGCAAATCCCAAGAGTCCGAGAAATCTCCCACTGGCACATCACATTTTCTCCAACTAACGTTAAATTTTATTCTCCTAAATGCTCTGCCAGGCTCTCTAGCCTATCCTTGCAGCAAAAAAAAAAAAAACCAAAAAACAAAAAAAAAAACAACTTCTGAAAGCCCTTCTTATGAAAACAAATACCATTCCTTAAATTTCTCAGCATGTTATTTGCAAACGACAGGCCAGCAAGCAGATCCTCTCCATATGCCAAATTATGTCATTTCCATTTTCTAGAAAGAATACTTCTCACAGCAAACTGGCAAGGGTTTTTTCAGTTGGATTGTGAAAAGAGCCAGCTCTGTGTCTTGCTGCACCTGCTGCGTTGCTAAGCCTGGTATCTGGTGGCAGCCCCACAGCCATCCATAGCAATTCAGGGTCCAGAAAAGAGTTTGTCATAAAGGCTGAGTACACCCTCAGAGATACTGGCAAATGTTCAGGGGTGAATTCTGTGGATATTTGCATATAGATTTCTGTAGACACCAGCTTGTCCCATTTGCAAATAGAATCTGCTTTCCCACGCTTCTCAAGGGACATGCTGGTGGCCTACAGAAGTTTCAGCGTACCCAAGTCCCAACATATAAAACCAAACTTCTGCATTTTTAGGTTAAATTATAAAGAGCAGCCTTTTCATTTGTGTAGTGGAGAACTTGCACTACAAGAGTAGTGCAGCTGAAATCAGAGGGAGAAAAAAAATCAAGAAAATAAATAAACCAATATTTGGTTCTGCTTCTCATCTTTACTCGCTGCACTGAGTCTCCAGACAGCCCACCTGATAATTTATTTTTTGAAACAAGGAAATCACAGAATTACTACAGGATTGGGTTTTTTTCTTTTCAGAGAGCACACTTGGCAATCTCATATTTGTGTTTTAGGTGTTTTGAACTATTCCAAGCTAAGCGATAGCTTCTGCCAGAAGAGTTCTCAAAGTCATAATAATTGCAGACTAAAGCATACTTCATATCCAAAAGCTATCATCAAACTATGATCTGTCATTACCCTATTTATCTACCACGGAACTATGTTTTTGTGATGGTCTGGAGGGCTGGTGACTCACACAGTTGATACCAATCTTCATCATTTCAAGGTGCTTTCAACAGCATTATGGTGCAGAGGAAAGCTGTGTAGCAAGCTTCCAAGGAAAAGACCCAGTCTGGCTGCCTGCATGGGAGATTTGCTGGTAAAGAAAAGGGTGAAAAGAATGATCAAGAAGTGGAAATGCACCCACCACATAAGCAAACCTGCTGAAATTTGCTCCTTCTGCTCTCCTGACAGCTAATGAGGGGTCACTGCACACCAGCCAAGCACCTGTGTGGTATAAGCACAGCACCTCCCATGGCAGGGCTGGACTTAGAAAGCTTTGAATTGGCAGCCAGCGAAGGCAGCAACCACAAACATGACTTTTCATGTGTTACCAGCTCAGGTTTCCTCACAGGGGTTAATATGTACCCACCCAGGTGCCCTCTCACCTGTCCAGCTCTAAGGCTGCCTCACTCTGAAACCTGCAGAGTCCTGGGGCTCTGGCAGACACAGCTGCCTCTTAGCATCTGTCCCTCTGTGAAGCTCTCTAATTCCCTAGTACTCATGAACACTATGTTCTGTCCCACTGTTCTACTCTTCAGAATTGACAGCAAAGGGTTTTTTTCCTTGTCTGATGAATATTAACCTTTTTTATCTGACCGAGATGCTCGCTAAATAGTATAATAAGAGCCTAAAATACGCCAGAGCAAACTTCCGTGGGATTTGTTTGCGAAAGCTTGTGTACTAAGGCAAAAAGGCTGCTGCATCTATGATGTCCATCCATCTGTGTGTTATCATACTCCAATGACTTCTTAACCACTGGTCAACTGCAACTAACACCTGGAAGACAACCCCATTTCTGCCAGTTTCAAAGGAAGCAACAGAGGGAGGCACAAACCCCTGTGCCCTGAACACGGGAAAAGGCTGGCAGAGACCAGTGGTGGTGAAAGCAGGTCCGTGTGATGTGGGGCTGGCCATGCTCAGCATGTCCACAGCTCAGAGAACCCAGCAGCATCAGTGACTGCCCCTGCACAGCTCTTGGTGAGCGTGAGGACCCAGCGTCTCAGGATGCTGAAGGACATGGGCGCGCCCAGTGTTCCTTACAGGACCCATGGAGGAGCTTGTACGCTGTCTGCTGCTACCGAAACAGCCCTTATTACCCGAGTCTTAATCCTGTTGTTGAACATTCCCCCTTCAGGGTGGCACAGGAATTTAGCCTCCTGAAGTGACAGCTGAAGTCAATAAGCATCCCCTTTAGAGGCAGCAGCTATCAGTGGTACGCAAGGTCACACACCTAAGAAAAGACTTAGTTTAGCATGTGCACTTCCCACTGACTTCTCGGACCATTAAATCGATGTTTTCATGCTATGCTTGTATACCTCATTCTGAAATTCAGGCTGCCCGAAGGGCTTTAGGTTCAATGAATAGCAGAGTGACCATCACACACAAAAGGGCTGATGTGCTTCCAGCGGCTCACAAGCCAACTCGTGATGCTGGGATGACCCCACGGGGTGGAGGGTGCCCCCAGCTCTTTGTTCTGCTCCCCTTTCAGGACTCTGCCTGTAAGACACTTGTTTCTGAGAGACTCTTCTTTTGTTTCTTGCATGTTCAGTTCGGAGGCATCTTCTGTTGTGGGCTGAAACTGCACTGCCTGCCTGCCCAAGGCCACGCAGAACTGGATTCTGACCTCTCAGCCCTCCACCACAAATACGAAATGGTGGGATTCAGCCTCTAAAACAACATCCTGGAGGCTTCCTTCAGCACTAACAACCCATGGAACTTTGCAAACCTTGCAAAAGTCAAGCAAGTCAACCATTCCAGCATCTCCCTTCATTGCATCTCTCCAGAAGATAAATACTGAGGCCAAATGCAGCTCTGTCCTTTCTAATAGGTAGAAATAAATTGAATTTTCACAAGCTTTACTAACTGTAAATTAATTTTAGAATTACTCAGGAAATGAGATTTATTGTAGGTCAGTAAATTCTGAAGAAAAATCTATTTGGACCATGATAATCCCGGTGTCCTTCTGAGTGGACCTCTCCCCAGTGATTACTCCGCAGATACTCTCTCCTTGCTTCCCAGCACCTGCTGCTCCCAGAAGGAATTCTCCTGCCCATCTGCCTTCAAACCTGACATGGTGACACAGACAAATCCAACTGTAACCAATGTTTAAATTCCAAATCCAATCACCAATTTGCTTCCTTAGCAAAACAGAAAAAAAACCCAAAACCAAACCAAACAACACACAAAAAAAAAAAGCATGTGCTTGTTTCTAACCACCTGGCCCACCGGGAAACTTCACATATGGAAACAGCAATACTTTTCCCAAAGAAAACTACAGCAACAAGAATTCTAGGCATACACAAAAACAGGTTCCTGGACCATCACCTGATCTACAGGATGTGAAATTATTTTAAACCAACGTTGCTGAAACCTGGTTTCACAGAGATCTCGCTAATTTAAGATTATGCTATTAAAATGAATTATAATTTGACATGAAAGAAACCCTGGCCCTAGTTTCTAGTAAACTCATGTCCTCGTCCACCTATTTACCACAAATTGAAACAAACTCTTTCTGCAGTAGACAGGAACCTTTGGCACCAACCGGCCAACTTCTGAACAAGCCTATTTTTTGCCATTTACATATAATTACATACTAGCCTCCAAGCAGCTAGAAGCTCCATGTTCCTTTTCTGTATCGTTTGTTTCTTGTGAACACACGTAGAGCACAAACCCAAACCACATTAATGATAACCTTGTTAAATATAAACTAGTATGCAACTATACAAACTGCTAACACAAACAAAAAAGCCAGGGAACTCTGATTATATGTTCACAATGGTTTCTGAAAACTAAATAAAAAGAACAACATAAGGCAACCTGTTTTGCCTCATCCTGTAACAGAAAAAGGTTTCATGTTATAACTTATGTGTCTCAGCACAGAGGACTAGTCTGTCAAACAACACCTCAAACTCAGTTTCAAGCTCACTCACTGCAAGGAGAGCAGAACGGCAGGAGGAAGGGCAGCCAGTGCACACGTGAACTACCAAAAAAATCTGATTTTCCTCTCTGCATCATCCTTCAGGTGAGCTAATGCCTGTCCCTGGGCAGGTGCTGTGACTTTTACCCTGCCACATTGAGAAGGGCTGGCTGTGTGCTGGGGATTCGGCTCCTTCCTCTCCATTAAGAGAGCAGCAGAAGGGCTGCTCGAACCCTCTGTTCCTGGGCTTGTGCCAGCCCTGTGCACGCCTGTGATTTATCTTCTGTGCAGCCAAGGGTGAACCCAGCAATCAGAGCTCCTACCGCACCTTTTCATTAAGAAGATGAGGTGCTAACGTCCTGTGCAACCTCCATGGTCTGCAGCTCCCTGTTCCTGATGTTTAAAAATATATACCTTCTCCAGAACAGAAACAGATCTATTGAAGGCAGGCCAAAGTCTGCTCTGGTCTGCACACGTGCAGCATCACGACAGCCAGCAAAGGCGGGGACATTACCCAGAGCTCTCCCGCATCAGTGTCAGCCTTAAGCGAGTGCTACAATGGAGAGCTTCACACTTGTCAGTGGAGTAATGCAAAGTCTCCACCACAGCTGAATCTAGCTCTCAAGAAAACAAAACAGCACGAGAAAATCAGCACTTTCCTTGCAGCCTGCATCACAAGAAAATATACGGCACAAACGACGGCCGCTATAGGACTGGAGGAACATCCTGGCAAGGTTTCCTTAGGTGACTTCCCTTGCCATGGACTTGGGCTATCCATTCAGTTTATTTGTATGCTGGCTGCACAGCTGAACTTGCAAGACTCTGGATTTCTAGGCTGTAAAAAAGAACAGTAATTACCTTTCTGTCTTTAACTCCACTTTGTTCTCATGTAATTAAAAAAAGAAACAAAAAAAAACAAACCATGGGTTGTGGAAGGAAACGTTCAGAAAGTGGCAAACAGGAGCAAGGGGAAAAAATGACTGGAAGAGGAAGGGCTAAGTGAAGCGATATCGGTGACATCTAAGCATCCTTCCCAGAACCAAGCACAGGATCAAAGCATGCAAGAAAGGAAAACCAAGGATGGTCCTTGGGAATCCAGAAAAGTAACACTGGAATCCTGCATCAGTAATAAACTCACTAAGCAGAAGGTCGAGGAGAATCTAGTCTCTTGAATGCTAAGTAAGTTCAAGAGTAGAAGAGCAATTCTCAAATCATGGTCTGTGGGTCACTTCTCCCCCACATGGCTGTGGGCAGAATCACATCACAGACTGAAATGCACGAGTGTGTGTGTGACACAGCTGTGCAGTTGATCCACAAATCAATTAGAGGGTTGTCACTGCAGAAAATGTTTTGAGAGACACATGACTGGGAGAAGAAGGGTGGTAACCCACCAGCAGGCATTTTACTTGGGAAGGTGGGGCTCCCACTAGCACAGCACCTGAAAAGGGGCTCAAAAAAGCCACCAACACAAGCCAGATGGAAGGGAAAAAAACCCCAACCAACAGTGGGGCATGCAGCTAAGATAACTTTCTCCTGGAATACCTCCAATTCCTCCAAGCCGGTTGGTTTTGAAAGGGACTTTTCTACAGCGATCTATGCTCAATTACCCTTATAAACCCTTGCAATAACATGTGACTCAAAGTCTACCTATTTGTCCAAGGGAGAAACAAGGAGGGAGTGTGGCAAATGGGGAATGTGGGAGTGGCTGCCAATGTGGGCTTGGGGAGCGCAGTCATTTCCTCCAGCTTCTTCCCTGCTTCTTCCCCCGCTCCGTCTTTGACATCCGAGTATGTTGTTGCGGAAGTGAAGGAAGGTGATTTTGTATCTACAGGCATTCACACATTTTTACATGATTGCACCTTCTTAGCCAGAAGTCTCAGTTTGAGAGCTGAAGCAGGTGAGGTTGTTCCTTTGGGAATTAAAAGGCAAAAGAGTACGCGGCGGCAAGAAACGACCCAGAGGAACACAAAGTGCTTGTAGATAAAGAGCTTATTTAGGGTGGTAGCGCGACGCTGCTTAAACCACGCGCTCGCACCGTAATCCGTGGATTTCGATGCAAAGATTTCCTTCCCCCTTGTGGGCTACCAGACCTGGCTACAGCTCACTTGACTCAGGGCTGGTTCCCAGCCCGCTGTCTATAGGACACGCAGCACGGCGGGCTGAATCCACCGCCAGTCGGGAGAGCCGGGTGACAACCGCTGCGCAGCTGGGCCGGGCTGCGGCGGGGCTCGGCGGCTGTGCAGCCACACGCCCGCACTGCTGAGCGGGACAGAAACTTTCAGGCACTCGCGCCCAGGCGGGACCGACCGACCGACCGGCTGTTGCCACCCGGGAGGCTCGGGCACCTCCGCTGACCTGCCCCTGCACGCTCGCACAGCCCCGCCGCTGCCGCTGCTCCCCCGGCCGGACGGCAGCAGAGCCGGCCCCGCTGAGGGAGGCTCCCGCCCCGCGGCTATCGGGCCTCCCTCCCCACGGCTTCCCCCGGCCGCCCGGCGGCCGTGCCCGCCCTTCCCGAGCCCATCGCCATCCTGCGCATCCCTCATCCCCGCATCCCGAGCATCCCTCATCCCCGCATCCCGAG
>VZTF01000980.1:1526910-1607738 GCA_013397755.1 Cnemophilus loriae | reverse complement strand
GTGCATGGGGGTGTCGGGGGGTGCGCTCCGCACGGCCGCGCCGCGCTGCCCCGGGCCCCCGCCGCCCGCCCGCTCCGTATTTATAGGTGCAGCAGCCGCGCCGCCGAGCGCCCTGTGCAATAACACGGCAATCACGTGTGGGAAACGGGGCGCTGGAGGAAAACAAAAGCCCGGCCAGCGGCCCGGAGGAGGAGGAGGGAGAAGGGTGGGTCTCGGCAAGCTCCCTCCTTTCAACCTCTCTGGTTTGTTTTTTTTTCTTCCCTTTCACCCCCTTCCCTCCTCCTCCTCTTTTTCCCTTCCTGGATGCGTGGGGGCGGGCGGGAGCCGGCGAAGGTGGAGTCTGCCCGTAGTACGCGGCACATGGCCCTCGGAGCCCGGCATAGACCGCACCGGACCCGGGGCTGCGGCTCGGCCTGGCATGTCTGTGGCACCGGGAGCGGTACCGGGATGCAGCCGTGCCGTGCCGTGCCGTGCCGTGCCGTGCAGTGCCGTGCCGTGCCGTGCCGTGCTGTGCCAAGCGGCCTTGGCGCTGCCCGCTGGTTTTCCCGGGTGGGGGCTGGTGCCCGGGGCAGGCGCTGGCGGTGCCCGGTGGGCAGGGAGGACAGTCGGGGACGGGGGGCAGTCCCCGGGGATGCGCTTGGATACCGACGGTGCGTTCCGCGATGCGACAAGCCTGGGCTGTCCCGGCCCCTGCTGCAGTCTGAGGCGTGTGAGTGCCTCTCTGTGTGCAAGTGACATCTCGCGGGTTCCCTAAACCATTAAAGTAACCTCCTCTCCAGCTTTTCCCTCGACTCCCTCCCCAACTCTTCCCTCTCCCCTGCACCAGAGAAAGCACATTTACTTTGCCCTCTCCCATATAGCCCAAGCCCCAAATATTTCTGCTCGTGTGGTGCCCAAAGTAATGGCTGTTGGGCAGCTGACTGCAGGTCTGCACGCTGCCTCCATCTACAGCTGTGGCTTGGGAAGGCGGGCAGTCAGTCCCACCTCGGCATAAAGCTCCTTCATTTCTTCATCACTTTATTGTGACCAACTCAACCGTGCTACAAGTGTGCTCGTCCTGTGATGATAATTTCATCAACGGCTTATGTAAGGGTTGGATAACAGATACATACAAACAGCGGAACATATGGTTGTCGCAAGATAGCAGCACGCGCTTTCTTCATAAAGCATTACAATGGCTTGTATTACATTCCAGTTATAGCTGGTGGATGATTCACAAGCCATCCCAAACTGTCATGAAATATTGTAATGTCCTCTACAATTTTATCAAGACTTTGCTAATTTGATGATTAAGAAAAAAAAAAGTTGATCAGAAAAGGAGAACCTAATATTGATGGAGGAAGCTATGGACCCAGGTATGTGTTCCTCTCAAAAATGATATTTTGACCATTCAAAGATTTTATAATTGAGCTCTGTGACTTGGATTTATTTCTGAACCTTTGGCCTCTACTAACACTGAGCACCACAACCCCCAAATTTAGATGCCAAGTGTCTGGGATGTGCTACTTGTGTGGTAGGGACACTGCACGGCCAGCATCCTGAGCAGGAAGCAGTGAGGAGGGGAAGGGGAAATGATGGAAGAAATAAATGTTTTCTAGATCACATCTTCTTAGAGAGGTAGGTGAGTGCTATTTTGAGATGGACATTCTCATTTCAGACTGCTCTCTTGAGGTTTACACTGTTTTTGTCTTTCTTATCAGAGGGTACTTCTGTGCATGTCCCTGTGGCATGTCAAGGATCGATCATTTGGATGGAAAGTGGGTAGGCCAGAGTGCTAAACTCTCCTCCCCACAGAAAAGCCTAACTGACATGTCCCATCTGTTGGAAGGATGCTCTGTACCCCTGTGGTTGCAAAGTGGTTCCTTCAAACTTCTGTCTTGGAAAGGAAGGCTGAGGAATTTTGGGCCTGCCGCCTTCCTTTGATGGCAATGCCTGTTTCTGACTGAAGGCATTGTCCCTGCAGTGGCAACCAGTGGGATATCAGGGCACCGATGCACTTGGCTCCTGTGGAGGAGTTCCAGGCTTCTTTTGAGACTATCACTTTTAAAAGAATTCAGGACTTTTCGGAGTAGGACTCCCAGGTCACAGACAAATGTCACAGCTCTGTAGCCTGGTAGTTGGTATGTTACTGAATGCTGACACCTGGTCCAAGGACTACTACCAAATTGTAAAGAGGCCATGAAACTCAGGCCTCCCACATTAGAACCGAGTAAGATATACACTGGGATATTTTTTGCTCTTGCATTTCTGAAGGGCAGCAGCAACAGTGTGTATTTTCCTCTGGAGCTCAAAAACTCTGTATGGCAACTGAGTTCTGGTGTGTATTTCCCAAATTCAGCTTCCCACAGTACACAGGTCTAGGAAAGAGAACCACCATCAAAATGTTAGATGGGGTTCCAGAGGCTTGTTTAACTTGGGACATTTTTTGAGTGCAGAAGTGTGCACTTCTTTCACAAAATTAGTCTTGTGATGGGATAAATTGCTATCTGTTGGAAGCATTATTTTAAATGAAGCCACGACCTCTGTTCTAGAGCTCCTCTACAGCTGACCCAGAGGGAAATGTTACCCCTTCCCTTGTCCACATGTGCATCCCAATGATTTTGGCACCTGAATTCTACAAAACAATTTTTTACAGTCTCTGGGATCAGGAACACTTATGAGAATGGTTTAGCCTATCAACCTCCTTGCATCAAAATTAGAGTGGTCAGGATAAATTGTAGGTCTTTCCTGGCCTGGCTCAACCAGCTGAGCTCACTTTGTCACTTTGCAAAGTGCTTGCCTGTGCTCACCAGCCTAAATACTCTCATGGACCCAAACAGATGCTCCTGGTCTAATATGCACAAGCTGCCTCTGTGGGTGCTGCATGTGTAGAGACTGCCTTTTCCAAAATTCACACTGAAGGTTGGTTAAAACATCCCTTCTACTGCAAGTGAAAATAAACCCATTTGAGAAAGCCACATACAAGAAGAAAATTACTTTTTCAGTCTGAAGTGAAGCTATTTTTTATAATGAGTGGGGTACCACAGTATGAAGATAATTGGCACACTAGAAATACCAGGATCTCTAGATCTATTTCTACATTTAGTATCAAATTTAAATTAATGTGCACAACATAATGTGATTTTTTTTTTCCAGTTATTTATGTCCTCTTGATCTGTGCTTAGCAAAACTTTAGGTGATCACATGTGCTATAGAAGTCCTGTGTGCTGGAGGATACGTGAAAATGTTAAACAGATTGATTTTGCTGGTTGAAACGTTTTTGTTTGATGGGGAAGCAGTGGTTGACTAGAGGAAATAGCAAAGTTGAAAGGAAAACTAAAAAGGCACATTCTGGAAGCTTGCTTCTGTGGCTGTTTTTTCAATCATTTCCTTCTCCAAGTTCTCTTCCAACCAACCAGCTCTACCCAAGTGCAAGTAAATGTTTTTATTTCAGAGGTCACAGGCTTATGTAAGTGGTTGGATGACAAGTGGTAATGGGAGTGATGGAGCATGATGGCTTTTTCACCCAGTGCACCAAGACCTGCAAGAGAGACTCATCAGTTGTGGGTATTCAGAGGCAGCATGGAATTTGGGGGGCCTGTTAACACAGGTAATGGAGAGGCTTTCTTTATAGAGATTGAAGAGGGTGGAGGGAGTTTGGACAAAAACAAAAGCTCAGCAGTTTACCAGTCTGAGGAATGGGATTGGAGAAACATTGCCTCCACATACCTGCCCTCAGAGGAAAGGTAACACAAGTGAAGAATCCTCATGTTGTCTTTAGTTTAGTTTAACTGGTGTGCGTGCAGTCCTGCTGCAAGGCAAGTGTGTGGCCAGCAGGATGTGAAAGGCCAGCCCGAAAGGTCACAGACCTTGAGCTAAAGTTGGGGTCCTGAGTAGTTTGTCAAGCCAAGCTTAAAAATATCTTTGCAAGTGAGTTGAAAACTTCACCTAGAATTTGAGTTAGAGGCGAGATTTGTGTTATACTGAGAGTTAACTCAGTGGGAATAACTGATCCTGAGTCCCCAGTGTGAGTCACCAGGCTCCTTCTAGAGTGGCCTCTGCACAGTGCTTGCCTGCTTCGGGGACAAAAACAAGTTTCTTATTGTCACTGGTACTTGTTAGAGCTGCAGGACTGAGGCAGCTAGAGGAAGAAAGAGTAAATGCAATTGTTTCTTGTAATTTTGACAGTCTCAGTTTCTGACTGTCAGGCTCAGTCAGGTAATGCTGTTATGCAAAGCTCAGCAAAGATGTCTGGTGATAATGCTCCTATAGGTGAGAACAGAGATCATTATTACCAGTGGTCTTGGATATCACTATCAGATCCCCATAGCCAGGCAGAGTTCCCGTGGCCCATGAGTACTCTAATCTTGCTGTGCAAGACTTTGGAGAAACAATCCAAATCCAATCTTTACGAACACTTTTTTCTTTACTTTGCAGAAGAGAATTGCGCTTCAAAAGGGGAAAGCGGTTGTAAGATTGCAGAAAGATTTGGAATGTGAATTTAATAATCCTTCTGTTTAGAAGGAGTGTCTGGCAGAAAAAAAGTTGGGGGAGTTTGAACATATTTCACTGAGAGCCATAGTTAAGAATGGAAATTGGATAAAGACAGTACAAATTCTTTACAAAAGACTAATACTGCATCTGGATAGCAAGACCTGTTTTAGTGCCAGGCCCAAACCTTCAGTCTGTTGTAAATTTAGCCTGATTCTCGGAAATGCTAAGTGCTTGTGCTTTTCACTGGTGATTTTTCAGGAGCTTGAATGTTTTGCTTGTTAAGGGTCACCTTTGCTAATTGAAATGTAGAATTTTGACACTAAGAAGAGTGTCACCTTCTTGGAAAAGCAACATTCCTTGGATAGGATTGGTCCACGCTTGCCTCTCTGTGAAGAACCTAATTTTGCTTGCATCATTCCAGGGTAGGTGCCAACATTGCCAAGCTGACATGAAACCAAATTCAAATACAGTAGTGGGAAGGTGAGAGAAGTCTGTGAGCACCGAACATCGTGGTTGGAGTGGTGTGTATGACTGTGGGGCAGGACACACAGAAGCAGGTGCCCTCAGCAAAGATGAAACAGTGTCTCCTCAGATCAGCTGAGGTGTGGATGGTCAGGGCACCCAACCTGCCAATTATTTTGGATGTCAGAGGTGCGGCATGCATGGTGTTTGTGTTTGTGTTGAAGAGTTCCTCAGATCATCAGTTAGCTGGTAGTGCACACACGGGTGGTAGAGCCAATTTGATAGTTGTTTGTCTCTTAAAGAATTTAGGGCAGTCTAGTTAAGTCAGACCTGGCCTCTGTATCATTAGTCCAACTTATTGCACCTTCATTAAGTATACTTAATATTTTCCGTTGCTAGATCCATGCTTGATCCAATTCAGGCCAAGCATTTCTTGGAAAACTGGTCAAAATGGTTATGCTAGCTCCAAGGGCAAGACCAAGAAAAACACATCGCTTCGCCCACATTAGCAATTCTTATGACCTCTCCTTTGAAATACCGGAGCATCCCCATAGTGAGATAAGAATTCAGGAGATGGGCTTCTGTCTCTGAGGTGGGGCTGGGGAATGAAGAGGGGGTGCCCTTCCTGTCAAAATCCACCCACCTTTGTCCAATTTTAAGCCTTTTGAATCATAGCTCGCATATGCTAGCCAGGGACTTATTGCTGCGTGGCAGCTAAAACTGCCAGTGCCTGAGAGGCTGTATCTTCATGGAGCGAACTTCAGGCTTCCACCTTTGCTGAAGGGGCTGAGCACGTGCAGTCCCCAGAACTACAGGATCACTGGGAGGGATGTTCCCAGCTGCTCTGGGGCATGCTGGAGGTGGCTGCTGGACCACGGGTGCAGAGTGGACAAATGGAGTGGAGAAAGGACCAGCCTGTTCATATATGGAGAGGGAAGGAGCTGCAGTAGCAAAAAATACCATCCTCGGGTGAGGTGCATGCACACAGCGGCAGGGCTGAGGGCTTGCACATCCAGCATGAATTCCTCCACACTTCTTTCTTGCATCCTTGAATTTTTAAAGTTCCTCATTCGACTTCAGCTGGCTTTGAGATTTTTTTGTTGTTGCTGCTGTTGTTTTTTCTCTCTATATACGATTGGATCTCTTAAAGACCCACACTGAACCGAGAGCTCCATTTTACTGGGTGCTGTTAAAATGCTCTCCCATGCCTAAGTGAGCTTGCAGGATAACTAGACAGAACAAGGAAGGTGGCCATGTCAGAACTGCAACTGGAATGTGGCTGTTGCTGGCTCCTACTGGCTCCTACTGGAGTGATTAAATGGGAACAGGGCCACATAGCTCCTCCCTCCCTTGAAAAACAAAAACTGTGGGCACTTGTACAGAAAACAACCCCTGTTTCTGTTTGTCCTTGTCTTCCTGCAGTTTTCTTCTTTGAAATCAGAGTTTGGGTTTTGGTTTTTTTTCAGTGTCATAATAAGTTAACATAGGTGTGAGGTTCAAAATGGAGCCATCTTTATTGAAAGGAGGAAGGGGCAAATGTCCTGTCTGCTTGGAAATCACCTTAGGCAGTGGTGTAAATAAAAATCAACTTGTAACTGCAGTAGAACAGAATGACTGGTTGCTAAGAAGAGCTGTTTTAAGGTTTTCACTAAGTGACAGCAATGATTTATCCTGTTCTTTACCATTCTGAGGCAATCTGGAATCAAGTACAGAACCACTGGACATTAAGATTTCAGAGGGAAGCCTGGAAGAGAATCCGTCTTTGTCACAGTGTCTGTTAATTTTTAATCGCCTCGGGATAATTTTAAAACAGGCTGCAGGATTCTGAAACATTCATGTTGGCAAGTCTTTCAGTTTGCTGGCTGCTGAGGGTAAGAAAACCCTCCAATTCGCAGGACAGTCAGACCAAGGAGCTGGATGAGAAGGAAAACGCTGTTGACACCTTCTCAGACACGGTCTTCAGTGAGTAAAGCGCTAAATAAATAGCATCTAAAGTTCCCAGAGGGACCTGCTGCTGGAGTGTTTCAGAGACTCTCCTACAAGTTCAGATTGACTGGAAATGTTTAATATCCAAGAAAAAGAAAAAAAAAAATGTTCAAAGGATTTTTTTTTTTCTCCTCTTGAGAATATTCAAGGAGTGTGACTCCAAGGGGAATGAAGGAAGCAAATGGAAAACTTCTGGTGGCAGAAGCTGGGTTTTTGCGTTCCACTTCGTGGCGTTTTCCGGTCTGCAGGCAACATGATATTCCATGAGCACCACACTTGGTTCATTCCAAAATTTCAGGGAAGGTTTCAGAGCCATTTTAACTCTGGAAGATCCTCAGTGGGTAGTGCTCATTGCAGGCTGGTGTGGAAAGCTTGCAACCAGAGGGGAGAAATAAAACCTGTGCCTGCATCCTTGTCGTCTGTCACCTTGGGCCACCTGCATGGGAGTCCCAAAGGTCTGCAGCCACTTCACCTTTCCCCCAGGACAGGGCACAGATCCTGCTTGGATTGCCTGAGCAATATTGCCAGCTAAATATTTGCCATTGGCAAATTTCCAATGCGATAAAACCCAGCCAGGTCAGCTCTGTCTCCGTTCCGGGGTGG
Organism: Cnemophilus loriae; assembly: GCA_013397755.1. Classification (NCBI taxonomy): domain Eukaryota; kingdom Metazoa; phylum Chordata; class Aves; order Passeriformes; family Corvidae; genus Cnemophilus; species Cnemophilus loriae. The sequence continues at coordinate 1,600,214 of VZTF01000980.1, read as the reverse complement.
TCAGAAAAGCTGGCACAAGTGACTGGGCTCCTGGGAAGGAAGGTGAAATGGCAGTGACGTTGGTGGCAGGGGAGTGTGGGTCCAGCCTCAGCTGCAGGCTGGGTGGGAGGAGGATGATGGGCAGCTTCTCTGTCCCCAGACCTGTGAGCTGCCAAAGGCTGTGCACCTCTGATGTGGCATATGCCTGGCTGCTGTTCTCATCACAGCCGGGTCAAGTCACAGGCTTCCCATTGCAGCCCTCCAGAGATCTTTCACTGCTCCTTGCAGCCCTGGGCCATGGCTGTGGTGCTCGTGTGGGGCTGCTGCCTGCACTTCCCAAATCCTCCCGCTTGCTTTCGTGTTGCAAGGGGAGGGAGTCCAGCCACCCGCTGGAGGAACAGCAAATTTACCTCCAGAGGAATGGCCATGGGTGCCCCAGCTGAACAGTGGGGTCTGCCAGGACAGGGGGCTGCCTGTGGGGCGGGGATGTCTTGCTGCCATTGCAAGGGAAAACAGCAGCTCAATCCTACCCCAAACAACCACAACTTGCCACATACATGTTTATGTAGTCTGATAGCAATTAAAGCTGCTAAAATTGGTCTAAACAGGATATATTTGTATTCTGAATGTTTTGGCAGAAAAGTTTTGTAAGCAACAAATGGCAATTACATAAATGGAAAGGCAATCCCCTGGCAAGACAGATCCAAAGTCTTCTGCTTTCTCTGCTCAAATTGAATAGCACCTCGGTGTAATAATTTTCATGTTGAGATCAGTGAGGCTGTTAAATAAATGAAGCATTCAAGTGTAAAAGAAAGTAAGGGAAGAGAGAGATGTCATTCAACTTGAAAGACTAAAATTCAAGCTTCCTTGAGCCCCAAGGAAAGGATAAATCAATTTAAGTTGTGAAGAAATAAGAGCTGGAAGGAGTCTGTCTGATCCATCCTAAAATTTATGACAAAATAAAACTTACTTAGGGGCCAGAAAGGAAACTGAAAGAAATGGCAATGTAGCAGGAGGGTACAGCTCTCCTGGCATGGCATTTGGTACATACTTGGTGCATTTGCAGGTGCCTCTGTTGAGATGTTTGACACACTGGTAATTCCCTCTTCCAAAGTAAAAACGAATAATTTAGTTCTAGTTTACTGCAATGTCTTTGGAGATGGCTGGTTTTTGGGCCAGTCCCCCAGGAGAAAAAAAAAAAAAGGCAATAGTTCAGATACACACGAAAAGAATTAACCAGATTTTGGTTCTGTGTGTGTGTTTGTGCATATATATATATATTTCGCTTTGCCGTGCAGGCATGTAGTTCCAACTAGATATAATAGGATGTAATACATACACTCAAACTAGACCAGTAGAAGGAATACATAGCAGAATTATTCTGCTGGCCGATTTTGGAAATGTTTTAGCTGTCTCCATGTGGCCAGTGTGACTGTGTTCCTATGGGAACAAGCTCCCTCACAGCAAGAGGGTTCTATAGCAAGAGTACATAAATCCTGGCGAAAAACTTGGTGTTTAGCACAAAATTAAATATTCTGTAAATATGAAATATTCTGCAATATTCTAATTAAATTCACTCCTTTTCAAAACTAATTGAAATAGTTCTTTTCTACTCTGCCAATGAGGCAAGATGCAATCAGTCACATTCAAACCATCATTAGGACTAAATAGGACATCCTAGGTAGTAAAAGCTTACTCCTTGCAACCACGGTGTTACTTCTCAGAGCTGCAGCCTAATGATGCTATTCCTTCTGAAAAGCACCTTGCTGCAGGAGTAATCCCATAGGCCTTAGTGGGACTACTGCTTGATTGAAGTGCTGTTCTGTGGGAGGAAGCACATTGGAGTCTGGCTCTATATTAATGTTTGCCTTAAATGCAAATCTCCTCTGAAAAACAAGGTCCTGTGTCGTATATTGTAAGTGTTTTATGTTGTCTTAATGCTGACTTATAGCAGGAACAATGCTTATAGAAGAAAATCCTGGAACTTCAAAGCTCTCTTGAATATTATAAACACATCACGGGATGGGTGAGCAACTGCTCATGGGTCGGGTGCAAATGGTTACAGTGTCTGGGGTGACATCAGACTGGGCAATCACCAAGTGTATGGAGTTTAACAAGGGCTAGTGCTGGATTTTTCACCTGGGACAGGGCAACCCTGGATGTGTGTACAGACAGGAATGAAACTCTGCAGAGTGGCACTGCAGAAAGGGACATGAAGGTCCTAGTTGATGGCAAGTTGGATATGAGGCAGCCAGGAGGGCCAGCCGTGTCCTGGGGTGCATCAGGCACAGCATCGCCAGCTAGGCAAGGATTGTCCTGTTCTGCTCTGCTCTGCACTGGGGCAGCCTCACCTGGAGCCCTGTGTGGGCACCATAACATATGAAAGATACAAAGCTATTAGAGAGCATCCAAAGGAGGCTCCAAGGGAAGGACCTGGAGGGGAACCCGAACAAGGAGTGGCTGAGGTCACTTGGCTTGTTCAGCCTGGAGAAGAGGAGACTGAGGGGAGATCTCATACAGTCTACAGCTTCCTTACAAGGGAGAATGAAGGGGCAGGTACTGATCTCTTGTCTCTGGTGACCAAGACCCAAGGGAATGGCATGAAGCTGTGTCAGGGGAAGTTTAGGTTAGATATTAGAAAAAAGTTCTTCACACAGAGGCTGGAACAGGCTCCCCAGGGAAGTGGTCACAGCGCCCAACCTGACAGAGCAGAGGAAGCGTTTGGACAATGCTCTCAGGCATGTGGTGTGATTCTTGGTGTGTCCTGTGCAGCGCCAGGAGTTGTATTTCAATCATCCTTGTGGGTCCCTTTCAACTTGAGATATTCTGCAATTCTATGATATGCCTTGAAAAGAAGGGATTCTGGGGAAGGAAAGCATTCATCTGACCAGTCTGTCAGACACCAGAGCGATTGCTGCAGTAAGTTGATTACTTATTTGAATCTATATTCTGAGTGTTCATTCCCTGATCTGAAGCTGATCAAATGTATCTGTGCTTTACTTTTAACTCCAAGCTGCTAAAATTGCCAGCAAAGTAGTTTTTATGTCTGTAAGTGATTTGAGGGAAACAGAACTTCACCTGCAGTTCTTTGCCAGCAGGTAACCAACGAATGGACTGGAAGTTAGAGGGAGGCTGGAACTCAGATTTCAAGGCAAGGTTGTAAGTTGGAGGAAATACACAGTTAAATGGACTCAGAAGTCCTGTATGTCAAGAGTAGATCTGTAAATGAAACCCCAAGTATGGTCTCATTTTGTTCCATCTGGTACTAGGAATGCAGAAATACCAGTTTTCTAATGGAAAGAAATGAAGCAAGGATATCAGAGCTGTGTCTTCCAATCAGGGTCTTATCTCTCCTGTAACCACTGCTCAAGTGTCTTCTTTAGCTCTGTTCTTAGTCCTGGTTCATCTGTATCTTGTCTGTGTTGATGTAGTCCTGGTTTCCCTTGCTGCTGCTCTTACATTGATACAGCTTCTCTTGCACCTCGCTTGAGGTTCTGAGGGGCCAGGGTGAGACATCAGCATGCTACAGGCGTGGGGACCATTTGTGAGAGCCATTTCCCCTGTCACCCTTAGAGAAGATGGTGGTGAGGAGGCCCTAAGAAGAAAACCCTAAAGGTGCCTAAGAAACCTTTATGTTTAAGGCACCAGTAAAAACCTCTAAGGAATGGTTTTGGTCATGATGTGGTAGGATTGACACTTGATGTTGAGAAACTTGAAGCACATTTCAGGAGCTGTCTTCACTGATTTATGTGGTACTGTTGTTTTGGGCCACCTCAGCAGCTCACAAGGGGCCATGAGGTGCCACCTCCGTGTACAGTTTCATCTGAGTGATTGTTTATTTTGGGAGGTATAAGCATGTTTGTGAGAAAAAAGGTGAAGAGGAACAGGCTATAGAGAAATGTTTAAAAATGGCAGAACTTCAATTAGTGTTGAAATTCCTCTTTATAATAACAAGAAATTTCCTGGTTTAAATTTCATGCTGCTCTAAACAGTAATAACATGTTGTCGCCTCTCCCTATATTTGTTCTTAAGAATGTATAGGAATTTTAAACTGACACCTAATCAGCATTTCAGTGGACCAAATGCAATATTTGATACTATGTCATGGAGTATAATCTGCCCTTGGAAAAACAGTTCACAGTTTCTGTCTTCAGAACAGCCCTTACAGCTCGCAGAAGAGCCACGCAGTGAAAACATGGGTGTGTCAATCCTTTCTAGGCTCGATAAGACCTGAATTTGTTTGAACAGCCATCTGCTGGTCTTGAGCCTTTAGTATTTGCTTGCCAGCCAGAACAAGATAGGTGAGGGATATGTTGTTTTTATTGCTCTGTACAAATCATACCTGGACTGCAAAGAGAAGCAGGAGGATCATGGCCCATAAAGGTAAGAGGAAGACAAATGCATGTAGCGTAATTTGTCCCAGAACGCCAAATTCTCAAATTCAGCTTGCAATTGTTTCTGAAGTGGACATTTCTAAAGGGCATCAAGCCAAGTAATTTTAGGCCTATTTAGGGGCTATTTAAGGAAATACATTACAGAGCATTGAGTGACTCCCATGAAACATCATTTAAATTGTGCCTGAAATGGTGCAGTTTTGCCCCAATGCAGAGCCAGAGAACCAGTGAGACAGGACACTGTAGTGCTCAGTGCCAAACAGAGGGAGAGCCAAAGCTCTGACAGTAACAAATCACATTCACGGATGATCTTTCTTTCGCCTCTCCACTTTGAATATTCCCGTACAAGTGTTACAAAATATAAATTCAATAGCCTCGTGTGGGTGAAACCTAGAGAGAACAAATTCCCGTGTGGAACCTGCCAGCCCATTTGCAGGATAAACCCTGTTTTGTGCCAGGGTGTCCTGCTTTGAATAGGGAGTTTCGTCTCCGCAGACAACACCAGCGTGGGTCATCAGCATTGCCCTGAGGGCGTTTTTAGAGGGGAGGAGGTGTGCAGGTGAAGAAAAATGGTTTGCAAGAGAAACGGGACGTGGTCCCTGACCTGGGCATTGCTCCCCACTCAGGCCCCTGCCCTCCTGCAGCATCTCCTCTGGCAGCAGAGTGGCACTGCGTGCACAGCAGATGATTTCACCAGGCTCTTTGAAGTCCATCAAAGCGATCCTTAACACAGTGTGACCAGCTTGCCGCTTTTTTTCTTTTGCGTTAGCTGCATGAGGAAGAAAGCATAGCCATCGGATGCAAGACGTGGCAACGCTTTGTCCTGTGCAGGAGGTTCATCAGGACCGACTGCCAGAGGAACATAATCTCTGCCCTCTCATTCTTCCTGACCAGGGCCGATGAAGCTGTTTTTCCAGTGAATTTCCAGCTAGGACATTAAAATAAGCTTCTCCCTGAAAGCATCTGCCTTGAAGCAGCCACCCTGTATTTGCCTTTGTTCTATAACTCTCTGTGCTTTTCACTGGGGCTCTCCTATCCTAGGCTATCCCCTGTGCAGCCGAAATTAACTCCTATGCAATCTTATCTAATATCTCACTTCAGCTGCACTATTTGAAGTACTTAGAGGCATCCTGCCTCTGTGATAGTCATCTGAATGCCACCCATCAGGTATATCACAACCTGAACTGGATGTCGTGCTGTGCCTCACAAATATTTTGTAAGTAATTCACTAGACAAGAGAGTTGGGTTTTTTCTGTTTTTGTTTTGCTTTGTTTGTGTTTTAATCATCATTATTTGCACCCAAATTCTAAAGTCCATGGTTAAGGCACCTACGGTCAAATTTCCTTTAACTCTTGCTGAGGGGAGAAAATGGAGTCATGGCCTTATGATCTGAATATAAGCAAACAATCTGTTGTGACAAACTCGCAGAGGGATAAAAAAATATGATGATTCGAGGCAACAATATCCTCAACCTGAGATCATCATTTTCACAAAGGCAGGGGGTAACAGCTGCCTGTTCATCAGAGGATTATATCTTCCCGCTGTTACTGCTGTGACCCTAAATAAAACCTCTAATGCCAGCACAGCAGCAGGGCCGGAGAACACAGTGATGGCAGGAATAAGTCCCTCCCTTCTGCTTTGGGGAGGTTTCTGTGGACAGTGTTGTCTTTCTGGAGCCTTAACTGAATTATTTTTCCTGTTAGTTCCAGAACTTGGAGATTCAAATGATCTCCTCCTACCACAGATCCTGTTCTAAAATCCTAAGTGAGGGGTTCCTGTCCTGCTGAAAATGTAATTGAAAGGTATATACAAATGTAGTGTTTAATTCCAAGATTTTCCTGTATTTTGATTAAAAACCTCCTGGATTCTAAAGCTTAGGTTGTGCTAGATATAAAAACACATGTTCATCCAAGAGCACAACATGAATGAATGCGAGCATTAAATTCTGCTGACCATTCACTTGAAATTTTTTCCGCCGCATGTGATTCCAGGACAAATATTGATTGAATAACCTCTGTGTGTGTGTGAAGTGTGGTCTAACACCCAGAGTGACCTTTCTCTTCCATGTCTAATCACCAGCGATAGCTGTAAGCTTCCTTTTGTATCAAAAATCTTGTTTCATAACCCAGCTCCCGTGCTCTTTGGAACCTGAGTTTCTCCATTTGTTTGTTCAGCCAGTTGAGGTCTGCTGGGATATTTCTCTGTTTGATTTGCTTGTTAGCTTTGTTGCTGGCTGAACTGGCTCGGAGATGGTTTGTTCAAGGCTTTTGTTTTCTTTTCTGGAAGAGTTGGTGAAGGGTTTTGTTCTCCACAAGTCAGGCAGCATCGCTGCATGTGAGGTTTGCCTCGCTGCCTGCTGCACACACCCACCTGGGCAGGTGGCACCGCGTCCGTGCCCACGCGTGGGCTCTGAGCATCGGCCTGGCCTCTGAGGGGCTTTATCCAATGGCTCTTCCTTTTTATTTATAAAAGCACCAGCTGATGTTTTCACATGCTGAATTTTTGGGCCACAGCATCTTTCCTCACAGAGGGGCTGAGCCCCTGGGGAGGATGGAGAGAGAAACAAGGTTGGGGTTGATGTTTGTTGGGACTGGCTCAATCAAAGCTGGGGAAATACAGGGTGCAGCAGAACAAAGGAGTTTGAGTGAGATACCTGCTTGCTCTCTCTGGCTCACACTCTGTCTGTTAGAGATGCTCCTTATTACAGGGAAAGGAGACAAGTATGATAATTGTCCTTGTAGTCCCTTTTCACATTCACACAGTACAATGTATAAGGTCTTTATAGAACATGTATCGACCCTAAAGGCTTCTCGTGGGAAACTTGGGGAAGCACTGAGGCCCCCACTCATGCTTCTCCATACCCAGCCACCCTCCTTGTCTTCAGGACATGAGCTATGGTGGCAACTGGAGCCTGGATTTAGTTGTCTTTCATTTGTGCCATCATCAAATCTACAACAGTTTAGGCCTCCAGTTCCCACCAGGGATGAGTGCATCTATGTGCACACGTTGCTCCCTTCCAGCCTAAGAAACAGTATTATTTATTCTCATGTTAACTAAAAATACTCATATTGGTTTTTCCCAAGATTGTGATTCTTACTTCTCTATATAAATATATATAAATAAACATGCACTAAATATATACTGATAAATATATACATCTATACACACACGCACACACACACACACACGTATATATTCCTTCCCTCCCCTTTCCTTCTCTTCTCACAGTCTGAGCAGTCCCAGTGAGAGGACAGTAACTTTCCATCACAAATGCTTTTCCTGTGACTGTTTTTGTTTTCTGACCCTGCCACATGAAAACAGACATAATATTTTCATTTTGATTGTCTGTAAATAAATAGAAATTTGACTTCCAGAATGTGTTCCTAGAGCAAATCAAGTTGTTCTAGGATTACTCCCTTTCTAAACAATGCTTACAATTCATGTGCAGATAACCCCCTAATTTAAAAGTACCGTGATGATGAACTGAAATCTCTGTTACACAGTGGTTAATTACAACAGTTTCAGTTTTGGTTGGTACTTGCTCCATTAGTTATTCGTACCACAAAAAAATGTGCTCACAGCTTTTTTGTTATATTCACTTAGAGGCATGATTAAAACCAAATCTTAACCTTCACAGATCCAAGCCTGTGTCTGGAGCCATGCACCAGGATCTGGTGCCCAAACGAGGAGATGAAGGGCTGTAGGAAACCCTCCTCCTTCCCTGCCTATCCTAATCCAGCTGGAAAAGTCTGGTGGACAGATTTCAGCTGCCAGCAGGGCTTCTCTGGGGATTGCATCCTCCTCCTCCTCAGCATAATGGCAGGAGATTGCTTTCCCTGAGGATTTCTCAAGGAAACAGTCTATACTTTTAACATTAGCTCAGCTGGTGGAAAGCAGCAGTGCCCCAAGCCAACAAGGTGGTTGGCAGGGAGAAAAGTACCTCTCTATGACTGAACATTGCACCTCCTGAGATCCTCCTGGGGCTTCCAAGTGGGTCACAAGCCATTGTGATACTGTCAGCTTCTGCTGGCTGGCCTGCTCTCTCTCCTTGGCTTCAAGTTGTTGCTGGGCTACAGCTCATCTCCTCTGCTTGAGGGACTTAAAGTGAGACCTAGGAGGGACTTCACATCATCTGACACTTGGATTTTTTCTGCTGTGAAGCAAGCATTACCAAGTCAGACCCACAGCAGAGAGAATCTCGACACAGTCTGAAAGGAAAATATGGAAATATTTCCTTTAATGCACAGCGCAGATATCCTGCTATTGACTTGCAGCTTTAGCTTGCTCCAAGCTGGACAAGCATTTGTCAGGATGGCAGGATGCTCCTGAACCTTGGTTTTGGGGCATGTGGGATGGTGCAGTCCCATGGAGACCTTTTGTTCACTTTCACTGGGATATCTACTTATTTCACATGGGAACAAGCCTCCCTCCTCCATGGAGGGTGGGAGCTGGCTCTATATTCAGATGATGGTCCAGTGAATAACCTCTGGTACAGGAAATCTCTGAACTTCAGGAAGCTGGGATGCTGTGCTGCAGGAAGAACAGCTGGCTACACTTTACCTGTGTTCTTTTTCTAGACTCTTTCTTCAAGTCACAGCAGTGGTTTAGTGGGGCTGCTCTTCCTACTGCTACCTTTAAACATGTGGACCAAACATTGAAGCTGCCTTCCATCCTTAGAATTTCAACCCAGGTGAAAGGAGAGGTTTGTCAGGGTCTGTCTCTGAGTGAGGAGGACTGTCCCTGCAGCAGGCATGGATGCTCAGTGCGCTGACGTGGAACATATCGTGCCAGACCATTTTGCATTTGGGTCACTGTATTGACCGCTTACTTTGACCTGTGTGATTCACTGTCCGTCTCCCTGGCACATGTTTTAGAAATCCCTGCTCCAGAAATATTTACCTACTGAGGGAGCAGACTGAATATTAGATGGAGGCTAGAGAGGTCCTTGTTCCTTTTCTTCTGGCATGAACGTTGAGGCTGTGGTGTGTTGACCCTGGCTGGATGCCAGGTGCTCATCAAAGATGCTCTATCACCCCTCCTCAGCTGGACAGGGGACATAAAATGTAACAAAATATATAGAAAAGCCCATGGGTCAAAATAAGCACAGGGAGAGATCATGCACCAACTACTATCACAGACAAAATAGACTTGATATCAGGAAATTAATTTATTACCAATCAAGTCAGAGTAGGGTAATGAGAAATAAAATCCAAGTCTTAGAACACCTTCCTCCCATCCCTTCCTTCTGCCTGGGCTTAACTTCACTCCCAGTTTATCTCCCTCTTTCCCCAGGTGGCACAGGAGGATGGAGAAGGGGGTCTGCGGTTAGTTCATCACGCGTTGTCTGTGCTGCTTCTTCCTCCTGTGTTGGTCTCCTTGGAAGCTACAAGTGCCCATCTGCTCCTGTGCAGCATCTTCCTCCCCTCCCTCTCCTCTCTCTTGTGACTCACTGACCCCATATTCATGGCTGCTCTGCTGTCTCAAGGAACTAAACTAAGAAGAGGGAACTGCTTATCTAAGCATGGGGAGAGATGAGAGACCCTAGGTCTTTCTCCTTCCCCAGTCTCAGGGAAGAGAGTTCAGGCAAGGTAGAAATGCTCTGGCATTAGAGAGGAGACTGGGGATACAGGCACAAGCCAGGGAGATGGGTGTCTTGTAGAAAAGGAGGACCAGTCCTAGGTGTGCAAAGTGCTGCAGAATGGGACAAAAGACTTGCAAGGAAAATCACGTGGTGGTATTGGGCCCTGGCAGTGTTGTTCTGGGCTTCATGTTACTCCATGCAGCTGGTGCAGTACCCACAGTTTCTGTGTTATGACTTTTAAATTACTATGCTCCTCCAAGTTTTAATCTTTTTCTTATCATGAGGCTGTTGGGTGGAACTGAATCCTAACTCACACCCATCTGGGAGCTGAAAATGTCAGTGGGGGCTGAAAAGTGCTGTCTGCTGAGGGACTATCACGTTGAGATGTACTCCACACTCCTGCTGGTACAGCTGTTGGAGGCAGAGGACGTTCCTGCTTTGTTGTAGCATGGTCATACCTACGTGTGGGAGGTGGATGTCAGTACAGTGTGATGCAGATGGGGACAGATGCCTGTCCCCATCCTGCAGGCAGGACTCTGAGTGAGTCTGCCTATCAAAGCACCTGCAGAAGCACAGCTCCAACAGAAGCAAACAGGAGATGACAATACAGAGAAAAAGGGGAGGCCAAATGATGTTGTATGCCCAACTTGCAAACACCATAAGGTAAACCCAAGCTCGCCCCCAGAAGACCTCCAAAACAGCCCTATGGAACTGACATGTTTATTGCTTCCTTTTTTGTTGTTGTTGTTTTGGGGAGGGGGGGTTTGTGTGTTTCTTGGGTGTTTTGTTTGTGGGTGTGTGTGTGTGTGTGTGTGTCTCATTAGGAATCAGGAATGAATGCTTCTTTTCCTATCCTTTATTTTCAACTTAGGGCTTCAATTGCAGTGTCCAGCACAGGACCATGTCACAGCCCTAGCTGTGTGTGCAACTCCTTTGATAGGACTGCCCTGTATCAACGCATGGCTTTAAAAAGGTTACTTAAAAAATCTGCTTTGTATGGGAAAGTGAGAGTGTGGACCAACTACTCACAATTAGCAATACTTGCAGACAGAAACTGTCTCACTGGGGACCAAAAGGCAGACAAGGAGATAAGGCTGACCTGCTTCCACTGTGTGGTCTGTTATCCTGGTGGGAGGACATGAGGCATCACCTGTACCATTTCCTGTCTCCGCTCAGTTGGGCAGTGGTTCAGGTGTTCCAAGCAGTGTCACAGCAAATCTAGCCCGTCATCCTAGCAAGTGCTGAGGTGACATTTCTGCTTGATACTACGACTCAGGAATCTCAAAGGGAATTTTAAAGGGTCTCAGGGAATTTAAAGGGTTGAAAGCTTTCCATCACTCTGCTTTCAGAAAAAGGGCTTTGCTGTGCTTATTCATGGTTTTGATGCTCGGAGCAAACAGATGCTTGTTTAGAATTAGGTCAGAATTCCCAGACTCGTAGGAAATACTCTCTGCTTTATTTTGCACTGTTTAGTACCCAAAGCTAACCATGCAAACTGTCTCTGTGAAAAGCCTGTGCCGTTCCCCCACCCAGGGCACTTCTTGTTCGTGCTGAGAGCTCTCTCGGAGCGTAAGCAGTCAGAGACCATCTGTGCATGGGCTGCAGAAACTTACATAAATATTGCTGCTTTGGGGCTGGTGTTTAGAAGGTGCTGGGCTAAATGATTTATTAGTGTGCTCGGCGCTGACGCTGAGAGGGTTCTTCTCAGGTTGGCTTTTATCACTGACACCTCCTTAAGAGGTCTCACTTACTGGAAATTCCTAGTAACTGGATAGTGGGAGGGACCTTCAGCCCCAGGTCATGTAGCTTATGATCTTGTGCTGAACGCTGTGCAATCCCTCGCAGCATGAGAGAATAAAACACATAGGCACTGCCATCCCAGAGGCTTGGCCTTGCGCTAGTTAAATTTGATGAGAGAAGCTGCAGCCTATGCACTAGTAGCAGCTAAAGGTTTCTCCCTTCTTAGTCTATTTCTCTTCTTTTTGGATAGTAGCTGTGCAGCAGTCAGAAATTACTTTCTCCTGTACAGGTCCTTGAACAGCCACCAGCAGAGACTGGGTGGACCTCATGTGTCTGTAAGCCTTTCCTGTATAAGAAAAAATCCTTCATTTAGAAACCCCAATAGCCTAAAACTCAGTAAATATTGGACTTTAGGTCACTTATTCATTCCCACTACATTCAGCAGAGCAGAGCCCTTGACATGTGGGATTGGAGGCTGCTGGATTAAGCAGCCCAGCAGGTAAAAACAGTCTGTAGCCAGGTTGAGTATGAATTCCGAATTGGCACACACACAAACCCTGCATTACATGTGGTCACACACCACAACCCAATGTTGTGGTTTAAGCCCAGCTGGCAGCTCAGCTGCTCACTCACTCCTACCCGGTGGGATGGGGGAGAGAATCAGAAGACTAAAAGCAGAAAACTCATCTGCTGAGATAAGAACAATTTCATAGGGAAAGCAAAAGCCTCTCACATGACCAAAGCACCACAAGGAATTCATTCACTACTTCCCATTGGCAGGCAGGTGTTCAGGCGCCTCTAGGAAAGCCAGACTCCATCACACCTGATGGTGACTTGGGAAGACAAACTCCATCACTCTGAACATCCTCCCTTTCCTCCTTCTTCCCCCAGCTCTGTATGCTGACCATGATGCCGTATAGTTTGGAATACACCCTTGGTCAGTTGGGGTCAGCTGACCCCTCCCAACTCCTTGTGCACTCCCAGCCTCCTGGCTGGCAGGGTGCAATGAGAAGCACAGAAGGCCTTGACTCTGTGTAACCGCTGCTCAGCCAGAACAAAAACATCCCTGTGTTTTCAACACTCTTCTCAACACAAATCCGAAACACAGCCCTGCACCAGCTACACTGAAAAATCAACTCTATCCCAATCAAAACCAGCACACACAGAAAACACAGCACTTGCACAATCAGCACAAAAGTTTTAGTCCTGTCCCCCTCTGTGTCTGATCAACATGAAGGCCTGTGTGTTGGAAATACATACAGACACACCATGTGGGCAGGAACTGTCCTCATATGTCCAATCTATGCAGTACCTGCTGGCACCTGGGGGGCACACGAGCCCCCAGAGGACTCTAGCCCCCCTCAGTTGCAGGGACAAACACACGCACACACAAGGCTATGGACCCCTCCTGTACCCAGTCTGGCTATGGACACCCAGCCTACCTGGCAGCCAGCCCTGGATGCTCTCATCATCCTTTGCACACACACACACAGACAGGTCTCACAGTGAACCCCACACTCTACATTCTCCCCTGTGCTTGGCCTGTACCAGCAGCCAACTCTTCCAGCTGTCTTGCAGGTAGGGATGGAGAAACATCTGGCCCAGGCTATTTCTGCTTCAAGATCTGGCTCTCAAGCCACATACTCTGTTTGCCTGCCAGCAACAGTAGGGACCCTCTACCCAGGGATATAGCTGGACACAGTTTAATGAGCAGACAGGACAGATGGCAGCAATGACGTGCAGGGCATGGCCAGACAAGGATACTGACTGGTCTCCTATATCCCTTAACTCTCCCCTGCTCATTATTCTCCAAACCACCATGATCCCTCCCTTTTGCCACTTTTGATTCCTCCCCATAACATCCTCTAAGTTTGTTCCATGCCAAGACATTGTTCCCCTGCACCCCATAAGGTGCCAAACCCCTCAGGTGAGCCTCTCCTGTTGTCTCACCCTGATGGATGTCACCCTTGGCCCATGGGGCTAAGGGTTCTCTGGGACAGTCCTGCAAAGGGCAGGGAGGGGTCATGTCCCCAGTGGGGTTATTAGGGCCTCCCTATCTTTTGTCACATAACAACACTAGGTCTGGCATATGAAAACCTTTTTGCCCTCTCAGGCTACTTTGAAAGCTTTGCTTAAGTAAAAGCATAAATTTGTACAGTCTTTGGATTTTAGGGGCTGCAGCTTTGTTGATACAACAACTGTGAGCTTGATGGTGAGATCAGGACCCTCAAAAGCAGTGCAGCAATGAAAATGACAAAGGGCAATGGTCTGAAAACACAATCAAAATACCTAATTGCACACACCTAAGTAGTGAAAGAGGAAGATCTCAGAAGTGCTGTCAGTAAGCCAGGAAAATACTGGAATTTCACATATTGAAAATTCATCAAACCTCCTTCATATAAAGTTACATGCAAGCCACTTCTGAGTGATAAATGAGTCTGTATTATCCCAAAGCCTTAAAAAATTGAATAGGCTAGTGAGTGGGAGCTTGGAAATCCTCCCTGAAAAATTCTTCTCTTTGGCTTCAGCCATGGCCAAGGCATAGCAGGCCTTTTATGTTGTAGATATTTTTTAGCTTTCAAAAAAATGAGAGATGTACAGAGCAGCAGATATTCTGCTTGAGGATTGCAGAGACAGCAGACTCACACGTAATCACATTATTTCATTTTTCTACACTCTGTCCTTGATATTTTTCCACTTGCATGATTTATTCTTGGCTACTATATAGCATAGATCTCTACAACAGATGCAGTTCCCTTTGTCTGAGTGCTAAAAACACACAGAAAAAGAGTAAACAGGATTTAAAATACAGTAAGCCAATTTGAAGTATTTGATTCAACAGCCACCAGTTGCGTGATGGCACAAGAAAAGCCACCAGAGTAGGTTAATATAGATGGGTGAGTTTTGAAAGTGGCTGTAGAGTAGGCCAGGATCTGATAAAATGGTCTTGGACCATCCTAATCTTAACATGCTTCTTTGAGAAAATGGAATATTTTCAAACAAAACTCCCTCCACATGAGTTGCCCTCTGCTAGTGCCCCAACCTATATCCAAGCTTTCTGCAATGGGATATGAATTACAGCACCTTGCTTTCTAACTGCTGAACTCCATCACATTTTAGAGCATCTTGAGTCTCTTGCCCTTTGAAATAAGATCCCCTTTTCAAAACATTTCAAGTTAGTCCTGAACTGAAAGCCTGAATCCAGAATTGTGAGAGAGATGGAGAATTGCGGGGGAAAATATTTTACCACCAGGATTGCAGGTGATGGCCCTTGGCAGGCAAGCATCAGTTTTGTTCCTGGAAAGGGATGTACATCTAGAACTTGGAAGAGCTGAGCAAATTAAAGCAGAGTGCTGCCTCTAGGTAGCAAATAAGAGTGGCAGAAAGAAGAAATGTTTGGTTTTGGGAGACTCCTGTGAGCCTCGTAACTGCATGTTGAAGGCACTTCCCTCTAGAATGACTCAGTGTGTGCTACAGCTCGTGGGTGTCTTTTCTGAGTTAAAAAGAGCTGCCGTGGGTTTTGGGGACATGGGTGAGAGCCCCTAGAATAGGTCATGTCAAGTCTACAGACCCATTTGGAATAATAATTTGTAGTCTCTCTGGGAAACAAATGCCTTAAATCTTACTGTTCCTATACTCATGTCCTTCCCAGGTCAGTCCTGGGATAAGCAGATTCTGCAGTTTTCTTCTGAGAAAGCCCACAAGATCTATTTTTATATATACTGAATTGGAAATTGTTGACATTGCAAGGGGAAATATATTTTAATAGCAATTGTTTCAGTGCCAGTTCCCATTTGCTTTAACATAAATGCCTTTTTATAAATGAACCCTGTTCTGTGAGAAGATCATACATGCAGTAACTTCAAAGAGCTGGCACAGCCTGGAGACCACCAGTCTCCACAGCACATACCTGTCTTCTTTTAAAAGAAGTATTGATCACATTTTATGACTTATGAAATAAGTCTTCTATTTCCATACATATTTCCACAATACTATATCAGAATGACATGGTTATTTAACATCTTGACAAAAGTTTCACAAAAGCCTCCTTTGCATATCCTTAGGGTGGAGAAGAGCCTTAAAAAAGTTTTGGTGAGTGCAGTTGTGGAGGGGTTTTACGAGGAAGTACCACTAATCCCAGACCTCCCAGGCTCAATGCTCTCCATTAACCATAGCAGAAGATGGAGCAGATGAGACATAAATGCAACTCCTTTCTCGGGAATGCATAATACTTTTCAAGGATTGCTAAGAAAATATTCTCTCTCAATACTCAGAGGCTGAGGAATAAAAAAGGCTTTCTGATACCACCTCCCCCCCAGACAGTTAACTCTTCCAACAGTTTTGAGAAGAAGAGAATCATATTTCCAATGATTTCATGTGTTTCTCTATTACCGACAACAAAGAAGTAGGGGGAAGTATGGCTAAAATAATATTCCTTGCAACTTTTTACATTTCTATTTTCCTTGCTTAAGTGTCAAATTGTTAGGATTAAACTTCAAAAGTCCCATTGGTTTCTCTGAATGGTTTGCCAAGCATTTAATGATCTATTAGCAATTAATAGACTATGCTTGGCAGGCTAGCAAGCTGGAAAGTATTCATTTCATATCCAGCAAGCAAAACACTTTAAAAACACATATAAAGAACACAGTGATTTCAGAGAGGGTTGTTATGATGAGTTTGAGTTTCTTGCCTGCTTCTATTAATTTGACAGTAATGATATAAACTCAATTCCTAGGGCAGAGTGAAATACTTCAAGAAGTCTAGTATTTCAAACCCAATTATTTTAGATTTAATATAATGGAAAATTTTGCCATTTTGTTCCAAAGTGGAAGACTACTACAATTTAAGATGCAGGATAGTTCCATGGAATAGAAACTAGGTTTTCTGATTTGCAACTATTAGTGTCTTGGTTCTAATTACATTCATCCTTACGTTTGTGTGAGAGAGTACCTGTATTTTTGCAAATTGGTTTAAGTAAAAGAAAATCTGAATTAAAATAATTGCCTCTTCTAGGACATCTGTTCAACATTAAAAGAGTATCAACTCATTATCTGATACACATTATCCAAGATAATGTTAGCTTTTTTTCATTTTATGCTTCTTTTCAATTGCACCTTAAATTCCCAAGCTTTCTGAAATGGTGAGTCATTAGGAATGTAATTTCAAAGACTGTATTTAATCTCTTTATCTTTTCCCACAACTGATTTACCCAAGGGCACAAGTACAGCACACAAAATATATTCCTAAAGGCCCCTAAATTGTTATTTCTTTCTTATCTAGCCTTATTTTATTCTCCCTTTATTTAAAACTGCTCTAAAAAGACTCGTAGAGTTGGTAATTTTGACTGTGAGGGAATTGAGCGGCTTTTATCACCATATGGATTTGAGCTGATGACTAGATCTGAATTTTGTCTCCTCTGCTTCTTGTTTCAAGTGTGTCTGATCCACAGCACCGTCTCCTGTCTCTTCCTACTGGCTTTGGAATACAGGCATATAAAGGTCTTGTCCTTTCTATGGCTACATTTTTTTTCTTATAGCATTCTCCACATGAAATTGTTGTCTTAAGTAGGAACCATGCCAAGTAAGGTATTAAGTAACTGAAAATAAATTAATTCAAAACAGTTATTAAAGTTAGTGACTATCAAAAATGAAAAAAAATCCCAAACCAAAAATCTAACTGATCTCTACTTTGAAGTCCTAGGCAGATCACTCAGAAATAAGAAAGGGGGAAAAAGGGAGATCTTCTGTATTTCCAAATTGTTGTTAATATTATATTTATTCTGGTACAGTACCTGAAATATATTAAAGTCCATCATCACCACTTGGGTGTAATATCTTTGTAGAAGAAATGGTGTGGAATAGAGGTAGACATGGAACTTTTCCTGCAATTATTTCTGGGGATAATTTCCTCACTTTTCTTGTCTGAATGTGTCATGTATGTCACCAGTTTGTACTTAAAACTTTGTTGGTGCATTGGTTACTTCCGAGTGTAGTTACTTACCAGTGTAGAAATTATGTACCAAATGTTGCTGTCCTGATTTGGTAACATATTCTAGTTTGAGGATGCCTTCCCAATAAATACATGCTTTTAGCTTAAATCAGCTTTCCCATCTGTGATGAAAAAAACTTTCTCCCATGTTGACCTTAAGCTCCAACTAATTTTCCTAACAAGATGCTAAACAGGAGCTTTGGCTATAAGTGAGGCTGATAAGCCTTGTTCATGGCTGCAGCTGGAAAGCAGACAAAAGCCACCCAAGGACAAGCGGTCTTCAAATGTCCTTCTCAAAGTTCCTGCTGGGCAGGGTTATCTCCCACCATTGCTAAGTGTGGGAGACAGACATCGCTGCCCTTGAGTGGAGGCTCCCAGTGCCTCTCTTCACAATGAACGTGACACAGTAACTTCCACACCTCTGGAAGTCCATGCGGGTCTGCTGTGATGATGCTTGCGCCTCAGGCACTGTGCCCAGGATGCCAAACGTCTAGCCACATATGTATCCTAAAAAATATTCTAAAGAGGAGAGGTAGCTTTTAAAAGAGTAGGGTGAGACAGAAGACAATTGCAATTCTGAAAAAAATCTCACATTAATATGACCATTGAGGGGAGACTTATGTATATTTAGAGGAATCATAATTTCGAACTTGATGATCAAAATGAATTGTGTGAATTTTTATAGCACATCATTGTTCTAAGACACAACAACCCAACCTGTGCTGAACCATCATTTTGTAAGCTGTAAAATAATTCACAGAGGACAATGCTGTTTATATCACCTACAGCATATAATTTTTTGATATGCTGACATACAGGAATACAGATTGCAATGCACAGACTAAAGAAGCAAGATGAATTCTGAGGAAAACACTCTAAATTTCAGTTTTTATCCAAAGAAACTAAGCCTAAAGTAAGCATGGTCCATCTTCCAATGAGGTAAGCCTTGGACTTATTTCTGCAGTGTCTTGCTCCCTTTCCTTCATAGTTAGGTGTTCATACTCGTACACAGAGAACACTCCTGGAAACTTTATGCTCTGTGCAGGAACACAGCAAAGACAGACTAAGTTCAGACCTAGCAGTCTTTCTACACTACAACACACAAGACAAAGGAAGTGTCAGCTTCTTCTTCCAAATGCTCCACAACTGATTTATTTGAACACAGCAAACCCGTTCCATTGAGGATCAGGGCTGATGTTTATTATTTCTAAAAACAAGAGTCCACTGATACCCCATGATGTACCACCAACAAGAACCTCATCACTCTCTTCTGCTCTCTCCTCTGTTCTTCCCTGGCCTATGATGTTTCTGCTCTTGTCTTACTTTTCTTTTTTTCTTTTGACAGGAGATTCTAATTATCAGCAAACAGACATAGTTTTCCTCCTGCTTCATTAGAGACAAGGCATTCATCCTTTCTGCATGAGAAAGGCAAAGTTCAAAAGCACAATTAATTGAAAGCAACTAACAACAAAGTTGGCCTCATAGGCAGCACAAAAACCACAGCTTGCTTGTGGATATTTTACCAACAATCTGACCTCTGTGCTCCAAGCAGCCTAAAAAACCATTTTTTTGATCAAAGGCTTCCTTCTCAGGCTGAGATTGTTTGCAGAGTGGACAGATAACACTTTGGAAGTGCTAAAGCCATGACTTTGCCATCTTTATGTGTTTGGAAATGGCACTAAGCCACCAACTTGAAGTTGTACAATTGCTGGGTCCACGCCAGTGTCGGAATGTCATGGGCTGGAATATATGCTAAGAATCACTAGGAATGTGCTGTACTCCAGCAGGCCAGAAGCTCAGCTGGAACCCGAGAGGTTTACCTTGATCTGAGTTCAGAAAAACTGACTTTCAGAAGCCCATTCCAGTTTTCCACCCATTCCAGAGAGGGTTGTTTTTGATGATGTGGAATGGATGAGTTCCTAGACATTACTGTTTCTTTGGGGGTTCTTACTACATGAATGTCAAGTCTTCAAGCGCTTCCATTCATGGCTAATATTGTATCAGTATTTATTTACATAACTGCAAGATGCACAAATCCTAGCATCAATTGCTAAGTTTTTCCTTATCTCATAAAATGAGAAGAGGCAGCATGAATCCTAAGGTGTAGTCACAGACAAGGACAGGAAACTAGAAGACATCTGTGGCTATCCTGGCTGTTCTGCCAGATGGTGGATGGATGACCCAACAGGCACCGCTACTCAGAGATTTGGATGCTCATACTTCAATACACTTGAAGAAATTTCTCCCACTCTCTCAGCTTCTGAGTAATGCCTTCAGGTAAGAAGCCATTGAATATTTGGCTCACAAACACTGGTTTTAGTCCCAGTCTCCTCCAAAGACAGAAAGCTACTTCAGCTTATGGTTTTTATCCATTTTTTTTTCCCCCACTGCCAACAGATGTGGAAAACCCCATGAATCTCAAAGAACACAGTCCACTCCTCTGACAGTCCAGCTGACTGCAATTACAATGCACTGCCATGCCATAAAGAGGACAAAGATAGCCAATATGTATAAATGTAACAACATTTAAAGTTATTTTTTAAGCAGACTTTCCTTGCTGGGTCTGATTGGCTCCCTTTTTTCTTCCATTCCTGCTGGGCAAAAGATATATATTATTCCAAGAGTGTGCTAAAAATACAGGTAAGTCATAATTAGAAACTTCTGCAAATAGAAATATTTAACTAAATTTTTTAAATTTATAAATTTCAATAATCTTTTTGGTACACAAAGGTTGCTTAGACTTCTGGTATTTCTTTATTCTTATTTTTGGAGGGAAAATCATACTCTGTTTCTAGTCTTGTTTCTCAATTTTTACAATTGATCTCTTACTTTTCAAGATGAAGCGAAATAGTTTTTCTGGCATTAGGAGAGCTAGACAAGAGATCTACAATTCTAAAATCAATTTAAATCTTATAAAATTGGCCAAATAGCAAAGGGTAAGAAAGGGTAATTCTTACACTGTTTCAAGCTCAAAAGTAGTTCCTTACTGTCCTCTAGTGGAGGAGTGATATCCTCACAGAAACTATCTGCTCCTTTCCTCTTGTAACTAAACCTGCTGCCCTTGGAGAGCAATCCTTGCTATTTCCACACTTCATGACTTTATCAGTATCCATCACATCCCTTCTTGTGTGTGAAGGGATTCTCCTCTGCAAATTCCCCCCTCTTCTATATCCCAGTTCCACTTGCTACGAGCATAATTTAACTGACTTCTCCCTTCACCCTTTCTCAGAACACAAATAGGCTGAATAAAATGGGACCTAGCACAACCCCACTGTAATGTCTTATGTACCTTTAAACAGGCATCCTCTAGGAGAGAACTTTTGCACCCTGATAAGTTGGTTCTACTGTGAGCTGTCAGATAAATCATACTTTGACACCTTCAGTGTATCTAAAAGGCCATCACAATGGCACCTTTAAAAAGTGTCATCTTTTCACGTTGTATTTATCCAAAGGTCTGAAAATCTTGTTCATTATACTCCTATCAATTAGTGCAGTTCCCATGACTCCAAAAAACTCATCAGGCTGCAGCCGCACTAATCTCCTTGGAGTCTTTTTTAAAGCCTGAAGGCAGAATTCTTACTTTGTTCTCCTTTATCACTACAGCTGGTCTGAATGCCATGTTCCATGCTCTAGTGAGGAATTTAGCAGTTTCTTCTCTTACCTTGCAATCCATGGGAGCAGGCTCCAATCTTGTCCGCTTGCCAACACCCACATCATTGACCTTTTCTGCCATTTCAGTTCCCAACAGCACTGCCCACCCACCCTGCAAAGAAAGACTCCCAGGCACTTCCATAAGGAGTATCGCTGTAAAAATCCCAGTTTTTCTTGTCATCTTACCTTTAAATGTTCCCATTATTGTTTGATCTTTTACTTTACCTTTCACTTTTACTGATAAAGTTTGTTCTGATAGTTCTTAAAATGGGATTTATAGTTATTTCTTTCAGAAACTTTCTCCAACAGCCTACTTCATAGCAAAATTTACATTTGATAAGTTACAATGTGTTTCCACTTTTCTTTTTGTAGATTTAGCTTCTACTGTGTAAAGGTTCTCCCTAGTTAAAAGCAGTGTCCTACCCTACTCTTCTTGTTAAAAGCTTATTTTTTAACGGATAAATATTTATTCAGAGCATGTTATAGTTGTCTTAAAACAATTTTCAAGATACCTGCAAGAATTCCACTTTTTGGCAGCACCTGTTAATTTTTTTCAATTTTTTTTTTTTAATTTGCAGGAAACCAGACTTACCTTGGCATGGGTTCTTTGCCTGCTCCAATAAATGATTTTACAGTGTGTAAACATTTATTGTCAGCATGTATTAGTATATACGGGAATGACTAAAGACTTTCATTGTTATTTGGCTTTATGCTTTTGGCATTCCTTAGGATACACCCCTGTGAAATGCTAAAGTAAAACAACTAAGCAGGTAGGATGGGGACAGTGCCTACTGTTATACCTTCTTCTACTCTTCTGCAAGGCCTGTAATTTCAACCTGAAAGGATTTTGTGTCACTTAGTGTTACAGTTAAATTGATCACATTCGTTTTAGTTTTCTTCTTGGGCCTATGCTATAATCTGTCCATCAGCAGAACCTGCCACCATTCCTGTAGAAATAGAGATGAATTTAAATGGTCCTATCCACCAAGTTTTTAAATACATACTTTTTTATACACAAAGTACAATAACAGAAATTACAGATACATTTTTATATATATAAATATGTACAGATAACCCCCAGATGTATCTGTACTTTCTATTATTTTATTTTTACTTAAGGCATTTCAATAGTTGCTTGCTTTACGATCTCTTTTAAAAAGAGTTCTCACTGGTTGAGCCCAACTCTGACCGTAGCTTTATTCCTAAGGATCTTATGGTGATCTCTGGCTTGCCTACCTATGTAAGTATTACCCTGCCTCTGTGATACTGTATGATCTTACTTTCCCAATGCAAGTATGGAACTATATCCCCAGCTACAAAAGATTCATTTAAAATATCTCTGGAGAATCCTTTGTAATCTAGGCGATGACTATTGCTGTCCACTAGGAGAACTCTGGGCAGAGCTGTCACCCAGATTTAGAAATAACAATGCTTATCTCTATCAATAAATGAGACACATATATGCAAAGAGATTTCAAGGAAAAAATAGAAGGAATATTGGATATTCTAATTTAAACACTAAGGAAAACACAGTGCTATACATTTAACACCAGAATTTAAGAAAGACACTTAGACTTCCTGGTTTTCGCACCTCCAAACTATGAACAGTAGATACATTTCATATTTAATACAGCTTTATTCCAAGTAGGTATAACCATTATTGCAACAAGAGAAAAGAAATACAAGAAAATCCAGTGCAAAATAAAAGCACCCTAGAAAACTGTCATTTCTGTTCCCATTGACAGACGTTTACCCTTGCAAGAACAACTGATTTCAGTGACTTCAAAGCAGTTACTCACTGACACAAAGTTTAGAGAGGAATTGCTGGAATTTCAGCTGCTGGCCTTAAAGAAAAAAAAAAAGTAGACTTGTCTGACAGGTGCAAAAATGAATACAAAATGTATTAACACAATATGAAACAAACGTACATTAAATAGTTTTGTTTCCTGGTACATCAGACTTCCAAGTGAATTTTATAAAATTTACATATTCAATTAAACGATTTATCTATCATTGTGGAAAACACAGTTCTTTATTTCAAGTTTATATTAACTATAAATATCTACAGACAAGAAAGATACCCTTCAGGCTGGCACTCCTTACTTCCCCATCCTTTATGTCTTCTGCTCTTTGCCTTTTGGAGAAAACATTACAGCATAAGGCTGCCGTCTTTTTGGACGTTGACAGGGAGCAAGATCCTCTTTAATGTAGCCTGAAAAGAATAAATCTGAGGTAAGAAATACAATATAAAATCAGGCATAACTTTAGCTTTAATTTGTGTTTAGCCTCAAAAAATAACTTGTAATTTTTTTTTGTACTTTTGGGGCAACTGGTTCTGACTTCACATAAAAGTTTTGAGATCCTAGGGTGCAAATATCATTCATTAAAACATGCAGCTGCTTATTAGTAGGTGACTGCACAGTAATGCAATACAGACAGCTGATGAAGAAGAAGAGAATGGAAACTATGAATTGTTCATCTAGTCAAAACAAAACTGCACTTTTCATTTTCTTTCTACCAAGGATTTTATGTAAGAATAACAAAGTATGCAAGTACTGCTAATTCAGTTGACTAATAAAAATCACTTTTAAAAATGTAAATCCTAGTCATATAGAGGAAACTTCAGACATATGTGCTTTGTGGGTTTAAACAGTACCTCCCTCTGTTTTAAGAGCACCTAGATTTATTAAAGATTGGAAAAAGCCAAACATGAGCCTATGGATCAAACACACCTTGAAAGCTCTCTGGTAAGAAAAGTGTATAGAAGATTTCTATAACATGTTCAACTTAGCCAACACTGACAGTGAACAGACATTTTATGCAAGTCAGTTTCAGCACCTGGCTTTTGTCAATTCCTTACAGTTTATCAGCAACAGCATCCACCAAAGTGAGAGTAGTAGATTCCTACTTTATAGTTGGAAAATTCTATGTAACTAATTTTAAAAAAACCCCAACACAAACAGATGGTTCAAGATACCAATAAGAAGTAGAAAATACATATGTTGTACCCCACTACTTTGGAGTGGCAGGAGCAATTGCTTATTATGGGAACTCTCTCTAGTTTTAGTTCTCTTGCCGCACTGCTATAAAATATTTTCTTTTCCAAGGGAGGGTTGATCTAAAGTCTCTCTGATACGCTGTTGAGAACCATTAGCAACTGAACAGCTCTTACTCCAGCAGAACAAAGAGACAGACAAGAAGCTCATTTTTAATGAAGGTGCAAGCAGATTCCAAATGGGTAGTAACAAGTTATATAGTCCATAAATATCAAGGCTCCCTGTTCTGAAAGATTAAGGATGATACTGCAACACTATCACATAATACACATACACAACTCTGGCTTCATTTTCCTATGCCTGACCTGACACTGTTATAAAAACAGATAAAAGCAAAGATGAATGTTTCACAGCTAATGCACAAGTAAAGATATAAGTAACTCAGAGAGTTCCTATAGGGCTCCTCACACCAGCATTTCACCACTTCTGAAGAATTGTACATAGAGTACACTACAAACTCACTGTGTTTTAACATAATTAGTAAAAACTCGTTTTTTATACCAGGCTCAAGATTTTGAAAAATTATTTAGGAAAGAACAAACTTCTATGTGAAGACTAGTTAAAAAAACCCCAAAACCAAACACCACATCTTTTCATTGTCACTAACAAGCAGGGTGTATGTATTAAAAACTGTTTAACTATGCCTTACCTTCAACATTTCCATTATCATCTGGTATTATGAAGCTCTAAAAACACTGACAAAGGACAGCAATAGTGCTGCCTGTCTCTCCTCAGCAAGTACAATCTCTCGGCCTTTGCCTCTGAAAATCCAATTCTTGCTTAGGGTCAAAAACATGTAGGGTTTAAATTAAATTCTATGAAAATCCCAATTATTTCTGCCTTCTCTATCTAGGCTCTATGAAATTCTCCTTATATTCCTTTCTTAGTAGTACAGAAACTGCTAAAACCAGACAATATTTATTAAAAATAATGGCTGTTGATAAACAGACCTCAACAGGAGTGGGTGAGAAAGGCTGCTATATGAACTAGAGAATCAGCTTTAAAAAGTGCTTTTCAAACTTTTTTTTTTTTGCACAAACCTCTTTCCACACAGGTTTGGGTGGAAGGAAATCCAACCTCCCAGAAATTTTCAGGAGTATTTGGAGGAATGTAGCGAAATCTGTGTCTTGAACAGGAAGCTAGTTTCTTCTCTCTCTCTTCTTCTGGAATGTCTGCGTAATACTGAATGTAAGGGAGGAAAAAGAAAAATCCTAGTTAACAAAATCATACATAACAGAGCGACTGCTTTACACAACTGACATTATCAATCACTGTGTTTATTAACACAGTTATCTAAAAACAATGGTGAGGACAGCCAGGAGTAGAGATTTGTTATCCAAGTGACAAACACCTGGCAATTATCCTAAAAGCTTACTGAATTTACAGACTAAGTATAACTTTACAGTGGAAAATTTGTTAACCTTCTATCTTTTAACATACCATAGGTAACAAGGTTTAGGCATGTGTACAATTACTTATATCAACAGTTTACTGACTGACTTCACAAAGCTAAGTAGCGCAGGTGTTGAAAGAGATTGGAATTTTTTAATTTATTAAGTGTCAGCTTGCATTTACAAATATAATAAAAAAAGGAAAAAAACCCACACTACAAGCCCCATGCTGCAGAATTATTTCCAGTGTCCAAATTTACAGTAGTAACAGCAAACTTAAGTCCAAATGTTTCCTACTTACTTACCCTCAAACTAGAAGTAAATAAAGAGCTAGTTGAAGTAGCTGACTGACACTGGGACTCCAGAAATTATCTGCCAGCTGAGCACTCTCTATAGTAAATTGGCTACTCCTTTCACTCCCTACTCTTTCACCCCCAGCTGTACTGGGGGCTGCATTGATAAAAGTATATACACTCTCAAAACCGTTTTACTGGGTGTTCCCCTGAGTAGCATCATAGAAAGTTAGGGTATATTATTTTCCATGCAGTTTTCTATGATTTTAATTTGTTATTCTAGTTGTATCTCCTAAAAATACAAATCTGGCCCTTAGAGCACATAGAGGGCCAAAATATTTTCACAGTGAATGCATTGTTTGATTCAAGTGGCAAGTCAACAGTCATAGCCACAAACCTGACCCTCGTGAAAGTGGTAAAACAATTCTACTGAAATGACAGTGTTGCAATTCAAAAAGGCAAATCAAAGTTTATAACTCATTCAATCACATGGAAAGTGACCTAGACTGGGGAAATTAGAAAAAGAACAGTATACCTCTGTCAACAGAGATTATTTCATGTTCCCAGCTACTGGCAAGATTTAAAAAAACCTACCTGGAATTGTAAAGTATGCTAATAAATTCCTTTTTTCCCTCTAAATTGCAGACAAAATATTAAGGCATAAAAATCCTCCTTAAAAAAACTCTTGAGATATAAATACTGACGATTGGCTTGAAAAGAGCAATCACAGCTCTGAAAATATCAGTGTCAAAACTGCAGGAACCAGGTACATCTTCCCTCCCCAGATAAATTCAGACTTCTTGACATTTTACAGTGTGCCACCAGAACATGTTCTGCTCTCAAAGCCCTTATCAGTTCAGGAGCCTGATCTAGTAACATGTGGGTCTCCTGGCCAAGAAGGTAAGATTCAATTGTTATACAATTTTCCCTTGAACTGGAAAAAGCCGGTGCCAAGACCAGAACACAAGTGGGTATCATCAGTAGGGTGTCATCATTAGTGGGCATCATCAGTAGCTCAGGGATTGAGTCAGATAGAGTAGGGCCCCTTATGCAACTGGATTTCAGAGACCCAGCTGGAAAGATGTGGGTGTCACTCAGTTAAAGACCTAGAGACTAATGAAAGAGGAGGAACAGGCAATCTAGTACACTTCAATTTTTACTGACAAAAGTTAAGAACAAGGTGTTAAGTCAACAAAATTAACTGTAAGAATTCTACAACGTCTGTGTAAGACAAATACTGCTAAGTTTTATTTAGGGATAATTAGCAGTGCTCCTTATTTTGTCCTGTAAATAGCGTGACATTTTAGAAATTGATCTGCTAAAAGTTTGTAGTGTGTTGCATTTTTTTTTAATTAAAAAATTTATGATTAGTAAGGAATAATTACAGATCCAACAGTGAAAAATACAGTACAGCTTAGTAGGAACAGAAAATAAGAACAATCAAAAATCAGATCAGTATGTTTTAAAAATAAATTAGAAACTTTTCTTCTTTGGCTTATTTAGAAATCTATTAGGGTTGACAGAGAATGAGAGTTATGTATGTCAGCTAAACAGCAAAAAGAACTCTCAGCTATTTTCTAGATTGATCTCACTGTTCACAGCATTTTTAATCCACACAAAACATTCGAGCTAGGCTTTTCTGTGTGTGAAGATACTGCAATCTCATCCTGTCTTCCCCGTGAAATAATTGTTCATAGAACTCTACAATTTGCAGTCTCAGAAAGGGAACAAACTCTAAAAACATTCCTCCCATTAGTTTAGCAAAAACTTACAGAATAGCTTCTGTAATCTAAATGCATATAAAAATATCTGATTGATTCTCCTACTCACCTAAGTGTAGCTACACTTAATAACCACGCTAACAAATGCTACTTTTACAAGCTACCAGTAACTTCTGCTGACAATCCTTCTCTGATAGCATCGCAAGGTCATAAAAAACCAAAACAAGACTTCTTATCAAAAGTTCTACACTGTAAAGTGAATGAGATGCTTCCACAAAGCTTTAAGATAAGCACTTATAAAGGACTTTAATATCAGCCTGCTGTGGCACGTGCAGAAGTTAAATCTCAGGTCTTCTCAGAGTGACATTAACTGACCCCACTCACACTACTTGCAGTACGTGGCCAGAAACAATTTACTGATTTCTACCCACTCCCTAAATATTCCCTTAGACTTTGGTGGCTTTTCAAACCCATATGGCTAATCAACAAGCCAAGACTTTTCTAAAGCATCATTTACGCTTTATCCAATACTCCCTTCTTCCATAGGCATTTAATTCAAAGCTAGTTTTATTATTGTGCAATGACACAGCCAGGCATTCCACACGTTCCAAGACATTAATCTTGAATGGTGCAGACTTAAAAAAAAAAGCCCAAAAAGCCAAAACCAACAACAAACTCAAACTTTCCTAGCATTTAATGTAGAAACCTACTGTTACAAAACTGGAGCTGTGAATGTTTCCAGACACCACAGTTATCACTGTAACTTGACAGAAAGTAACAAGAACAGGATTTGCAGAGGGAAGATCTGTGGCTTACAGAAACAGGAAATTAAAATGCTTAACACATGGCTCTGGAATCATGAAGCAGACTGAAGGTTGGGGGTTGTTTTGTTTTATTTCAAACTCTTTAAATCAAACATAATTTTTAAAATGGTATTTATAGTTGACTGTAAAAATTAAATATTTGTAATTAATGAGTTTTACCAAAACTATTTTTCAGAAAATGTCTTCTTTAAAAACACACTCTAATAAATTTCTTCAGCTAAGTAAATGGGACTTGACTATAAAGTGAATAGCAGGAGAATCTATAAAAAATGTTGGTTCTATATACATGTGGAAATTAAGTGAAAAGATTCCAGAAAATCCACCATTGTTCAGTCATTAATCCACACTTCTACTGAGTCATCATTTATTAGATCATAAAGTCTATTAATGGCCAAATAAAATATGTTCTTACTACACATGTAATTATTTCAATATTTTATCTCTACACCAAGGATCTGAAAGCAGTTTAATAAATTGAAAGGAAGGAAAAAATGTGTAATGTGAAACCTAAAATTTCATACTTTCTCACAAGTATTTTAAACAAGTAACTTTAAACATTTTTGCATGCATTTGCATAAATATACACATTGTCACCTATGCTGGTGCAGTTATCTGAAAAAATTAACCCAGAAAACAAAGAAAAACCAACTAAACCAAAACGAGATCTGTCTATGTATATAAAGGTACAACAGGATATACAACTTACTTATTCCAGCACCCGTAAAGTTCAGTAGAGCTTTTGATCTAAAGTTTGGAAACCTGTAATAGTTCTTTGACCAGCTAAAGTATTTTTTATTAACAGTTATCTTACTGGAACCACGATATAAGAAGCTCTTCTATCATATAGATACACACAAAAAAATCAAACCCAAGACTTTCCATGTTATATGCAGCTACTACACTAAAAACAAACAAACCACCTGCGAACTTGGTTATCCAGCTTTGGTAAACACTTCCCTGCTACTGTAGGTAATGATGATGATGCAACCAGATTAATAATTAAAAACAGCACTTCAGCACTTAGATATTGTCTGAGTTAGGAGAATGGAAGACTGACAAATTTTAAAGCACTACTTACTATTTCACATTCCTTACATGTGTGGCCAAGTAATTTTCTTCTTTCTTCTTTTTTTCGAATAACCTCAATATGAGGAAAATCTAACACAGTATTCTTTCTGAAAAACAAAAATGTTTTCAAATGATAGTACTTTTATTTCTTCTACATGACTGGAAATTTCCATTTTTTTAAGAACACAATGATGGACAGTCAAGTTAAAAAAATAAATCAGAAAATGCCTACAAAACCCAAATCATACTGCCTTTCATAGCTGAATAGGCCTATTTTTATAAATAAAAAACAGTTTTCAAATGTAATATGAACTTTCACATGAGCAGAGATGTGTGTCTCATTATTATGGCTTTTCATAGTGTAAAAGTAATTACTATATAGAAATTATTGAAATATAGATCTTCTATAGAATATTTGTTTTTGTCCAAGACAGAGCTGTGCTTGCAATGATTTCCCTGAGAGGAACATATGTTGGGGTTCAAGATCAGTAGGTTCTTTTCAACTTAGCTGGTCTCAAAACACTAAAGAAGTTTTCCTCTACAAAGAAAACACACACTGAGGTATCATATAAGCTAACTGAAGGGCTTGGTATCATTATGAAATGAAGATTCAGACTTCCAATGATGATTATACTGGAAGGCAACAGAGGAGGCACTAAGAGGTGCAATTGTTGAACACTATTCATTTATTGCCTAGAGCAAGGTGCAAAAATACCAGAGAAGGAAAGGTTTTCATTTGTACAAGCAGCCCATAGGTTCTTGGCTCAAACTCAGGCATGACTACACGCCTATAAGAAACCACATGGATTACAAAACACTGCATTCACTAAAATTGAAAAAAGCAGAAGAGGCAATCCCTTCTCCTCAGCAAATGCAAAAGTCAGCTCCACATTTTTTTTCCCCTACCACAGTTTTTATCTAAAGTCTTTTATCTAATGTAGTAGATCTTCTACCTCTGCATCTTCACCTGCTAGTCTGTTACACACAAACACGTTTATTTTATGGAGGAACAAGTTCCCTATAGAAAGCCTTAAAATGCCCATACAGAACAAACTAAATTACCTCTCATCACTTTTGAAATAAGGCTCCACAAAAGCTTTCTGCTTGGCTTTATCTTGTTTATCCTCATGTTCTGTAAATATACATGCAAAACAAAACACAGGGTTAACAGACTGCCTCCAGAAACTTCTGTAAAATTATTAACCAACAGTTAAGAAATATAAAAATGCCGTGTACATTTCAGTCTGAGACAACAGATTCAAATAGATACTAAAAATAATACAGAATTGATAGAACCAGCAATCAAAAAGCATTACTGAAGCAGAAGGAAAACAGCAGTGAGACAAGCAAAAAATATAAGAAGAATATCAAAAGGAAGGCTGCTTAAAATCCAAAATACTGTAAAATCTTCAATAGAACCTAGAATAGAAATAAAGGAAGTAAATAACTGTAGCCAAAAACTGGCGTTTCTTTTAAGAGTCACTTTGGTGTTCAGCTGCTGTGCCAACTTCCGCTACATATTCCACATTTGTGTAGTGAGAAATGAACTACCAAAAAGATTTTCATATTGCTTTATGTTATGTCCTTACAAGTAATCAACTTTACCACAAATTTATGAAAAAAGACCTGCTGGTTAATCTGGCGTATTTGTTCCTAAAGAACAGAGTCTGATTTCAAATCAGCTCCTGTAGTTTACGTAAGCTAATAAAGACAAAACCAAATTATATCCCACTCTTTAGTTTCTTGCTTGCTGCTGTTATTCCCTTATCCTGCTCTTCATCATGAAGAGTTTCTTTTTCATCACATGCAGAAGGACTATCTTCTGGTAGGCAGGATTCATATTCTTCATGGGTCGTCCGATCAAACATATCTGTTATTTCTCCTCCTGTTATTAAAAGCATAAAGAACATCCAAATCGGAGTCTCAAAAATATAAGCCAAGAAATTTCATTTTGACTCAATGTGTATCAAAAGAATTAACATTTACTTCCTGCTCCAGTACCAATTAACTCATAAACAGCTATACCTTTATTCTTTCTGCAACTTCTCTGTCAATCTGTCAAATGTGGCCAATGCTCAATTATTTTTCAGATACCTTGGATCCCATTTCTGAAATCTGATTAACTGCTAAATCACTGTGAGGTACCCTTAACCTTAATACTGGATACGTGAAATTTTTGTTCTTGTAATTATGGACTTATCCAAGCAGAAGGAAATACTTTTTGTGGGTAGGAAATAGTCACTGCCTTGCAACCATGATTCACCACATATCACACATTAAAAGTGATATAAACACATTTGGATTTATTTTAAACATACTAGTTCTATTTATATGTCATTAAAAATGAAATTAGTCTTCCCTTACAAAGTCTGATGTGATTACATAGAAAACTTTCAAAGCTGTTCGCTGCAAGTGATTGTTGCAGGTGAGATCAGAACTGTTATATGGTTAGGTATTTCACCCTTTAAGCACTGTAATGGAATAGCTACTGGCTCTCTCAGCACAAATCCTGTCTTGTTTTTTAACCTATGTTAAAAAAAACCAACCTCAAAACCCACCGCCAGTTCTCTAGGAAACAGACTGATCTGTGTAACCTATAAAAATACATCACCACTCTTTTACTGCAAACCATTTTCTACTATCTAGCCATATAAGAAAAAAAATGCCCTTTTACTCTTTCCTCCTCTTACACAAACAAACAAAGAACTCCAACAAACCCCCAAAACCCCACCATACCACAAAAAAGCAAACCAAAGAGAAGAGGAAAAAAAAGTCTTACGTGGACTGCTTTCCTGATTTTGCTCTTGATTTTTCATTTTTAACAGCACACTGTCACTAACATATGTATAATCCATATCAACAACTTCCCCTCCAACTCTGGTCTGAGAACCATCCTAGACAAAAGAAGCAAACATGACAATTGCACTCAGAAGCAACTGGTATAGTCAGTCTCAGTGCTGTCTATCTGAAACACTTTCAAAGCAGTTACTGGCTTCTTTTTGGACACTGATTTACTTTTTTTTCCTGCAGTAATGTCTGCACGATAAAGATGTAAAACCTAGATAAGAGAATAACATGT
Organism: Cnemophilus loriae; assembly: GCA_013397755.1. Classification (NCBI taxonomy): domain Eukaryota; kingdom Metazoa; phylum Chordata; class Aves; order Passeriformes; family Corvidae; genus Cnemophilus; species Cnemophilus loriae. Next base: position 1,567,449 of record VZTF01000980.1, on the reverse strand, counting down.
TTTGAAATTCAAGTGTGGAAGCAATTATCTTTAAACAAGATAAAGCCCCATCTGGTGGGCAAGAAAAGCCTTAGAAAATTTCATGTGAAATTCTAAAAAGATAAAAATTAACCATGAAACATACAGAAGTTAAAGACTGGTCAAATGAAAATATTTTAAGATAGTCTTTTAGGTGAGAGAGACAAAAGAAACACTCCAGGAAAATTTTCAGACATCCTAATAACCAACTTGCACTCAACTCAAAAAAGATAATAGTCATTACTGGCACATTTTCTATTATTTAACATGAAGAGAGACCATGCTGAACATTTTCACAGAAAAAATTATGAGATTCAGAACATTTTTTTGTCTTAAAAGAAACTCAGACCCACCCCGAAAGCATCACTTTCGTACTGAGAATATGTCTGAGTTTATGAAGTACACCCAAACAGTGGAAATGTTTTAGGATAACTGTAGCGTGAACAAGTATCAAATGAGCCAAATACAGAATTTTGTTACAAAGTGGGTTTGGTCTGCCCAGAGCAACATTCATGATACTACTTTGCAGGCTTTTTCAATATCATAGAACATGCAGACTTATTATAAAAGTTCACCTTTGTATCAATCACAGTAATGTCCATTTTGTACTGTGAAAGGTCAGCTCCTGGGTCTATGCTCCACTGGAAGTTTTCTAAAGAGGGTTTATCTTTCAGGTCTGTATGCACAGAATATGAGAAAAAAAGACAAATAATCAGAATGAAACTCAGCCAGAAGCATCTAATCTCCTGGTTGGCCTGTATGTGCCTTATGATGGCACTCGAGTTGCTCTGCTCCATAACCTTCCTGGTCACCTGGGTGAGGCTGACAGGCCTGTAGCTCCCTGGATCCTCACTCCAGCCCTTCTTGTGGATGGGTGTCACATTTGCTCACCTCCAGTCAACTAGGACCTCCCTGGTTATCCAGGACTGCTGATAAATGATGGGAAGTGGCTCGCTGAGCACTTCTGCCAGCTCCCTCAGTACCCTCATGCGGATCTCATCTGGCTCCACAGACTTGAGTGTGTCTAAGTGATGCAGCAGGTCACTGACAATTTCCCTTTGGATTATGGGGGCTTCACTCTACTCCCTGTTCCAGTCTTCCAGCTCAGGGGCTGGGTACCCTGAGAACAACTCACCTTACTATTAAAGATTTAGGCAAAGAATGCACTAAGTACCTCAGCCTTTTCCTTATCCTTTGTCCCTGTGTTTCCACCACATCCAGTAAAGCACGGATATTCTCCTTAGCCTTCCTTTTGTTGCTGATGGATTTATAGAAACATTTTTTATTATCTTTTATGGTAGTAGCCAGGTTAAGCTCTAGTTGGGCTTTGGCCATTCTTATTTTCTTCCTGTGTAACCTCACAACACCCTTGTAGTTCTCCTGAGCTGCCTGCCCTCTCTTCCAAAGGTCATAAATTGTCTTTTTTTATCTCTGAGTTCCAGCCAATGCTCTCTGTTCAGTCAGGCTGGCCTTCTTTCCCACTAGCTCATCTTTCAGCACATGGGGCAGCCTGCTCCTACACCTTTAAGATTTCCTTCTTCAAGAATGTCCAGACTTCCTGGACTCCTCTGCCCTTCAGGACTGCCTCCCAAGGGAGGACGGTCAACTGGTCTCCTAAACAGGCCAAAGTCTACCCTCCAAAAGCTCAAGGTAGCAGTTCTCCTAACTCCCACTTCTTACTTCTCTGAGAATTGGAAACTATTATTTTGTGACTGCCATACTCAAAATGGCCCCCAAGCATCACTTTAGCTACCAGTCCTTCTCTGTTCACAAACAACAGGTCCAGGGGGTGCCTTCCCTAGTTGGTTCACTATTGACATTAAATCAATGACAATACAAAAGTCAGGTCTAAGCAAAGAGTACAAAAATGTCTGGTCATTGTTCCAAAGATTTACCTCTTGATTTACCTCTGAGGGGAATATTTAGATTCCGAGCTACACGGCCACACCAACTACGGGCAAAAATCCTTTAAATTCATAATGCAAGTATTTATAAATAAAGTATGCAGTGTAACAGCTTGGCTAAGGAGTACAGAAGCTTTGATTCTACAAAGCTAGTTCAAGAAAATTAGTTTTCCAACTGGGAGCACTTAAGAGGAAAGAAGATACAAGTTCTAGAAAGAGTATATGACAACCTGTGTTATCACTAAAGGTACAAATTTCTTTACCAGATCATTAGGAATAATGAAAAATATTAACAAAATGACTTATGCTTACACTTGAGTACAGTTTTCAAGTCTTTGATATAGATAGTATAAACTTAAACTTCATGAGATTTTATTATTACACTGCAATAAATAACAATGCTAAACAAACAAGAAAGAACGAGATTCCTATCCTGTTGAATGTACACCTGAATACCAATGATATATTCATTATACAGTGGCAAAAGTACACCAGGAAGATACAGACTGTACATGTTGGGGGTGGTCTTGAGAAATCCCAAACAGAATGTGACTGAGTTAGAAGCAGAACAAAGGGATTGAAGTGGAAGAAAGGACGATATGAAAAATTCTGTTCAATCAGAGCACAGGCTGAGGGGGTAGGGAGGCAGTAAAAGGAACATTTTCATCAAGTTACCTTGCTCATTTTGCTGTGCTTTACTTTTTGATAGTCTACAAGGGTTTGGCTGAAGTACAGATGCTGGTTCAGACTCTCCATGTCCTGTCCTTGTTTTCTTTCTATTTGGTACATGGCCACTGGCAACCTAACAACATATCTCAATTTTACTATTTCTCAAAACTTAAATAAAATACTTCAAAGGAGAAGAAAAAGAGTCAGAAAAGCGTACCTTTACATCATCAAAAAGTTCCTCTGTCTCTGCAGAACTCGGCAGTGGTGCAAATTTGAAGGGAGGAACTTCTTCTTTCATTGGGATCTGGTTTTTCCTATCAGGGAATGTTTTTCCCAGCACTGACTCTTGTACATAGGATTCCTCTTGTAAATCTCTGCCAAACAAACAGCTCTCATTGCTGGCATTTTGAACAGATGATGAACCTTCAGGAACGGTCTTCCCTATGTGTGAAAATATGTCATGCAGAGTCACTTGCTTCAGTCTATTTTTACATGTCTCTTCACTTCCTTGTTTTTTCTCTTGACCACGAACTCCAGAGAAGCGATCAGACAGATCCAAGGGCTTATCAACTGTGTGTTCCCCATTAATCTGCTGAACATCAGATCGAAAGGGCACAAAGTTCTCTTTGCTGAATGATGTTTTCTCACAGCTAAATGCATGATCATCTTCAGCTTTCTTTCTCTTAGCACACCTGCCTTCTAGCTGCTTCTGGTATATGAGAAGGACATCACTCTTGATCACCTCATTTTTAGCTGTGCAAGTGTTTCCAACACAGGTTACAGCCTCATTAGAATTCTTTTTCACAATCATCTGCCTATGAATTGAGGCCTGGCTGATAACTGAGTTGATATCCGTCCCAAGGTTCAGCGGTGCAACAAAAGCAACATCTTCAGATTTTGATCTACTTTTATGAGATCTGGAACTGGATGGATTGTTGAAGAGGTTGGTTTTGAGATGAAGCTTCAATCCTGAATCTAAAACACAAGGAGCGTGACCTGTACTTGAGTTGCTCTTCATACTGCTAGAAGCTCCAAAAACAGGAGAAGCTACCCGAGAATCCCAGTCATCATGTGGTGGAGTGTTATGAGATGGATCTGGAATACTGAACACAGTGAGACATGAGAGATTTTTCTGGTGTACAGAAGATGGAAGAAGAGAAAGTGATTAAAAAAAATATGAAGTTTCCTATTGCTGATCTGCTTTAAAGCTCTGTGAGCTGCTAGTATTAACTGAAAACAGAATGAAAAACAAAAACTAACCTATTCTACGGATAGGTACTGTTGCACTTAGAGATGTAAAAGGCAAACAAAACACAGATCTCGTCCTTCATTTTGGTATATGGTGTGAAATTATGTTCTACATTCTACTGAGAACCAAGGACAGAGCTAAGCCTGCCTAAGTATGTCTTCTATCCAAGGACTCCCTACCTTTCAGTGCAATGAAAAGGAAGAAAGTGAGAATGGTTGCAATAGGAGTCTATTTAGGTTCTTGTATAGATCTCAAAACCACAACAACAGGTTCTCAAAGCTTCTGCAAGTGAAGGAAAAAATTGCAAGCTCCTTTCAGATACTGTTTTTTACCCGTCATGAATAAAACATACATTCAAGATGACAAATAGGGCCAAAACAAATTTCAGTTTAGACCACAATATCCTGAGGAGAGTGGGAAGGGCAACAGTCAGTTGGTTTGACACCTAATCAGAGCAATAGGATCCTTTTTGCATTCCAGCTCCAGGCCCACCATCCATAGGGTTATAGGTCTCAGAAGATACCTCGCAATAATGAGAAGTTAGGAAAGAAGTGACTGTGTACACAAGAAGCCCAAACCAGAAGTTCGTGAAGTAAGTAAAAGTCTGCAGTTTTGCATTCTATCAGTTTATTTACTTCTTATGTTATATACTTGAAAGAATCTCCACTGATACGAAAATATTCATTTCCATGTCTATACCTTCAAAGCAAAATGCCGCAAGGTTTGAAATTCTACAAAAACATGAACTTCTATAAGCCTGCTTAAACCAATACTATTATAACTGAGTGGAAACACACCCTAAATTGTTGGCATCATTTCTTGATTCAGAAGCTGGATGTTTTCTTGAGTCTTCAGACTGCATGCTCTCTGAGGCCTGGCTCATAACCGTATTAGTGAGGGGAAGATTCAGTACACTCTGGGACTCCTTGCAAATGGTGAAGGAAAACAAAGAAAAGAAGTGTGAGAAGATATTGGAATTAAAATTAGAAATATGCTCAGCTGGCATATAAATACTCTGAAGACCCATTCAAATCAAAACATTCAAAACTCTGAAAAATAATAAAAGCTAAGAGATGAAATTTGGACTAGCAGCTTTAAAGAAATCTTATGGAAATTAAAAAATTCATTCAAATACATGGACGCAAAAATATTCTGCATACTATAATTTTTATGGTAGTGACATCAAATAATCTCGCCTGAGTCACCAACCAGTCTCATGGCCAAGAAATATTTTTCAATGTCTTAAACTTGATTACTGCACAAAGGGAATTTGGCAGACCCAAGGATTTAGATCACTGTACTAACAAAACTTTAAAGGAGGAACCACGTCCCTACCCTCCTCCTCAACCCTCCCAGACAGGTCAGCACAGTTATATCTCTTCTTGCTAAAGCAAGTCAGTGAAGACTAAGCAAAAGCAAACCAAAGTGAGCTTACTGAAACTAAGAATACTTTTGCAGAATTTTAATGCAAAAGAGAAAAATACTCTTTTTGAAAACAACTGGTCCACAAAGCTTGTTATGTAAGAAATTTGGGAATACTTACAGATTCCTCTTCAACACTAAGTCCAATTGTTTCTGCGACGACTGCAGCCAAATTAAAAGATGGCTTTGGAACAGGGTATCCTCCCACCCTTGGTTTATCTTTGAGTAGAAGGAAGATCACAGTAAGTTACATATGCATTATAGTATCTTTCTCAGCGCACAGAGATGGTACATACACAGAACTAAAAAGATCACAAATTAAAACTGGCATTTATGGAAATAGTTTGATCTCTGTCAGATTAAAATTGTATCTGGAAGTGGTAAGTGACAAAAGGGGCAAAAGAATTTCTGGTGAGAGCAAACTGCTGTATCAGCACAGAGAAGTATGCGTCCAATTTGAATACAGCTCCCCAAAATTATAAGTCAATGTAAAAGTTGCTTTTCACACTCCCAGTCCAGGGCACAAGTACTTTGTCAAAAGCATGTAGAACAGAAATAATGTGTATTTATAATAAAATGCTTGTCTCGCATATTTCCTAACTGACAGTTTATTTTTCATGTGTTTTTACTAGGAAAACAAATAGATGAGTTTCCCTTCTTTGCGGTGTTTAACATTACTCAGTTCATTAAACTGGGGCAAGATAATAAGATTGGAAAGTACAAGAGCAGCAACCACCACTACCCTGACTTCCACGAATAATTCCATGCTGATTCTCAGTCATTAAAGAATTTAAAAAGGTTTGCACTTTATTAGGTTTCATTGTTAAAGAAAGGTTAAAGAGATGAAACCTCAGGTTTACAATATTTTTGCCTTATTTTGAATGGAATTAGAACTAAATCTGTTAATACACTTACTTGGCACAGGGGACAGTTGTGGATCACAGGTGTCTGCCACTAGTATCTCTCCTCCATGGTGAGTGTTCACTTGTGTGGAAAAGAGTGGAATTTTTCCAAACTCTAGAAGATGTAGAAACATTTTCAAATGGTGAAATTAGGTGTCCTATTGTGATAATTTTGTATAGATACAGACAATGACCCTGATCTTAAAAGCACTTGAATGCAAGTTTTAATGTCAGTAGATCCAGCAAGTTAAGCACATCTGATAATTTGTGACAGTGATATGTCAGAATAAAAATAAAATTATATATATTTCATATTAATCCTTTTTCTCACAAATATGATCTCAGCCAATCAGCCCTAAAACAATACTAACACAAAATGACACCACCATCTATACTGACCATATCAAAATAGTTATTCAAGCTGTATCTGACTTGTTAATAGGACAATGAAACTATTAAAGAGTAAACCATTCAAGGCAACAATGTTCTGCATCAGCTAAGGCAATGAAAAGGTGAAAAACCTGAGATCTAAATTATGACAAATATATGCCATGTAGTCCTTTCTACCTTGACAACCAACAGCTTTTCACAGCCATTAACTACGATAGGCACTTACCCCATTTCTTACATATTATAATTTGGATTCGTTTAGTAGCTCCATTTTTTTATACAGAAAATGGAGAGAGGTGTGCTTGGAAAGGAGAAACTACTCACAGCACTAAAAATTTCAAATGCAAAAGAGAGGGCACGAATAACCAGCCCACCCTTTTCATCTCACAGTTATCCTATTTTTATTCTTGGAAAGAGGCTTTCAGTCAAGACTAATATTTAGATGTATTCATATTTAAAATACCTTTTTTTAATGCCACAAGATAAATTGACTGGATTATGGTATTTCCTATGTATCAATAAAACACAAGCTCAAAGTGCCTTATTTCACAAAAATACTTTTTGTAGTTAAAATATATTAGTTATTTCTATGACATTACAGAACAAAGACTGGAAATTAAATGCACACAAAACTTCTGAACTTTAGACATAAAACAAATGCAAACAGTGTAGAATACAGACAAAGAGAGATCATGCAGATATCTAACAGTTTCAGTAACATTACTTTAGTTGCAGAATAATTTCAGAGTATGGCAAAACATCTGTTTCACTCTCCACTAGGTGGTGACACCACACAAGTCAAACCTGAACGTATGCTTTTTCAGCCAATTTGCACTTAGAGAAGAAATATAGGCTGGAAAACTGTTACATTTGCTTGTGCGCATGGATGAATAAAAGTAGAAGGTTGAGATAAGTTCTGAGCATATCACTGACGTAAGAGTTACTGCTAAAGTTGTTTTTCCCTGGACTCATGCGTTATCACACAAAGAGAGAAAAGGCAAAGCAAAAAAAAAGCACAAGGGTTTGGTTTTTTTTAGATTCTGTCCTTTTGCAATCAAGTTTATACATCATCTTTCTCTTTAGCCCTTAAGATAATTACAAAAAAATAAAATAGAATACTCTTACCACTGTTGCTTTCCCTAAGTTCCAAATCTGGGGGTGTATGTTCTGTGTATCGGACATGCCTATTCTCCTTTTTTCTTCTCATACGATTAACCATAGAAAATGAAGAAGTTAGAACCGGAGAATCTGGAATGACTCCTTCTACCTCCACTGCTTGCTGCTTTTGCACCCTGGAGACCAAATCAGGTGTTCAAATAAAACCACACGTCAGCAAGATGAAGAGTTTTCATTTTGGCAAGCAGGACAATCATACGGTTCAAGAACGCAACAATTATGGAAATACAGCCACCTCAATAACATTACACTGTAAAAAAGTAACACTACAACCCAGTTTTTAGATACATCCAACAAAAAATTCACCATTGCTCCATCAAGCCCAAGAACAGCATGCAAGCCTAGCTCTTCACATTTGAAGTCAACATACAACTACTGCACTATGGAAGCCCTTTTTCCCGGAAGAAACTAGGTACTGTAGAGGTTATAGCTTGTCCTCTGAAGCAGGTGCTTCTTTAACAAAAGAATGCTGACATGGATGGATCAGTATCTCTCCCCCTGTATGCAAATCCACATATATCTTCACAATTTATGACCCTGAGACTGGCTGAGCTGGTTAGAGCATGGTGCTGGATAACACCAAGATTCTGGGTTCAGTTCCCAGATGGGCCATTCACTTTAGAGTTGGACTTGATGATCCTTGTGGGTCCCTTCCAATTCAGAATATATTCAGTGACCTGGAAATACTGTCTTAAATACAAAACAAAAGCTTTTGGACAATTTTAAATAGTAATGAACAAGATTGTATTCAAAGCAATCTCTCTCCAAAGCATTGATGGTACCTCAAATTCACTTCAAAAAGGTCTTCAGGGAATAATGTAAAAAAGCACGTAAAACAAGTAATGTAAAATACAAGATGAGTTATGAAGTTTGCCTTCTCTCACACTGTCAGCTCTAGCAGCCTGTTGGAGAGCCAGTATATAAAAATTAGTGTAACAAATAACTATGTCTTTTCTCTCCAAAAACTCTATCTAAACATAGCGAAGAAATAACAACAAAAAAGCACTGATTTTGGCTTTTTGAACTTAAATAGTTTCTTTAGTATTTCATAAGGGGCTATCTGCCCTGTGGTGCTGGCAATGAGAAATGGAAGAGGCAGTAAAAGAAAAGCACACGGAAATCTCACTCAGCCTGCTTGGTCATCTTCCTGCAGTTGCACTTTCCCTTATGATTCTCAAGAGAAAACGCAGGCCAAAAGATCATTTCCTAACTATAAAGAGAAGAATACAACGTTTTGATTTAAGGGAAAAAGAGGAAATACAGATAAATTTTTGCTTGCATTGAAGTGAACCACAAGACCTTATATAAAATAAGGTAATGGAAAACTTTAAAAAGCTGTCTGGCTTGAGACAAAAAGCATTTTTGCAGTTAGGCTTTTTACCATGACTAACTTTGAACACTTAATGACAAATACTGATGCACTGATGTTCTCAGGTCTTGACAAATCCTATTGTGTGATTTTGCAATTCCTCTTTTCTAGCACATTTACAAAGAAAGCAATGGAAAACTGTATTATCTACTAGCAATATCTTAAGACACAAATCAAAATAAACAACAGAGCAATATATTCATCAATTTACTTTGTAAATTTAAGTTAAGTGTTAGAGTTCTCTTGAAATTTACTGGCACATGCAGCCTTGTATGACAAATGAACCTACTAAAAATATATTTTTCTGCACCTTACTTCTATTCAAACCAAGAGGTAGTTTCTACATACCATTACAGAAAAAAAAACATCAAATGAAGCAGCTGCCATACATACTACTGTACATCATAACTATGTAATAAATAATTTCTGAATCACGGATTTATCTGAGACCCCAGAAGAGGTTTGTGCAGAAATTTCTTTGCTGTTTCCATCCATACATAACAAAATCCTTATGTCATAAATGATCAGGTAATACAATTCTTCTATAATTCCACTGATTTCACGTTTATGGAGAATTCTCAGATTTTTACTCCTAATACTATAACTTGGTTACAAAACACAGAAGACTGCAAAAATCTGATTTTATATCATGCACTAGAAACAATTTGCTAATTTGCACCTACGATGTGATGATATTATATTGATCTAAGTTGCTAATTCTAAATAAAGTACCACGACTACAGCTCAACCAAAACAACCAAATGCGGTGACGGTATTAAAACAGCAGTACCATCCTTGTAAATTACTGTTTGTCCACTCAACTCTGCATTTATTTGAACGATCACCTAACATGCAGAGCAAGTAACTTATTGTTACATTGGTCATTGTCAGCTTTCCTACACTGGCCAGAGATTTTTAGGGGAAGCTGGGGTCATGATGTATGTTACCCTGAGAAGATTAAACGCATACAGAAAAAGAAAGGACAATTAAGGTGCAAAGATGGGGGACAAACCAAGAAATGCAAAGGAATAGGACTACAGTCATTCTGAACGGAACTCTAGTTGTTTCACTCCTCTACTGAAGCTGAATTCTGACAGAGACAAGGAAAAAACCACACGCATAAAAAACCTTCTGTATCAAGTCACTGCATCCATTCCCATTTCTCCCAGGCATGTACACAACTTAGTCACAGACAGGCAAAAGTGAGATAAGTTTCAGATGATGTCAGACCATAACAAGAAAGGAACACTACCTCTGCCTTGCACAGTACACCGAATTCACATATTAACCACAACATTAGATGGCACATTCTTACTATATCAGATTAAAACTTCACAGTCAATTTGTAGCTCCTTATTTTTATGTTTTGTTTTCAAAATTTATTATAGTTTTTTTCTTTTAAAATTGCAAAATTATAGTAAGTTTATTTTAAAAATGCATTGCAAGATCCCGGGACTTTTTGACTATCTAAATAACTACTTTTCTGAAGTCTAAGCCTAGGAGGAAACAAATGGTAAAGAGGCAACCAATGAATAAAAGTGTAAGATGTAAGGCTTTGCTATACACTGTGATCAGAAGTCAAGCAAAATTTTTATGATAAATTTACTTCTCCCAATTTAAAAAAAGATGCACACAGCTAAAAGAAAACCAAAATCTGCACAATAGAAAGAAACTGGGCTTATGTTGTTATAGAGGCACTAGGCTATCTTTTCACAATCTGTCAGAAAACAAGATTTAAAGACTTAAAAGCTGATATTTATATTCCCAGACATTTCCACTGAGGAATGGGGGAATATCCAAAACAACCCAAAACTTACTCTAGCTCCTTCTGTAATTGCTGGAACTGTTCAGTTAACTTTTTATTCTCATCCTGTAAGTTGTTTTTTTCATTCACTGAAATTTATAGAAAAAAAGAGAAAAAAATCAATACACATTTGTTAACATCATAATCTTGTCAGGTCCTTTAAGGAAACAGAACTAATTGTAAAATGTAATACCATACACCTTCTCTATGGTTTACAAAAATGAAGTTTCAAGCCAGTCATTATAAAAGTTGTAAAATGACATGTTAGAAAAGGCAGAGGTGGCACAATTACTGTATTACAAGGTTAATTCTACACAATCATTAATTAGTTTTGTCCATGTACACACAAGTGAGACTGTATTGTAAAGATGAGTGAATTGCTGACTTGTCTCCATGGACAAAATTGCTTCCTTTGCCTAAAGATAACCTAAGAAGTATAAAGCAATTTTAATTTGGTTTTAGCCACTGAAACAACTAGCTAGTTGGAGAGAAGGAAAAAAAAAAAACATAAGCAATTTCTTTAAAATCACTTATATATTCTGGAAATCAAGAGAGCCCACTCAGAACTTTTTGATTTTACTTTTCTTAATTTTGAACTCATCTTCACTTCACACAAACTTATTGCAACACCATTCAGCCTTTCTTCCATGCTGTCTCAAACTAATGTAGTGGTGGCTCTCAACTCTTCTGTTCACTTGCATTTTTATGTTCTTGTTCTTATTTTGTTGTTGTCTATTTTGCCTCTAGATTCCTCCACTTATCTTTTTCATTGTTATATAGATCTTAACCCTAACCCATGGGAACCTACTATTATGTCACAGTTCAAGATTTGCACCTGATAGGTGTGACCTTGATTTTTAAGGTTCAGAGCTTTATTTAGATATTGGCTGTACCATGTTTGCTGTTCATCATGAAATTCAGAATTCAAAATATTTTTATATAAATGCCCAATATTAGAAGCCCTTGAAACACTGATGTATTTTGTATTAGCACAGAACGTAATACTTCCATAATCTAATTAAGTACCAAAAAGCTGTTTTTTGTCTGGCATTTCCCATATTTTAAATCTCATTGAATGTCTGCTTGTTCTTGACCAAGCAAGACAACTAAATGATACAAAATAATTAATGGTAAAGATACCATTAACATTTTAAAATTCTGTCCTGTATTATTCTGCACTTTATTCAACCAATCTTTCCAAACTCTATTTATGTGCATATTTGTGTCCTGCTCCTGTATCACCTGGAAAAAAGTTTAATTTGTCTCATATGTTCTATTTCTTGATTTCAAAATGAGCTGGCTACAAGCTGCCTGGTGTAAAGCTATTTTTTTTGTGGCCTCAGTTATGTGACAGTTATGGGTTTACTGCAGTTAAAGTCCAAGACCAACTAACTACAAGACACAAGCTGGACCCACTTCTGTCTGAACTCGATACTTTGCCATCACCAGTTCCTTTTGAAGTCAGGGTTTTCTTAGGAAAGTTGGCAATCATTCTAGCTGTAGGAATAAACAGAAGCAGTCACATTTTATCTAAAGTAGCTACTTTACAGTGTAAGATTTTCCACGTCAGTTCACTTTCAGTATCAGCACTTCAATCTAAGAAGGTAGGTCATATGACTAGTCACTGGTATGTTACATATTTTCAGACTGTACATACAGTTAAGTATCCCCCGACTGAACTTCTTGGGCTTACTAAACACACCACATATAAATTATATCAAGTTACAGGAATTACTGGAGAACTAGTTTACAAAATAGCAAGTTTTGTCTTCAGAGTTGGGGATAAAACTCACTAAGCTCAGTAATGAGTTTGAGATTCTGCTGCCGGATATTTTCAAACTCTTGCTGCTTCTTTCTCATATGTTCTTCGGTTACAGCACAACGATCACATAACCCCGCTCTTAATCTACAATAAAATGAACAGAAAAAGGTCCCTCTGTTAAAAACATACTGCCATGCATGAAGCAGACACCAATGTTTAACAGACCTTTTGAACAATGAAAACCAGAAAACTCCTGACAGCTATGCAGAACACCACTAAGTACTGTGGTTTTATATGTTCACATAGCAATGTTTTGACATTTCTGAACAATCTAATACTATGTGCTCTAACATTTGCATAAATGGTTATAGGTACTGGATACTTTTAAAAAACTATGCATTACTTTATTTCATAAAGTGGAGCATGCTACACCTTGCCACTGAAATCCTTTGTGAGGCATCCTACTAAGAGTACTGTCAGATATAAATCACCATTCATTTTAATGAATTTAAGTAAAGTTCATTCAAGAAAATACAACTAAGCAAATCACTTCAGTAAGCAGAACTACTACTTCATCTATTAAGGATATGTACTTCATTAAGCAAAATAATCAAATAAAAAGGAAAAACAGTAATTTCACTCTATAACAATTGCCAAGCAGATGTGAAACCCTTTATCTAAGCACCAATATTTAGAAGTAGATCCAAAAGTTCAGGAGCGGCATTGACTCCACTGTCTCCAATGATTTAGATCAGCTGTTTAAAACACATCCATGATCAGAAAAGGACTGGTTAGAATCACTCCATTTTACCTGACACATTCATTCATGCAATGAAACATGGGTTCATTTTACAGGTGATAAATGGAATGTGTTTATTTCTGGTACACAGCAAAAAGTTGACAGTATTACCAAAGTGAAAATCAGACTCTCTTTTGCCTGCTAAATAACAAACCAGTCAGCCAAAAGTTCTGCATTGCTGCTGCTACTACATCAAATATTAAAAATCCCCAACTAAACAAACTATGTAAGTTTCCAATTTCACAGCTGAATATTGGAAGAAAAAGCCATACTGGTTTATTGGTGTTTTAATACTGTGGAATTATGGCAAGAGTAAAATACTCAAATGCCTCTTCATACTAGCTTATCTGAATGCGTAATAAACACGGCATTACAATCTCCTTGTATTAAATCAGTTGAAATACTTCTTTTGTTTTCCACGATGTGAGTAATTCATCTGCTAAGGGATTAGAAAAGTCCATCCACACCATGCATGTCTCTCTACTTACATGGTGTGAAAGTTTACTGCCTGCATGGCTACAAGCTTATCCTTAATGCCTTTCACAGAGAAATGGAGTTCAAAGTAAAACTAGAGTATTACAGCTTTAAAATTTGAGGTAACTCAGGAACGGTGGAAAACCATTTACTATGTAATAATCTCCTGTACCCAGAAAGCTTCTGAGAGCCTATTAACAGCAAATTTAACATACACTTTCCAAAACAGGTATAGTTTTTAAAGATCAAAAAATGCAGGGTAATTTCATGTCTATTCATTTTGTTTTGCTGTACCAGATTCAACAGGAACAAATAAGGAAAAGGCAGAATGGATGAAAAGGCAAGAACGCCGAAGTCCAAAAGAAGGTAACAGACAGAACCTGTGATTAAATTTAGGTAAAACAGGCAATTGGTAAAAAAGACCCCCTCAAATCTGAAACATTTCCTAATGAGTTTTTTCATTAGTTTCACAACATATTATAGCCTTTGGGTTTTGTGCTTGTATTAAATCTTGATCAATATAAAATTTAACTATACAAAGATGGATACAAAAGAATGCACCTTAAAATGTGTTTGCCTCCCAAGCTGCTCTAATTTAACTTCTAGTGATCTTAACTGAACTAAGCAAGCTAAGCACTTTGAAAATAACAATATAACAGAAATTGTTATTTATTTATATTAATTATTGATTTTATATTTAGTTATATATATGAGATAGATAAATAAATATATCTCTTATATATTTACTGATTGTTCTTCAGCCAGAAAAATGCAAATTCTATACCTTTCTCTATAACATATGATTTGGATTGCATTAGAAAAGGACTGGTTTACTAAAAAAAATTTTAAAAAATCAGTAATCCCACACCAAAACACAATAAACACAACTTGCAAAGTATCCAGAGCTACTCTGTAAGAGCAAAATATAGCAAACTCAAAAGCTAGAAGACACTACTTCACCTGTCTTCTAAAACCTTGATAGTGTCATGAAGAGCTTTTTGCTGTTCTCTGAGCTGTTGGTTCTTGGTATAGAACTCTTCAAGCCTCTCTGCATCTCTGAAATGAAAAAGAGGAAAAATTAGTTCTAGCTTTAAATTGCAGCAATTACTTTTTCACTGGAGAATTTTCTCTGGCATGTTTCTTTCATATCCTTGGGAAATGTGATTATCGTCAGCACAAATATTAAGCTGAAGATAAATGAAGCAAGTGTTTCTGATTAATAATAATTTACAAATGACAGAGGAAAGATGCAGCTAGCTTCTAATTCCTAACACAGGTCTTCTGTTAAGTCTGACTTTTTGCTCAGGTGAAAACTAGAATTGATGACAGTCAAGACATAAAAGCTAACAATGTTCAAGCAACAATTCCAGAGAAAACTCAAACACTTCTCTTATACTTTACTGTGTTGTGGAGCTGTTGGGAATCTAATGGGAGCTTTCACAATCAGGTTATTTTGGTCTTGTCTTAGCAGGGAGTGAATTCTGCAGTGTGGCAAACCACATTAGGTTTGGAAATCTCTGAAAAGTCTTTAGATCCATTAGTGGTTTACTTCCTCAAGAAGAAATTCTCTATAGAGCATGTATTCCCACAATATGAATAAAGACAAGAGATGTCTCTTTCCAAAACCCTCAGAAGCAGATGATCTTGTGGAAAATACCTTCTCTAAAAACCAGAACTAATTAATTAACAAAGAATATTTTCTCCTTAAAAGAGCTAAGGAAAAGTAGTAACACTAACTTCCCAATTTTAGCTCCTTTTCACTTGTATTATCAGATCACAATATCTCTTCAAGATGCGAACAATGTATGAGTGACAAGCACACAATTATTTTTACAGGGAAATTAATGTTCAGTAAAAGCTAAGCAACTGAATCTGTGCAAAATGACAATGACTAGCTTCTGAGAAATTCCCAGCTCTTCTTTTCACCATGGAATCCTTTGTATATATCCATGAAAGCAGGTGTTTGTTTTCAGTGTGCCTGACATGGATTATTTGTGGAAGTCAAGAAATTGGCTCATGAAAACCTGTTAAGCACACACACACACATACCAGGAAACGAAAACATATTTACTGACTTGTTGATAGAGTTCTTTTACACAAACATACTTTTAAATTGGCACTATCCCTTTAACATATGTTGAGCCAACCACGTCTTCATATTGCTGGCATTACAGTAGTACAAGAAACTAGCAATCGTGGGTCATAAAGTGAATGGGACAGCTGGAAGCTTCTACAGTGTACAATCACAAGCATATTTTATTAATCCTTAAATTTAAGTACAGATGCTTTATTTTTCTGTACTACCACACAGACCCACATAGGCCATTCCAACAGCATATTCAACCTCTAAAACAGTGACATGCAAACAGCATGAGGGACCACTTAAAGCTTGTACTTTTACTTGAGGAGGACAACATGTTAAAGTTCTGTTACCTCAGTTTGCTAACCAAGTACAGCTAGGCCATGGCAAAATTTGAAGTCTCACAAAAGCAGGCTGTATTTTCCTGATGTTTAGGACATAAAAAAAATCCCTCCAACAAAAAACTTAAACCACAAAAAATCCCCTCATTTTTTCTGTTTATGCCACTCATAGGAGGCTTAAAATAGCAAATTTAAAAATTGTCTCTAGTTAATTCTAAGTCATTCCATGGCATTAAGTCGTTTGCAGTAAATAAGACACTAATGTACACTAATACTACGTGCCTTCTACCTAAACCCTGTAAAATGTCCCATGAAGACAGTAACACGACAGAAGGAACTAGGCCGTTGGTTAGGGATTTCTTCCTTAAAATTCCAGTGCACCTGATAAACATGACAGACATTTTTGGGTATGAAGGCACTGCCTAATGGTCTCTGACCTAGAGTTTACAAGTCATTAGCTCCAATGCTGGAGTACGATACAAAATAAGGTGCTCATTGTCAGCTGATTACCAAGTTTGAAATACTAAACCTCAGGTATTCAGATGCAGCAAGGAGAACAAGACCTCCTATGTAACAGTACTGTACCCACAATGTGGCAGTTGTAGAAAGATTCCAACAAACAATGATTAACCTATTTGGTATTTGTTCAGTCACAGCACTGATAATATTTCTCATCTAGAAAACTGACTGATCAATTTAAGATTCCAGAACATGGAAGCAACTTACTATACACCAAGCTAATAACAAAAGCAAGAGATAATTCCATCATTTCAGATTAAAAATGAGCGACTACCTAAATCATAAATTATACTTGAGAAATAACACAGCCTGTAAAGAGCTCCATACATCTTCAGATTACTTCAGCTGAGCAGTTTTTTACACTTCTAAAGGAAGAATCTGTGAAACCTTAATTGCTCTTACAAGAATTGCAGCTCATTAATAGGACTCTGACTCTCCTCTAATAAATTAGATTAGGATAAGTACTTACAAGCATCTTTCCTTTTTCAACTTAGATATTTTCAGCTGTAAGCCTGAAAAGTAGAAGGAAGAAATTACATGTTATAGAATTCTGATTTTAAAAAACGAGTGAGACAATAAATTAACTCTCCCTTTGCCACTGTCATCTGCAAAGAGAGATTAATAATGTCACAAATCTGGAGAGAAAAAGGTTCCTTCTGGACTTTTTGAGTGTGTTCTACAGGATCTTGGAAACAAATATAGTCATTGTGATCTCCAGGAAATAAGGACTTCTTAAACAAACACACAGATCTCCACTTATACAGGTATAAAAACACATTTGTGAAATAACCACACATAAATAGCCAGTACTATCAATATATTTTCATTGACTATTCCCACATAAATAGCATAAAATACATTCTGTGTGCACATAAACTCATAATACTACCCCGGAAATGAAGCATCCAATCATTGAACTTTGCAGTGTATATGCATAAGGGAAACATGAAAAATATGTGATGCAAGGCTTTAAAGCACAGAAGTACGACATCCTTCATTGGAGATGTGCTACCAGACTCTCAGTCAAAGCTTCTGTGGAATATCTGAAGGTGATTTGAGGAATGATATTTCACCTGTGGCCCTTCTCCCACTAAGAGTTCCACATTCCTAACTATATATTCTGTGCAGAAGTGAAAAGGTTTGCAAATACAACTGATATTCTCAGCAGGAGTGGCCAGCTGACAGCCATGGGGACAGAACACTGACCAGCCAATCTGCTCACATGGTCTTGGGTGCATTTGTATGTGCACAGAGACAAGAAGATATTTATGTATAGCACAGTTTAACAAGCAGGACACAGTGCTATGGAAATTTATGTGACATTACCCACACACAAGCTGGCCATTCCTATTTCAAATAAATTGTTAGAAATAATCAGACCCCAATGATAGAATAGTTTCTTAAACAGAAATCCAAGAGAAATTTTCATATCACATCAGAAAATAACATAGTATTTCCCAGCACGATTATTTTCTTCTAATTATTGAAAGGTTGCTACCAACTTCAGGTTGAACACTAGGAGTCTTATAAGCCCTCTTGCAAAAGCATTATGCATTTAGGATAGCAGGATAAACTTACAAAACCAGAACACTTGTAAAAAAACTTCAGACTACTTTGAATTTAAGCCTAAATACATAGCTGATATTACATCTTACTATAGAAAATGTAGGTTAAGTCAGCAGATTTTTTTTTTCTCCTACCACACTCAGCTAGGAACAGCTCTAAGGGGAAAATTACTTGCTTGAGAAGGTTCACTCTTCAGCCCACTTAAAATGTCAAGCCAGCCACAGAGTCAGTGAACCCATTCTTGCTACAAGATGCCAGTGGGACAATGAGTTAAAAATGCAGACAGACTACTTAAAAAAATTCTTAGGAAATATAGCAACATTTCTTTTATCTCCAAGTGTTCAGCACCTGTGAGATGGTATGTTCTATCATGCAGATCAGCACAGAAAGAGGGTTTATTTTTTTAAGTAGTTGCTACTCATCAAGTCAATTAGGCATCTGCAATTAGAGCCCCTATAAAGCTTGCTTTAAAGCTGCTCCACGCCCATCGGAAGGAATGAAGCTGCACAACAATGCATCTCCTGTATGAACAGGTAGTCTGTTCAGCAAGTATTTAGGATTGTAACTTTGGCAACCTGAGCGACCAATTGAAGAGGCAGGGCTCAAAAGGCCCAGTACTGTGCTACAGGTAACACTATCTCCCCTCTCACCTGAATTCAGGAGGAACTAAACTAGTTACTTAAAGGTTGCATTTTTTGTTAGTTCAAATGACTGCAATGAGGAGGCAGGAAACCAGTCTGTTACATTTATCCAAGAGCATTGAATTACTACATCTGCTGTAGTCTCTTCCTTTTGCTTTTCCGGAGCATTGAGAGTTTTCAAGCATACTCATTTAAAAGCTTTGCTTTTTCAGGTTGCCTTATTTATTATAGTGAGCATATAAAACTCTGTAGAACTACACTATGTCCCTTCCCAATTCAATTTTATCTTTCACACAATATTTCTATGGAATAGACAAGCTGCAGACTACACAAAGCTACATTACCTAAACCTCCTAAGTGCATTAGTAAATGACACTCTACACCTATTAAAGCTTCTTTAAACTATCATTAGGCAGATTAATTAAACATTATTTTATGAAACCTGTTACTTGATTAGACTACATAGCTGTAATATTTCAATTAATGGCTACGATAATTTCTGTTCTGATGAATTTTCAAATGCATTAAATGCACTTCCTTAAAACTGACAGTGCCTGGGAAGACTGCAGAATCTTTATCACTGAAGATTTCTTGAAACAAGTTGGACAAGCTTCTGTCAGCAATGACGCAGACATAATCCTACCTTAAGGGTACAGAGATGGACTAGATGACCTTCTAAAATCCCTTCCAGCTCCGTTTTCCATAACTATTTACTTTTGAGGAACTTCCAGCCATTTCCTTTCCTACAGCAATCTATCAATGAGATTGCTTTCCTCTTAAGTTTCTCTCTTTCTACAACTACAGTTTTTTCTCTGTTGATATCTTCTGCTTTTCAGAGGCAGGCAATAATTAAAAAAACTACGCTATTTCTTGTATATAAAACTGCTCACATTTCTACGCTAATATATGTTTTTAGTACAGAGTTTAAGATTTAAATTAATCCTCAGAAACCATCTTGATAAGATCCACATGCAGCAAGCATCTATATAATTATTTCAAGCTAGAGGTAAGAATTAACATCTGTAGAAATCAATCAGTTTATAAAAAACATTATTAAATTCCTTTAAATTTTCTGGGCACTATGCAAGTATCCCACACATTCTACAGATAGGAAATAAAAGCAAATAGTTTTAATGACCATTATTCTATGTTGTTGAGCACTTCTGAACTCCATGAAAAGTCAAGTGACACTGACCGTACCCAACATCTTTGGAAACTGTGATGTAGGTGTCCTACCCATTGTCTCATAATGACTTTAAGTCAAATAATAGCTATTTTGGCTGAAGAAGGCCAAAATTTGGATTTTTTTGCAAGCAATCAGTTTAAAAGAACAAGAAGCTGGATTTCTTTACACAATGATGGAAAAACACACCCTTTACAACATAGTAATATCAAAATTCAAGAAAATCCCTTTCAAACTGCATGAGTTTATTCTTCAGTCTACATTCTATAGATACAACTTGTATAACATGTATCACTATGTCAAGTTCATGTGTCATAAATTCTACTTTTCATGGATTTTTAATAAAAAGAATTCCACCAGTGTTTAGTACATTGTATATGCAAAAAGCTTTTTCAACAACTACTAACTTTCCCTTAATCCACCTTCCACCACCTTTAAAATAATTTTTGCTGACATTCAGATTGGAAACTCATGAGTCAATTTTAATTCTTATTTATAGACTTCAGAAACAAGCAAAGTCTAGGCAAGTCTGTGTTTGATGTTTCTAAAATATCTTCCAGCACCATTTTCTATAAGAGGATCCCCACCTTCTGAAAAAATTAACTATCCTTCAGGCATGCCTTTGATGTTATCATGGAAGACCTAATTTTACCTAACACAGTGTGGGACATACTGACAAAGGGCTAGGCATGAAAAAGACTGCCTGGTGGCAAAATTACCTGGCCACACCCTGCATGCATTCTAAAGAGTATCTTGCTTGCATAAAGAAAACCCAAACTTGAAAATCACGTGCTGAACACCCCAAGAAACTAGAGAAAGGGTCACTTAACATAAGTCTACATCAGAGCTTTTTGTTTGTTAAGTTTTTGTTGTTCAGACATGCTACAGATTGCCAGATCCCATTCTGTCAGTAGTTCCGCATTTATCTGCGGTTGACATCACTCACACCCACTCCAAAAAGAACCATCAACAATTAAAAAAGTAAGTAGTAAAGAAAGTTAATTTTTTTGTGTTTTGGAACACAATATAAAATTGTATTTCACATGTTAATGCAAAGAAATGCTACTGTCTGCTATAGTTTTCAGTTGCCATATTGGTATACACTTTTTGGTTGCTTGTTTGGTCTGGGTTTTTTAATAATTAACGACAAAGTGTCATTAACAGCCCAGTGCTGCAAATTATTGAATCAAGATTTTTCAGTAGGAAGCATGTAACATCTATAATTATAAAACAATCGCCAAGAGTTTTTGAAACCAAGAAGTGATGGTAAAACTGGACCAAAATGGACAGACCTGAAACTGTTTTGAGGCTGGCAGAAACAATCAAGGCCACTGAAACGGTCTGGGTAAAGATCCGCCTGCATGACTAAAGCTCTTAAATCACAAAAACTCACCCACTTTTATTGCAGCCTAATATAAATACTATTTCATGCACAAGGATAAGCTTGTTAGAAGATACAGTCTAATACTGTTTTAATTCCACCCAAAAGAATGGATCATGTGTCTTTAGATTAGCAGAAGAAAATGCTAACTTATGTAATGTTTGTAGAAAAAAACCCTTATGAATACCCCTTGTAAAACAATATTACAGTAACAATACATATGGTGCAATAATTCATCTTTTCTGAATTACTGAAGAGTGAACAGACCTGTAGTAAAATTGTTATCAGAGATCGCATAATGTAAGAATAATCATATTATAAAAAATTATAAATTTTGCTGAGAAAATTTAGAACACTAAAATCTGAAGAAATCATTTTCATTTCAGTAACATTAATTTGCAGTGCGATTTTGCACAAGTTAGGGGAAATAAACAATGCAAATAGTTTTAATGTATCTGAAGCAACTAAAGCCAAAGGCAAAAGAAAAAAATCCACTGAATAACATGGTTTGGAAATTTTGAATCACGATCCATAAGAGGTAAAGTAACATAATTTTTACGCAAGCAGAGATTCCATGTAACATTGTGTTACTTTTTCTTCGCTGACCTAGCAAATAATTTATACGTGTTGATAGTTTAATCCTGTTAAACCAGGTTTAGGTGGTTAATCTCTAAGGATCATTTGTAGTCATCAGGTCCAACTTTCTGCATAACTTAAAACATTAAAAATCTATTTAGTTCCAAGCAGAGTATTTTGGTTCAAAGTTTTCCTGTGGTAACTGACAAACACCAACTTTAACCTGACAAACCCAACCTTTAATGATTTACCTTGTACTTCTTTGTCATGACATTCTTTCAGTTTGGACCATAGTTCCTTGAAGAAATCTCTTGTAGGTTCTGCAGAACTAGGGCTCCCACAGCTTCCTCCAGATGCATTCATCTTGCTTTTTTCTGCTCCCAGCTTCTTTGACTTGCAGAACTGGCTCACTCAAAACTCAAACTTTGTATTTTAAATTACATAGTTATGACATAGTTCTGAAGAGAGGTGTACGTCTGTAACAACAGAATGACAACACTTACGTTTGAATTTATCAGACTATAACTTCTAGCCATGGATGAAATACAAAGCTTACTGTCTATCCTTGTTGAGGATATATATTTATATACTTTCATACTTACAGTTACCCTGAAAGGACGGACGATGCTAAGTAATTTGCTGCAGGTAATTACCAACTAACAGAATTTTCCTCCTGCTAAAAAGCTATCAACTTAAAATTAGATTTAAATACTTAGGAGTCTTTATTTTTTTCCTATCTAAAGATACAGTTAAACAGAATTCGTGTTTTCCAAAAGTAAGCCATAGTGCCAAAATCTGGCTGCCAGCAAAAGCATTTGTCAAGTTTTATCAGAGATGGATTTGTCTATATACATCCTTTATATAAACTTGGATTCAAACAACACCCTTCTGCAAAGAAAAGCTCACATCCCCTTGAAGTCTTCATAATTCTACATTGAAATGATTCCCATTCCCTGATGAAAAAAAAGTAAAATTGGAGAGTAATCACAAAATCTATAAATCTCCAAAATACCAATATTTGAGAACTATCAAAGCCAGATAGCTCTGTCTTAGAAGCTTGACTGCCTACAAAATTTAAGATAATTTTATCCATAATTCTCACTTGTTTTGAAGAGTTTCTTACAGAGATGATGCCCTCGGGCAAACTACAGGGGAAGCATGGTACTCGGATCTGGCTCTGAGCCAAGGTAAGATTCAATTCTACTGGCACTGGGTGTCCAATATTGAAATACTCCTGTAATCTCTGTCCTTCAGTTCCCTCTGTGTGAAACTGGACATTCTAAGCTTTCCCCATTTTTATGCAGTCAATTTTAAATAAACACTTTTGAACAGGGACTGTCATTACCAGGTGGATGTAGCTATCCCTATGACTTTGTAATACAAAATGCAGTAAGAAAAAAAAAGCTAGGTATTTTGTACTATTCCTAAATTAGCAACCTGAACGAGCAAACCACCATGCCTATATCACCAAATGGAAGGAACAATTTGCTCTCAAATTTTTGAGGCATAAGTTACAGTTCAGATGATACAAGGTCTGTGATTAGTCAAGAAGCTGCATTTCCTATCTTGAGAGCCTTCAAACAGTATCTGATTGCAGCTACTGGTTCAGCTGGTCCCCCAGATTCACCACAATAAAATGTTCAGTGCAGTGGTCAGTAACCAAGCGCAGGGCCTGGAGGCTTTGATTCCACTCTCCTGTCTCATCTCTCTGTGCACTGTTTTAAGCCACTTTTTTTCAGTCTGGGTGTCTTTACAATGGAATATAAATAAAGGAACAAAACATTATTCTCAACAGAAACACTTGAACTGTGTGTTTTCTATAGCATAAGGATACTTAAATGTTACAATAATGAAGCCAGCAGCTCCACATTTGCTTTAACCTGCTCTGTCCATAGAAAATTCAGTGCCTATTTCAGTATGTGGCTTCAAATCAGCAAATGTTATGTTCAGAGAAATCCTTAACAGAAAATAAAATTACCCTTTGAAATTAGCAATGCCCACAAGTCTTCATCAGAAGTTGAACAGTAATTCGCTTGCATCTTTGCAGCTGAAATGCTCCACTTTGTGTGCAGCCACATTTAGCCATCTCACAATGCTTCCTGGTGGAACCAATTGCCTAGTGACATTAGGAATGGCTTTTAAACTCTTGCTTAGCACCTTCAACACATTTTCAGGATCAAGCTTTTTCTCTATCAAGCACTAGGGCAGTGAAAACCACTAGCTTGCTTTCACTTACTGTTTCAGATTTAAGTATGTCAGATGACTCATTTCCACGGAAAGGTCATCTGACTCTAGACAGTAAATGCTGTCCGTAGTGTTTGTTTTGGGTTTTTTTCCCCCCAAGATGACTGCAAGAAAAAAAATGCACAAAACTTGCTCAGAGTTTCTGCAAGTTATTAGTCCATCAACCGACTACAAACAGGAAAAAAAGAGCAACACATTTTCCCAGACTTCATCTGCTTCAAGATCCCAGAATGATACGTTGCTTCCTACAGGTGTTCAACCTCCCTTAAAATACAGGGCCCACAAGTAGTGTTCAAGTCGAGCCTTTGACAGGCCTGGGCATCTGCACAGTTGAAAAAGTGATGGCTTAGTCTCCAGTCCTAAGAAAGTGCTTTCCAGTCCCTAGGGAAAAAACGCCTGAGCTGGATGTACAGATACTCGCAGGCAGGGACAGAACTGGAAGCTGCTTGGCCGGGGGAGATGGAAGCACAGTGCCAGCCCCTCTCCCGGATGTCCTCCTTTGCTGCTATCCTGCCGACTGCCGCTTTCATAGAACCACCTAAAACGGTCCATTTCCCTCTTCTTCCACAAACCCACTCCCTCTGGCACCGTGCAAGCACGGCTTCGTCAATGAGTGCCTCCAGCAACCCATCAGCGCCGATAAACGCGCCGAGGCTGCTTATCGGTGCTGATACCTTTCCGCCGGGGACACACCGCCCCTCCGGGATTCTGGGGAGCACACGGCGCCTTGATCCCCACCAAAAACCACCGGCTGCTCCTACAAACTCAACTCTCCCGTACTTCCCGGCGGTGAACTTTGTTCTCCTTTCCCTCTTGCACGAACACCGCACAGAAAACTCACTCGAAAGACACGCCGGGATGCTCTGGGAAATCCTGCCATGACCAACACCTGGGAGCTTCCCGCCAGGCTTGGGTCACACCCCGCACCCGGGACGGCAGAGGAGCGGTATGGCATGTCCCCCACGCCGCTTCTCCCGACCGGCGGGAGCCTCCCAGACGGAGAGAACGGGGCTCCCTCGGGCAGGCGGGACGGTGCCCGTAGAGCGCCCGGCGGCGACCCGGAGCCGCAGGGGCTGCGGCGGGCCCGTCCCCGGGGCGGAGCGGGAGCGGCGCGCTCGCGGTCGCTCCCCGGCGGAGGATGAGGAGAGCGCGCGCCGTTACCTGGTTGGCTCCCGACGGCTCCGCGCGCCAACGGCGGGAAAAAAGGAAAAACTACAGCGAGCGCCTTCCCTGCTCAGGGAGGCGGGGCGCGGGCAGCTCTCGCGAGGCTTCCGAGCTGCTCTCGCGAGAGAGTGGGAACGTGGGGGTCTGCGCTTCCCCCCCCTCCCCGCGCTCGGGCGGCCGCCAGGGGTTTCGGGTGGGAGGGGTGACACAGTCACTGAATGGCAGGATCGGCTGGGTTGGAAAGGACCGCTGAGATAATCAAGTCCAGCCTTTGACCAAACACCGCTATGTCAACTAGACCACGGCACTAACTGCAACGTTCAGTCTTTACTTAAACACCTTCAGAGACGGTGACTCCACCATCTCCCTTGGGCATCCATTCCGATGTCTAATCATCCTTTCTGTGAGGAAAGTCTTACTAGTGTCCAACGTAAGCCCCTTCTGGAGCAACCTGAGGCCAGCTCTTTTTGTCCTGTCACTTGTTGCCTGGGAGAAAAGGCTGATCCCCACCTGGCTACAGCCTCCTTTCCTGTGGTTGTAGAGAGCGATAAGGTCTCAGTTTTAGCCTCCTCCAGGCTAGACAACCCTGGCTCCCTCAACAACTCCTCATGGGACATGTGTTCCAGACACTTTACCAGCTTTGCTGCCCTTCTCTGGACACGCTCCAGCACCTCAGTGTTCTTCCTGAACTGAGGGGCCCAGACCTGGACACTGCACTCGTGTTGTGGCCTCACCAGTGCAGAGTACGGGGTCCTGCTGGCCACACTGTTTCTGACACAGGCCAGGATGCATTGGCCTTCTTGGCTGCCTGGATGCACCTCTGGCTCATGTTCATTCATCGAGGTCACTGGGTGTTGTCTCAGCCCTCTCCTCTTCTGGCCTGATACTTGGGGTTTCCACAGAGAGCTGCCAGAGGAAAGCCAAGGGGACAAGCCAGGCCCTGGCTGGTGCCACAGTTCGCTGTGACAGCTGGCACAGGACACTTTGGAATAGCAAGGGTGTGTGCGAGAGCCTGCATTGAAACAAATGCTGCCCCTGCCTTCCTGAAAGAAGTTCTTGCTGGTTTAGATGTAAAGAAGATCATCGGGGTGTACAACTGTGCCAGAAGCGGCCTTGCCTTTAAGGCTATGCTGTTAAATCTATCTGTGCCCCAGGATTTGTAATCTGCTTGCTGGGGTTTACATACAGAAGTATTTGCAGTGCTTCCCCCCACCTTCTTGATCTTAACGGTTTCCATGGCTTGTCATTTTACTGTACAGCAGAGCAGCCTAGGTATATTTTTATGTTTTATGTGACTTTGGAAACCAGTAGGCACATATAACTAGTACAGTATAAGGCTGCTGAACTTTTTTGTCACTTCTCGATGTTTTGTTGGGTTTTTTTGCCAAAATTGCAGATCAATGTTCCTTCATTCATTTGGACCAACCCTGCTGTCTGCAATGAGATAAACTCCTTGATTTTAAGGAGTTCTTAGCGATGAAATAGAAACAAAACACAGCTTTTCACTATTACTATTCTGCCTTCACATGATTCCACTGGACCATTTTGGTATGTATAGGAACTCTTGCAGAGACAGCTTGGTGGCATGACTAGAAGACATAATAGTGATCAGTTTGGAAGGGACAGTGCTGCAAACATATACTTTCTATATTAACAGCAATATTTAAAAAGTTAGGTGTTCAGGTATTTAATAATCATTAGTAGCTGTTCCATCTAACTCTCCTTACATTACTCAGATCACTCAGGTCTCAAGAAAACATCATAAATAAGGAGCTACAGCATAAATAAAACTGGATCTGAAATACTATTTCAATATTTTTGAGGTATTTTGAAATATCATCAGCCGGGAGATGACACATGAAGCAAGCTTCAAATCTGTTGTTCCCCTTGGTTGAAAATACTCTTGGTTTCCCATCAAGTATGTACCATGAATTCTGAAGTATTTTTAAAAAATCTTGTACGTAACTTTTCTGCTCTTTCCTCATCGTTGTTTAACCACTTATTTTTCAACTTAAAAAAGATGAAAGTGTTGTTCAGGAGCTCAGCAACAGATTACTTATATTGTAAGTTTGATCCATTATCAGATCAGTAGACATATGGTGGAACTAAAAATTAGCTACGTATTTTGGAAGAAGCTGTCATGTGATAATAGATTGTGATAGACACTTCAGTCTTTCTAAATAATGCTTTTCATTCTACTTTTGAAACGTCTGTAATCTAAAAGTTTGTGATATAATCTCCAAGTAATCATTTCCTCAGAGTTAAGAGAAGCAGATGTCTTAAATCTACGCACAGATCTGATAAGTAGCAATAAAATAGCCCTCTTGCTGATTGATCAGTTATTTTACCATAAAGTGTACCTTTCTTGCTATTTATAGGAAGGACTCTGGCAAATAATTATGTCATCCATTTTATTTCCCAATGAACTGTGAGCTGTTTGTTTTCATATTCTCTTATGTTGAACTTTACAGCAATATAAATCCACTGACTTCTACAGTGTTATCCTTAATTACTCCACAGTAAGTGAAAACGGATTAACACTAACGGTTGAACCTTACTTTTATCTCCCTTCCAGATTTATTTGATTTTGTGTACTCCGTAATCACATAGTTGGCCACTGAATAGATTCCTGGCTCATTGAATGTGCTAGAAAACTACTGGAGAGTCTGATATTCCACATTCACACACTGGGTGTCTTAAGATGACTAGTCTAACTGGAACTGCACCTCATTCACCTCGTAAGAGTAAACACACACACCTAGACAATAAAACTGTGGGAAAAATGCTTCACCGTTGCTGCACTTGAACAGATACAAAACTTCCTGTGGTGTCATGGCTCGTGTCCAGATTTCAAAATAACCCTTACAGTGGCACATTAAACTAGGTGACAGAACACTTATACATGAGCAATTCTGCAAAAAGGAAATCTTACTTTGTCCTAGCCCGTTTTAGATCTGGATGGTCTGAAATGTTTAATCCTATACTAGTAGGTGGAGCTGTCGATTTTCAGTTACAGTTTAGGGGCAATGCCTTTCTTCTTGATGACTGGACTATTTACCAGAAAATCACCTAATAACTGAAGTTCTATTGTAGGAGTACTGCAATGTTGCAGCACAGATAAGATTTAATATAGCCTTTAATTCACACACACCCCCCTCCCTTTTTGAGGGGTGTTAGGGAGGCTGCATCAGTGTTTCGAACCACTCAGGTAGCAGCAGGTGACCTAGTTCACTGCATATGCATACAGAGTACAGCTAAAAGAGATTAACAGAAAGCTTACATTTTTTTTGTTTCTATTACTTTAAATTTAGATGCAAAGATTAAAACCAGCTTTGAATTACAATGGGAAGTCCAATTTAAGTATTTTATTTGCTTTATGCACAAAGGTAACTATTTCCTTCTTCGCATATATATATATGTATGTATATGTATGTATGTATAAAATAGTGAGGTCCTTATGTATTTGCATCAGATTTAATAGATCACACATACATATACATGGCCAGTGTGTTCACAACCTCCTTGACTTGCAGATCTGCAGCTGAAGGATAAATATATTGTTTAACTCTCTAGTCATGTTCATTTAATGAACTCTGTGTTGCAATTGCCAATAAGGACATCAAGGGAGCCCAACTTCAATTGCAGCAAATAAGAGCACATGGCACAGTCCAGCTGCTACCTAAATGGGATTGGAACTGGAAGTGTAGGAACTGGCAGTGCTCTGAATAGCATGGTTTCTTACAGCTGGGAGGGCACGCAGACAACAGACACCACCACTGCTGTCTGGCACAGATGTTTGCTTTCTCTGGAAAATTAGGGAGGAGCCACTCCATCACCCCCACTAGCTGAATTTGATTATTTTCAAGCTGCTTGCTTAGCCATGTTTGAAACTGAGCCAAGATCAAATTCCCCGATGCCAGTAATACTGTTCATTTTAAGAAACCCTCTTCTTTGAAGTGCTTTCACTACTCCTCTTCTATAGTCAGAAGCTGCCAGGGCTTATTTGGCTCAAGCTCTCAGGTCTCTTAGGAAGTCTTGATGGAGGGGAAGGAAAAAAAAAAAAGCAACCTGACGGATGCTGTTGCAGGACCCCAGTGCAGTATTTCTGGTCTTCAGGCTCTAAGCAGCAGCACCTATTTGTGTTAGCTGCATACAGAGATGTTCTGCTCCTACTGATGTTTCTCAGGTTAACATGACCACTTTGAGTAGTTATTCATATTTATCTCAGCTTTGGAAGGCTGAAGTAAAAGTTTACAGATCTGTGCACAAAACCATGCCTTCTACCTTTTACTGTAGTGAACAACATGAATTCAGGGACAGAAAAGAAACAACATATAGGAAGTAATATTTTACTTACCATTTGGGAAAAAGACATCCCCAAACAATAGCCCCTGTTCTTCCAGCCCCCTAAAAAAAAAGGCAGCTGAGGAAAACCCAAATAGAACACATTAGCTGGAGAGAGAGAGGATGGCAAGCAGCATTTTGAAAAAGTGGTTTATTTAGTTTGAATTTCAAACATACTCAACATGTTCTGTGTTAAAATCCTATAGCTTTAGAAATCAAAGCTCTCTTGTAGATTTTTATAGGCTCTACACAGAGTTCTTGTGCAAACCATACAGTTCAGCCAGCTGTAATTTTTCTTTGGAAAATGGTTTATCTCATAGAAAGTTTTCCTTATGTATTTGATAGCAGAATCAACGGAGAATGTAAGAAAATCAAACCTTTTTTTCCTGATTAATATTATCAGCTTCTGTGAGACTACAAAACTTTTCTATGTTCTTTTCTGCTTAGCCACACTTTGAAGAAAAAATTTTACACACACATACAGTGCTGCTAATGAGAAGGTGATTTCAATTCACTGATTTTTTTAAAGAGGCTCAGGAGGCCTTTTTCTTAGCACTCTACAAAAGAATAATATTAATTTTAGCATCAACCTGGAAATAGCTGGCAGTAAACATAATTGAAGCTTCCTGTTGTGTGACTACCATAAAGTCTTACATAATCCTGTATAGATATTTTGTATCTAGTGGTTTGTATCCACTGATTCTGATATGGGTTTTTTTCACATCACAAAAGAGAATGGTAATTGTTTTGCTTAAAGATAGACAAAATCAAGAATTCCTGGGAGACGGAAGTAGCTATGTGAAGGTTTTTAAAAATGTAGCTACACAGATGTTGAGAAGATTCACATTTACTTAGGTTAAAGAGTTATTTTTTATTAACAGGCAAGACAAAACCTGTCTTCATTCCTTTCTATTCAGCTCAGCAAGTAGTTCTGTGTTCCAGTAGTTAATCAGTTACCAGATTCCACAGCTTTTGTTTTCATACTGTTTAATTTTTCTTATTTGACACAGAACCTGTGAATGGATTCAGCCACAGATACAGGTACAACTTTCAGGTCAGCCTACTCTTTATGACTAGCACTGCTTTTTGTTACCATTACCACCACCGTTACTCATTCTAATTTCTAATTTCTAATATGTATGTAGAAAGAAAGCAGTAAGAATGACAAGTAAGTTTCCTATCTTACCATGAAGCTAATTCTGAGTAGGTAAATCTAGGCTTAAGTAGCTCACTCTATAAGAATTGAACAATTAAAAAAGTTAGTCTGGCAAGAATTAGTAACCACACATTTTACTGTAATGGCACTATGTCTTATCACAACACTGCTGTTATGTGACAGGGATTATAAAAACACTGTATAAAAGAGAAGACCAATAAGCAATACTTAAGTGAACTGGTCAAGATACTAAGTCATTGGCAGTGGAGTTTCTATCTCTCACTCCCGTGCTAGGTTCAATGGACTGTCTCTCCAGTAAATACTCTGCAGACAGAGCAGATGATGTTGAGCTGCATACGGAAGGCTCAAACAGCTGCAATTACAAGTGCTATAGAGACTGACAGAACTCAGACACGTTAAGGAGATAGCCACTATACCACTTCAAACATCAGAGAAATTTTTTGCTTAAGGTTATCTTAAATTAATTTTAAAGAAAGATTTTCAAAACTCACCCTTCTGTTTGAGTTGTGAAAAGTTCTGTTCTTGGTCGGGGTGATAAATATTTACTATTGGCTTCCCCTCCAGCTATAAACCTCACGTGTAAGTGAGATGAGGAAGCCACTGTGGACCACACTAGAGAATGCCGAGAGGAGATCTGCTGCACCTAGGATATATACAATGTGCAATGGATAACCTAATATGCCTTTCATTTAACTGGCTGGGCAGGTTTCTGCATTCTGGAGAGCATGGAATCATACCAGAATTTGTTGGCATAACAGGCCCGTCAGACCGGTTCCCAGGGCGCCCAGGAACCTGCCCAACCAGTCTGCATCAAAGGCCGGCCCAACATGCTGCAGCTCAGCTCGGCTGGGGAGGCTTCTACGCCGTGAATTATTCACGCCTCTGTCAACTCCCAACATACTACTCAGAGAAAATGATGTAGCCTCCAGCAAAATAATTTACCGAGGGGTGGGGGAGTGATACATCCTTGTTAAGTGTAGCAAGATCTTATTGTTATAAATTTTATTTCATTTTATATGCAGATGAACTGGGCTAGAGGTCTGCCCAGTGTAAGTGCAAAGAGAAACAGGGAAAAAAGCGCCTTTTTTTAATAGTACTAACAGTACAGACTTATTGTAATGAAATAACACCAAATCTTTAGTGTGACCAGCTAAAAAACCCTGAAATTATGTCCTAATTCTGATTTATTTCCAGTGCAAAGTGTATTTACTGTATGCATAGGATTCAGCATATCTTTGTTACCACATGAGAGATGGCACTCTGGGAGCTTGCATGTGGAATATCCATCCACCTTGTGACTTTGGTGGAGCCCTAGGTCTGTGCAAGCTGACCCTGAATTACAGCTTATTTCAAGGTGAAACAGGTCAGAGAACATGGAATGTATGGGACACGCTTCCATAACTGTGAGGAACTACAGCAGCTGCCCTGCTACAATAGCACATGGGCTGCAACAGCAGCTGCGCTGCTTCTTGTTCGTGACTGTGGGGCAAGAATACTTGCACAGCAGTCCTGCATATTACATAGTTATTCAGGCTGTAGGCAGAGATCAGGATATGCCCCAACAGAAGCCTGCATCTGTATAAACTTAGTACTTTTGAGGTTTTTTTTCAGATACAAATAGAGGCCTTAATTTTCAGATCTCCTGCTGTGATTGTCAGAGATGTTGAGTAAAATCAGTAAGAGCTGTAAAAGTCAACCCTTCTGGAAATGTAATCATGGGTACATATACAATCAATCTGCTAAACCTGTGCTTGTTTTTTGTTTAGGCACCTAAAACTTAAACACTCAGACTTGAAAAGATTTGCTGTATTGGATGTTGTCAAAGGCTCTGAGTAACTGCAGAAAGCCGTGTTTGTTCACAAAATGATCCCACAGTGATATTTATCATTTTTTTGATCATCTTTTCTTACTTACACATTTTAATAATAGTTAGTAGACAGCCAGTGATCAGAACAGGAAGTTACCACCAAATTCAAACAACGTTGTGTAGCATAGGCAGTGTTTTCACCATTGACCAGAATAGGAAAGACAAGCTGATATTTGAATATACTCAGATGATTTTACTACAGGAAAGTAACCATTTCTGTAAGACTGCATCTTATGACTGTCTTGAAAGGAAGGCTTTTTTCTGAAGAAGACAGCTAACTGAGCTGAAATGCCAGATGTCTGCTGTTTGTGCTTGCAGTCACACCACCTTAGGCTATGATTTCATACAGCTAAGCAGGGCTGGGCTGGGTCAGTACTTGGATAAGAGATTTACAGAAAGTCCGCTGCAGGAAGTGGTTTTGGTGATTCAGGAGGCTATACTGAATAATCGGGCATCACTGCCAAGTGTGATGGAGACATTGGGTTCTGGGTATGCCCCAGTCTTGGTGCCACATTCAATGGAAGTTTTTAAAGATTCCGAAGCCCTTTCCATAAGCACTTTATCTTGAACTGTACATCGCTATCCAGTGTGAGTGTACTGTGTCTGCCTACAATTTGGTTTTATGAGTGTTGCATAATTGGATAAACTGTGTAACTGATTAACACAAGTAAATTACCACCCAAAATAGCTGTAAGACTGTACAATGTGGCAGAGGTTCTGCTTGTATAATAGACTTGAGAAGGGCTAGTATGCTTCAAAGCTGGTCTACTTCCAACTATGTCAGCTGGTCTCATAAAAGATACTGTCTGAGATTTTCCTTTCTGCATCTTGAGCTCATCATTAAATTCAGAGTCTTATAGTGAACCTGATGGTGGGTCTTTAGAGGTGTTGTACTTGCCATTGAACTCTTTACTGGACTCGGAAAAGCATAGGGATAAAAGGGATGTTTCCTCTTCCTTTGACTTGAGAGCTTAAGGGAGCTTGTTCTCTCCAGACTCTTGTTCCCCCAAACAAAACCCACCATGTACACGCCTTAGAGATTCACAGGGCTTTTCATTAGTTAGGACTTCTCATATGCAGTTGGTGGCAGAATTGAGACTTTAAGTTATGCTTTTATATTCACTTCCACAAATTAAATTTAATTTTTCATAAGTAAAAGGCAAAGGTATAAGACAAAGAAGTTATTGTATGTATCAATACATATTTTGATAAACATCAGTTGACTCTTGTTCTCAGCCTCGTAACTCATGACAGTTCTAAATGTAGACTTACCACAGACATAAATATAGTAGTATCAGGCTTACTCTGAGTTATCTGTGAGAGAGATCACTTTTCCTCCTGAAGAAGGCAGTATAATTATCTGAAGGACCGATTTCTCTCTTATTCCAAATATAATTTGAATTAAATGGATTTCACAGATGAATTCTCTTCAAAATCAAACCTACTGTTACATGCTTTTCCAACTGAGAGTAAAGTACAAGTTGTTTGTCATCTCCAGCTTCCATCAAGAAAAGTCTCATAATGCTTATCCATGAACTCTACCAGTTTGTACAGTGATCACATAAAATCTTCTTCAGGAGAAGAGTCTCAGAGAGGTGCAATTTTGAAAAGTAAGACAATATAAATGGTGCAGGCTTCAACTTGTTCTTATAGTGAAGGTATGCACAAACATTCATGTCTACAAGTATTCATTACAGAGAGTTTACAACATACCTCCCGGTAGCTATCAAAAGCTGTTCAGTACATTCACAAGCAAATTCAGATAACACACATGCCCTCACCCCTTATCAGAGTTAGGTAATATTTCTTTCCTCTTGACTAGTTGTGTAGCAGCATAAGGGCCGGAGACTGTTGGTTCATAAAGGGCATAATGAAAAGTAGTCCAAGTCCTACCTTGGAAGAGGAAGAGAGGTAGCAGCAGTTAATTTCTGACCTAGGGGCTAACTAGAGAAAAATGCCTTCAAGTGAGCCAAGGGATGCAACCTAAAGCATTTTTGATGCTTTTCTGAGCAAGAACAGGTTTAGAACTTGTTGCAACTAATTTGTTGATGACAACAGTTTCTCCTTTACCTCGTCTGAGACAGCAGGATATAAAAAACAAATTACAAGAGAACTATCACTATTCTCACTACAAGAGTAAGCCTGATATAAAAGCTTGCTATTTTTCTCTGAGAGGAAAAAGCCTTGAAATGTTATTATTTTTTGGTGTCTTACAGACATTTAGGACTGCTTTGCCTTTTTTTTCGTGGAGATTAATCATTAGAGAAGAGTGAGTATTTGCTGTAAAGAGAGTTATAAAGCAGGAACCAGAAGAGGAATTGCTGTCATTGTTTGGATGTCTGAATAGTAAATACTATTTAGTTATTTGTCTTCTTTTTCAGATGATACTGTATTGAGGAACAGGCTTTCTATGTGAAGACTTGAAAACATGGGATATCATGGACCTCACAGTTACCTTTTCACATGCTGAAATTAGATATTTTATTTTTCTGTTTTGTCAAGTAGGCCTTCAGTTATTTTCAAAGGAGAACCACTTTCCCATCCCTTAATCTGTACTTATGGTCTCCTCTGCAGTCCTTGGTCAAAGACCTTAGAAAATCCAAGTAAATTGTCTACTACTCATTTGTCTGCTGTTTTACTAATACACCAGATAGCTTTATTAAGGAGCTACAGTTTTCCATTATAGGAGTCTTGCTGAAATATTCTTAGCACTTTAGGTTTCTCTTTGTGGCTCATATTGCAAAATGAAATAATAGTTTAAATCAAGCTGTTACTGAAGAAAGACTCACTAAAATTTTCAATAGGTCTGTTTTTTAAAAACGAATATGTTATTTGTTGCTTTCTGGTTCATTGCGTATTAGTGAGAAAATATATTTTTAAAACCTAGTGTTAGTGAGACAATATCTTTTGTTAGAAACTTAAAATGTCACATTATTTTTAGGCATCTTTAGAATTCTGAAAGTTGAGGGAAACCCAACCACTCTTACATTCCATTACTTCATTCAGCAGTCCTGTTGCAGAATTTTCTCTTCCAATACCTAAAGCTTTGTTGGTCTCTCCTGTTTCTTGTACTTAGAAACAGCAAGAGGAGGAGGGTTTGGGAAAACACTAGA
This sequence comes from Cnemophilus loriae, assembly GCA_013397755.1. NCBI lineage: Eukaryota > Metazoa > Chordata > Aves > Passeriformes > Corvidae > Cnemophilus > Cnemophilus loriae. The sequence continues at coordinate 1,531,315 of VZTF01000980.1, read as the reverse complement.
TGGATGTAAATGTATGTTCTAGCTTTTCAAAAGCAAAGCTTTTGACTTTTGCAATCGATGTTTTTCACATAAAATTCCAAGCTTCTAAAGTTAGAAGGAGCTTTGGAGCTTTGCTAATAACTTTACTGAAGCCAGATTTTTAATCCTCTTATGTTATCTTTCTTGTATGATAAAATAATGTTGAAAAAATTACTGTTCCAGTATATGTTTCTGGCTTGAGCTCTTAAGAGAGTCACTCACTTTTTGAAGCAAGGGGGAAAGATAAACTTAAGCAGCCATTTCTCTGTGGTGCTAGTCCATACACAGTATACAGAGCCATGCTTTATTGTGACTCTAGATTCCCTTCCTGGCCGTGCATGATAAAAGCAGAAAATCAAGACAGACCCATCAAGCCTCCACCTTTGACCTTCAGCCTGTGACTTGAACCATAAGTATGCTTGTATCAGTTCAGCGCATCATCCAGCAGATCACTAGCTGGCTGTGATGTACATCCTCTCCTTCTCTCACCTCTTCAACTTCTGTCATCTATGATCAGTTGTTTATATTCAGCAGCTACAACAGTCACACCATCATTGTTTAACCTGTTGTCAGCTCTCTTAGGACTTTAAAAGGAAAAGGTTCACACCAGTGTTGCAGCATTATTGAAACTGGATGAACAGAGTCGCTTACTTTTATGCCTCATTCAGTATTTCTTCTTTATCCTGTTTCAAATGTAGATTAGCTACCTCTGGGAAATCCCAGGAGGAGGTAGCTTGTGGCAGAAGGAGGGGAAGAGCGGTGAGAGGTGGGAAAGGTGTGGTAGTGCCTTTCCCCAGCACAGGTCTCTGCAGAGCTTCTGTCCACCTTCCTCTGAGACACACATCTGAAGCCCTGACATTCACAAATGGCGAAGAGGCTGTCACTCACCTTCTTGATTTATCCAGAAGCCAAGTTTGCCATTGTCTCCAAAATATTCCAATGAAAGTGTTGATGGCCTTTCTTGGTGGAGGGCATCAGTAAAATAGTCTGGTTTAAAAATTTTATACTTAAGCAAAAGGAATTTGTAAACCACAATTATTAAATAAATATAATAGCACAGCCCCACAAAATCAGTATCAGGATAGCTGAAGTACCGGCAAACCTTGACAGGGCAGGCAAAAGTGGTGGGCCCACAGGATTATTTTTTTAAGCAACACATGTTTCATTTTGAAACAAAGCAGTGGTGGCATGTCTGAGGGGCACATGCTCCAAACCTTTCAATATATGAAAGAGATCAGAGTTTTGGGAAACTGGCACATGCACAGAGACTAAAACTTTATCTAATACGATATGAATGCTGTTAAAGGCCTTAAAATTTCATAATGAAACTGTATAATGAACTAACAGCTACAATGTTAGCACATTACTGGACTAATTCTAAGAAATGGTACTATACATTTTCCTCATTTTCAACTGCTTTATCACTAAAGAGATTGGATCAACTGAAAAAAAAACCACAAACAAACAAACACAGAAAAGGTGATTGTGATTTAACAATATCTTTTGTTTTAGAGTTATTTTCCTCCCTCAGGAAAACTGCATGGCTAGAACTAAACTCTTCACCTGCACAGGAAAGATATAAACTTTGAAGTGATTCTTTGTTACATGATGCCAGTCAAATTTCGTTTGGCACTGTGCTTGCTTTGCTGTGCATAACACCACAGCTTTTTCAATGCTCCAGTGATCAGAAAAAGGCAGTACAATATAGACACAATGTAAGTATTGTTGTTTCCTTAAGTACTAATGAGCTTTTGAAAATTCCAAGGGAAGTGGTAATTTGCCTTAAGGAAAGAGTATTTTTTCTGGTACTTCCATGAGCTCCTGACAGTAGGCAGGATTGTCAGGGCTGATGGCTCAGGTCACCTTTATCCAAGCTTCCACCTAAGACAAGGTCAGAATCCAGCTGATAGCTAAGGATTGAGTCATGCTATCTGAGAAAACAGATACTGCAGGATTTTAGTGTAGAAGAGTTTTTTGGATGATTCACTTAAGCTAGACCAAATTCATCTGCAGCCACTTCCATTGACTTCCATTCCGAATCAGCTAAGACAGGAAGTCTGTTTTTGAATGTAGACTTCAGTGATCAGACAGCTTTTTGGATTTGCTCAGTGTAATCCATTGAAAATCTCGTCTTTCATCACTGTATCTGACATAGGCATATTAGAGAGAAGTAAGCTAAGGTGTGAATTTACAGCACTCTGGCTACCTTGCCCTAGTCTCTTCTGAACAAACACTTGTACAAGTGTCAATGTATCCTACTGTCAAAGTGGACTAACTAGTGAACTTTGATGGTGTTCCCTAGTCCTCTTGGCAGTGGTTACCTTTTATAGCTGAGGCTTAATCCACTGAAGCTTGCTCATATCCCACTCGTGAGATTAATTAGTATTCCTCCTTGATTAGCAAAAAGTGTGCAGAAAAGTCAGTAAGGTTGATCTGGAGCATGTCCTCTAAATTGGTGCTTGTACAGGTAAAGTGTGTGATTTAGTTGGGTGCTCTGTAATGCAGTTATCTAAAAGGGGTTGACCTAATCATCCTTTGTGCAGGTTCTTGCAGTATGGTCTTTTTTAGGAAATAAATTATGTTTTAACAGATGCTTTTTTGAAAGTAAAATAATTGGAATTTGATCTAGTGTTTAAAAAAGCGATTTACTCGTACAGTGTGGAGGCATCAGTGTTTCTATTTGCAAATCAGCAAGATGTTTTTCTTATGTAAGCATCTAGAAATGCAAAATCAGAACACAGTGGTGAAACTGTTCTTTCCTGGGCACAACACCTGGAAACATCACTCTGATGCACCCTCTAGAATTAACACAACTGCGTTTCTGAGGACACCCACCCCATGCCCCCAGTAAACTATTTCTAGTCAAAACTAACTGGGGCGCAACCATCACTCTCCTCAGCTGGCCCGAACACTAATTCTCCACCTACCTTCTTAAAACTGGGCTGACTCATACACAGTCAGGACCAGACAGTATGCTCTGTAAAATGGCAGCAACTAGGAACCTAAAAGAAAACAAAGAATACTGACCAAGAAATGCTTTTTTAATTCAGTAAATGAAAATGTGTGAGCTAAATGGGAGAACACTTTTACTCACCCCAGCAACTTAAAGAATGTATGGAATAGTGAATAGTGTATGTGTACCTTCAATCATATATTTTTTTCTGACACTCAGGTCTGTAGTTCATTACTTTCTGGCTTGTATTCAAGCAAATACAGGAATATAATTAATTCTAAGAACAAATATCAGGGATTTATATTTGATTTATGTTTCAAAAGGCACTGAAACAAAAGCAAAAAGTGTTAAACCACATCTAAGGTATTGGTCAAGTCTCTGCTACTGTTTAAGCAGGCTTCCTTGTTAGAAAGTAGAGAATTGTTATTTCATTAGGGAAGTGCATAAAGTTATTTTTCATCCTGAAATGGATGATCTCAGTGTAGGTGTGTGAGGAAATTGTCCTGTTGTGCTTTCTCCTTTCACTAATTTGCTGCTCTTTAGGTTTTGTGTTTGAGGACTCTTCAAAGACTTGTCTCTGTTTATTCTGTGGGGGCATACAGAACCAAGGAATGAAATGGGTCCTCCTGTTTCATAAACTGGGCTGGCAAGGATTCTGCTGCGTGAATGCCTGTGCTGGAAGGGACATCTGCATCCCCTGTGCAGCCAACTATCCAGCTGCTCCTTAGTAAAAGGCTGGCAAAATAGATGAATGGTGACTATTTTGGGGTGAGAGCAGAGTGGAAGGAGGGTTTATTGCTCCTTGCAGGAGCAATCTGTTGCTTCTGCTTTCTTCACTGCAGCAGCTTCTGCTTTCTTCACTGCAGCAGCAGGGATTAAACCCTCAGTTCCTGAGTTTTGTCAGCACATGTGAATTACATTAACCTGTTCTTAGGGTGTCAAGATCTCATCTTCCCTACATGTTGAGAAGCTCAGGGACAGTCCAGTGTCAGCAATACTGTTTTCTAGGAATTCTGCACCCTTATATACTTGCTTTTCAGATGATATCTTTATTGTTTTTCCAATCATGCTACTTATATTTTAAACACAAAGTAGTACAAGGATTAATGCAAGTGGAATGTGCATACTGGAACATGGCCTGTTTGTTACAGGAAACCATTGTCACGCGTTACTGACAATCTGACATAGGCTCGATTGTCTACACTGCAGCATAAAACGGGAAACTTACCTTTGAGGAAATAGAAACCATTTATCAATGGCTAATCTCCAGGTTGTTTTCTTAACGTCAGTGAGAAACAATAATTCAGTGACAGAGAGAAGTTGGTTTTTTGTCGTAGGTACTCTGCCTGGGTCAGCAACAACATCAGTTTCTTCAGAAAAAATTTTTTTCTTTTTTATATTTTTGCAATGCTAAGCCAGAGGAATAGCACAAAA